>JAHZTW010000003.1:27643666-27704699 GCA_020283515.1 Alliaria petiolata
AATTTAGCTTAGCTTAAACAAAACTTTGCATTCTTATTGAATCATCTCCCAAGATGGATTGGTACCTCAAATATTGCAATGATATGAGCAATTGAGGAATTGCTAACAAGATTAAAAAGTCTTGTTTCAATGTTTAAAGTCGCTAAGCTTGATTTTTCAAACCCTTAGGCATGGGGATGAACAAGGAGTGGAATTGGCATTTCTTCTCCTTTCTTGATGAACATGGTGCTTGCTCCAGCTTGTAGCACTATCTTCTTCGTCTTAGACCTCTATAGGCTCCACAACCTGGAGTCTATCAAACATTGTTAGAAGACTCTCAACATAAAATCTAGGCCATCATACTCATTGTGATCAAGGGCTTCACTCTCATTCATCACCGCATAAGTGAGACCCATCAGCTGCTCCCTTGGTGGTCCCTTTCAAGGGCTACACAACCCAATGCCCTCATCATGGCTTCTCCGAAGAAACTCTCTTGAGCACTCTCTACCGAGGTGTTCTCCCCAAGTTTAGGATGCTTCTAGACACAGCTAGCAATGAAAACTTCTTAGGAAAAGAAGTGGAAGAAGGTCTAGAGCTTGTGGGGAACTTAGCCCAAAGTGATGGGATTTATGGTGAAGGCTATGATAGATCTTCAAGGGATGATGGTGTTTACGAGGACCAAAGAAGGAAAGAGCTGAAATCTCTCAATGAGAAAATGGATAAATTACTTCAAGCCTCACAAAAACATATCCACTTTGTGGGTGAGTGTGATGAGAGTCAAGGGGTTCAACAAGAGTTGAATGAGTATTGCCAAGAGGAGGTCAACTATGTGGGTGGCCAAGGTTATCAACAAGGCTACAACAATAACTATAGGAACAACAATATTTCATATAGGAGTACAAATGTTGAGAACCCTCAAGATCAAGTCTACCCTCAACATGGACAAGGAGGTCAACAAAAACCATTTGTCCCTTTCAAGCAACAACAAGGTTATGTTCCCATGAAGAACTATCAAGGAAACCAAGGAAACAATAAAGGAAATCAAGGACAATAAGGGAATTTTCGGTGGAGGACCTTGATTGGACTGAAAATTCTCTTGTTGTCCTTGATTTCCTTGATTGTTTTCTTGGTTCCCTTGATAGTTGTTCTTGAGAACATAACCTTGTTGTTGCTTGAAAGGGACAAATGATTTTTGTTGACCTCCTTGTCCTTGTTAAGGGTAGACTTGATCTTGATGGTTCTCAACATTTGTACTCCTATAGGAAATATTTTTGTTCCTATAGTTGTTGTTGTAGCCTTGTTGATAACCTTGGACACCCACATAGTTGACCTCCTCTTGGCAATCCTCATTCAACTCTTGTTGAACCCCTTGACTCTCATCACACTCACCCACAAAGTGGACATGTTTTTTTGAGGCTTGAAGTAATTTATTCATTTTCTCATTGAGAGATTTCAGCTCTTTCCTTCTTTAGTCCTCATAAACACCATCACCCCCTGAAGATCTATCATAGTCTTCACCATAATTCCCACCACTTTGGGCTAAGTTTCCCACAAGCTCTAGACCTTCTTCCACTTCTTTTCCTAAGAAGTTTCCATTGCTAGCTATGTCTAGAAGCATCCTAAACTTGGGGGGGAACACCTCGGTAGAGAGTGCTCAAGAGAGCTTCTTCGGAGAAGCCATGATGAGGGCATTGGGTAGTGTAGCCCTTGAACCTTTCCCATGCTTCACAAAAGCTCTCATTGTTGTTTTGGCTGAAGCTAGATAGCTCATTTTTCAACCTCGCGGTTCTTGTGTTTGAGAAGAACTTTGCAAGAAAAGCCTTCTTGCATTGGTCTCATGAAGTGATGGAGCCTCTTGGAAGTGTCTTCTCCCATTGATGTGCCTTGTCTCCAAGAGAGAAATGAAACAAGCTCAGCTTAAAACCATCTTCGGATATGCCATTGATCTAGGTCATATCACAAATCCTATCAAACTCAACCAAATGGTCAAGAGGATCCTCCATAGCTACCCCATAAAACTTGTTGTGTTGCACCATGTTAATCAACCCACACTTGATCTCAAAGTTGTTGTTCTCAACTGGAGGAGGGATGAATCCTTGTCTGTTAGCATGAGTAATAGGAGCATCTCCAGCCCCAATGTACCTTGGTTGGCGTGGAGGATGTTGAGGCACTCTAGGAACTTGGTCTCCATTCCCTTGGTTCCTCTGTGGTCTACCTTGTCCTTGTGGATTATCCATTCCCAAAGGCTGAATATGTGCTAGGCGTTCTTGCTCTCTTCTCACAATAGCTCCTCTAGTCAAGCGGTGAATGTTGTCTAGAGGCGCAACTCTACTGTTGTGTCCACTAGATCTCAAGTTCATACACCTAAAAGACAAAGAGAAGCAAGAGATATTAGTAAACAAAAAGAAAAATAAAGCTTAGTCTCAAGTAGAATTAAAATTCTAATGCACAAAACAAAACTCAAATGGCAACGACGCCATATTGATAGAAGGATTTTTGAAGCTATCAATTACTCAACCCCACTCATGTTATTGTAGGTACTTGAGGATCAATCCAATCGGGTTTGATTGTGACAATAGGAATGCATAAAACTCCTTAATCTAAGCAAGCATAAAAGGTTTTGTGGTTTAACTAACAACCTAAGTGATCAAACCAAGCAAACAAACCAAATAAAAGTAACTAGCATCATAATTAAGCAAATAAGGCACTAATCAAGCAATTCAAAAACTAATTAGCTACTAAACGAGATTAATAATTAACTAAAACGAATCCAGGGATGGGGTTATTAATCTAAGGTGTTCCAAGAACCAATCTTTGATGTCAATCAATCACAATATATGCTAATCCCTAAGGATAGAACTCAAAAGCAAGACTAATCCACTCTCATGGCACTAATCTCTTCATTAATCATCCTAATCAAAAACAAACTCTCATTTGTGAAAAGAAAGCTAACAAGCATTATGAAACAGTTTTAAATTGCTAATAAACACCCTAAACAATCACTTTCATGAGCTAGGAATGTAAACCTCTTGTTTAGTTGGTTGGAGAATTTCTACAAAGACCTTGTGGGTGGGAAATTCCCTAAGGCTTAGTTTTATATTGATCATGGCTAAACTAACATTTAGATCACTAAACAAGGAGGGAAATAAGAAGATCTAACCCTAGACATCAAGATCAATCCTTAAAACACCTTAAATCTAACCCATCCCTAGATACCAATGAAACTACTCACTAATCATGATTAGACCCTCAAATCCTATGAAAGAGATGAAGATAAACATGATTAAAGAGATAGAGAAAGAAATATTAACAAAACAAAATACTAAATTGCATAAACTCTCTTACAAAATCACTTAGAAACCAAAGATGAAGGTTTTCTAAGCAAGAACTAAAGATTAAAAGTTACTTATGAAAATTTAGGTCATTTAGTATTTATAGTGAACAGTGGACGAACCGGGTCAACCCGGAACAAACCGGGTATTGACCCAGTTTAAGGCTGGAAATCGGGCAGCGTATCGAGCTTGCTAGGTCGATATGCCACTTGATACGCTGCTAAAACCTTTCTTCGCAGGTAATGTCGAGCTTGGTAGCTCGATGTAGATGATCGACACGCTGTCTTCAAGACTTCAGCTGGCCTTGTATCGAGCTAGGTCGATGTGATGCTTCCCGAACTCCGGGTGGACATGTATCGAGCTTGCTAGCTCGATACAGATGCTCGATGTGCACTTCCCGTTGATATCTCTGTAAATTGCATGTTTTTAGCACACATTTCATGTTAGTTAGGACCCCATCCATGCACTTTCATCTTAGTTTTTATCACGTTTTTACTCATGTTAGGTTTAGATGCATTAGGTTACGTTTTTGCATAGGCTTGCATGTTTGGAGTGCTTTCTCAGGTGCTTTATGAATGAGGATGGTCCAAAGAAGAAATCAAGAAGGGAGAACTCAAAAGGAGGACGAACAGATGATATCGAGCATGGATCACGACCCCGTAGCCGGTATGGAAAAGCGCATGACAAACCCTGACGAGTAGCAGCGACTTGGTCCCGAAAGAAGTACCCCGGGACGAAGATCCAGCAAGAGGAATCCATTAAGACGCATATCGGAGCAAGGCAACGGGAAATCCCCGATCCAAGTAAAGAAGGAGGCAAGTCATCACGACATGATCCCGAAGTACTTACCCGATATGGAGGCTGCTCCAAGAATCACAAGAAGATAGCATATCAGCTTGCTCACCACGACTTGAGCCCGAAACGCTACAGTCCAAAAGAGTACCATTTCGGGAAAGTGGTCCCAACGTTTTAGGTTTTTCCTCTTTTATGTATAAATACTTTGTTCCCCACGCCTATCTCTCTATCACATTTTCCAGTTTTAGTTTTCTGTCTTCTTTGTAAACCGAGAACTTCTAGCATTTTTCCACCATTGAAGCTTGTTTCAAAGCTTTGATTTTTATGTTATTTTGAAGTTTTAGAAAGTATCGCTTAGTGTTATTTCTTAATGCTTCTTCCTTTTTTGCTTTTGACTATCTCGCAAACCATGAGTAACCTTCTTATCCTCATGGATCTTGAGTTTTCTCAAATGGAGCGTGAGTAGTCTTTTTAGGTTTTGATGGGTTAAGAGGACTAAGGGACTCTCTGATTTAGGTTTCTTGCTTAGCTAAAACATAAAGTTAGATTCTTTCTTGTTTATTATTCCCAAAGCTTAGTCTAGTTTGGCCATCTAGTCTAAAGACCACAGGCGGCTTGACGCGAAAACCACGTGCTTGCTTAGCCGGATCTATGAACAAGAGTTTGATTCCTTAGGCTCAGACGACCCATCTGTCTAAGGGTCTTACGGTTCAATAGGGACGTTGTAGATGCTTGTTTCTTCTATTGTACCGCTATGCGAGAGCTAGTCTATGGTGATAGAGATTCAAAGAGTTTAGACCCAAAAACCATGGGCTAAACGATTTGAGGATCCCTTTACCTAAGAATCACCATCTAAGACCAAGTCTTGATGTGATCCAAACATTTTAGCTTGATAAATAACCCGAGAGTTACCTAGTTCGTAAATCCCATCAAGATCCTTCTTTTACTTAGAAAGTTTATCTCTTTGTCGTTTAAATCTTTATTTCTCGTTCGGATAGTCTAAAGTACATCCATTTATGATCTTGAGTGACACAAGATCTAGTCTTTAGTTTCTTTTAGTAGTAAAGTCTCAATCTTTTACCATATCGGCTTGACTTATATCGACCAACATAACCGATTTATCAACTAAACACTCCCAAATGGATTGATACCCATACACTATACTACATACGGTTGACAGTGTTGGGTCATTGACCTAACGGGTAGGAAAAAGCTTGTTATCAATTGGCGTCGTTGCCATTTGGGGTTAAGTTTAGTCATTTCGGTTCTTGGTAGTTACAAGGACAAGTCTTTCGCTTTCAAAACATTTAACACTTCTACTGTGATTTCTCTGTTGTAACAGGTACATGAACCTACGTTCACACGGTACAACAAATCTTGTTCCCCAAATCGATGAAATAAACTGCTCGAAAGATCAGCTAGACGAAATCGGGAATAAGCCGAAACTGTAAACCGTGTGACGATGGAAAATCAACAAGGTGCTCAAGGAGCTGCGGGCGCAGCTGGTGCACAGGGCTAACAAGGCCACCGAGGACCACAAGGCCCACAAGGCGTACAAGGAGTCCAAGGACAGCCGGATGTTGCAGCTGCTCAACGACCTGTGAGGCAAATCGGTGCAGGAGATGCACCAATATCGACTGCAAGCCGACACTGTATCCAGCCACCACCAGTGCAGAATAATAATTTCGAGATCAAAAGTGGTCTCATCTCCATGGTGCAGAATAACCGATTCTTCGGTCTGCCGTTGGAAGACCCACTTGACCATCTCGACCAGTTCGACCGTGTCTGCGCCATGACCATGATAAACTGAGTAAGCGAAGACGGATTCAAGCTGTGTTTGTTTCTCTTCTCCTTAGGAGACAAAGCACACGTCTGGGAGAAAACTCTGCCCCACGGATCCATTACCTCGTGGGCAGAATGCAAAAGGCTTTCTTGACGAAGTTCTTTTCCACATCGAGGACTGCCCGATTGAGGAATAAAATCAGTGGATTCACTCAGAAATCCAATGAAACCTTCGGTGAAGCCTGGGAAAGATTCAAAGGATACACTAATCAATGCCCTCACCATGGATTCAGCCAAGCATCACTTCTCAGCACCCTATACCGAGGTGTCATTCCAAAGATTCGAATGTTGCTCGATACGGCGAGCAATGGAAATTTCTTAGCAAAGGACGTAGAAGATGGTCTTGAGCTGGTTGAAACTAGCTCAGAGTGACTCCTCTTACCATGAAGACTACGATAGCTGGATGGAAGCCGGAAAGTGATCAAGGAGCTCAATGAGAAGCTTGACAAGTTACTACTTGTCCAAAATAAAAAAGAAATCCATTTCGTGGAAGAACTCACTCAAGTCCAAGAAGGGGTGGACGTCCAGTATGAAGATGTTAACTACATCAACGCTCAAGGAGGTTACAACAATTGGAGACCCAACAATAACCTGTCCTACCGGAGCACGAACGTTGCAAACCCACAGGACCAGACCTATCCTCAGCAGCAAAGAGGAGGACCAAAACAATTTGTGACTTACACGAATCAACAAGGCTTTGTACTAAGATTCCCATTTCAAGGTGGTTATCCGCCACGACAACAAGCCGTTGCACCTCCTGATTTCCAACAACAACAAGGAAACCCACCTGCTCAAGCTGGTTTTGACTTGGAAGGCACATTAAAGCAACTTCTCCAAGGTCAAACATATATCCAGGCGGATATACACAAACGTTTTGCTGAAGTGCATAACAAGATAGAGGGTGTCAACACGGAACTATATGGGAAGATTGAAGCTTTGGCCACTCGCGTTAAAGCACTTGAAAACAACAAATGCATTGCATCTACAAGCCAAACAAGTAACCTTCCTGGAAAATCCGTCATGAACCCAAAGGAGTATTGCCAAATGATCAACAATCTCGAAGAGGAACAACAGGATCAAGCCGAAATTCCATCAACAAAACGGGCTCAAGTCGATGGGGACATCGACATCCTAAGAAGGGGAGGGAGTTCTAAGAATTTGGAAGCCCCTGAAGAGAAAGCAGCAGCTGATCCACCAAAAGCACCATTCCTGCGAGTCTACAAACCGCCAATGCCATACCCTCAGAAGCATAAGAAGCGTCTCATAGAGGAATAAGAGGCCGAACTAATCGAAACCTTGAAGAAGGTTGAAGATCTATTTAACAATGTTGACAAAACCAAGCCCATTCCAGCTTTCCTAGTAGCTTTGAAGGACAAGCTCTATACTGATGCAATGGCAACCATAGAAAGAAATGCAGCTGCTCGTGAAGAGAAACCCAAGGAAGAAACCTTAGTGGTGAAGAAGCTCGAGGATCCAGGGTCGTTCACTCTACCATGCACACTCGGAGGAATCACCTTTGATAACTGTCTGTGTGATCTCGGGGCAAGCCTCAATGTGATGAGTCTAGCCACGGCTAAGCGTCTCAGCTACGACACTTATACCGACTGCGAGAAGCCGTTATCACTGGCCGATGGGAGTGAAAGAAAGACTGTTGGGAAGCTGCTGGATTTACCTCTCATGGTTGGGAACGTGCTTCTGCTAAGCAACTTCCTGGTGATAGAAATTGATCAAGATGTCAAGGAGACCCTCCTATTGGGAAGACCATTCGTAGCTTCTGCTGGTTGCATGTTTAATTGCAAAAGCGGCAAGGTGGAGCTGAGATTAACCGGAAGCTTGGTAATGCATTTTGACACAAAGGGGAAGAGGATCAATGAGAAGGAACACGCATACTCCCTTGTGCTCAAGAAGACGATTGAGAAGACCAAAGACCCATCCTTGGAGATATGATATGATGGAGATAGTTTTGATGGAGTCTGTCTCAATGCAATATTCGAGGGACAACCAGAAGAAGTCCAAGAAGAACCAAAAGAGGTGATAACTTGCAAGAAGTCATATGTGCAAGGACCAACCCTCGGTGATCTTCTGAAAGGTATGACTCTCAAACCTATTCTCTCTGCTGGTGGTGAGATGAGATACAAGCCGAAATGTAAGGGAAAGGTTGGACCCTTTACTTACCTTAAGGTGATAAAAGACACCGATTTGACAAATCAAGAGGATTCTAAGGCGAGCAAAGAGGGGACCTCCAATGTATCTCTGGCTGATTTCATCTCTGTGATTAAGGAAAGTAAAGATCCTCCCACAAGATCGAGGGGTGCTCATTTCCCCCTTTCACACTAAAAAAGAATCAAGAAAATTCAAGCTAAGTGACTCAAAACAAAGCGCTCTTGGGAGGCACTCCAAGCTTATCCATGTACATATTAATGCTTTTTCTAGTCTAGTTTAATGTTTTCAGGATCCCGTGAGAGATAAGGTGGGATCACTTGTACACAAAGAGGAACAAGAACCAGTGTGAGGATTTTCTAGCACAGCAACAGGATGTAATATCAGGTTAACACCGTGATATCATCTTTGGGTATTTTATGTCGAGCAAGCACAATGTTGTGTAGCCGATATGGAATGAATCCTAAGCTAGACAATCTTTACATGGGTCAAATATCGGGCACAAGCCGATTTCCGGATCAGCACTCATACCATATCGGGCTCAATCCGATACGGCCATCCAGGTAATAGGGTTTTTAGACTTAGCCAATCCGAGAAAAGCGCTCAAATTCATGGCCCACTTTTCCAGATAAGGTAAGAATACTTGGTTGGGGTTAGCCGACAGCCATTCGCCAAACCAAGATACCCTAGTCAAACCCTCTTCAACCCTTGTCTCCTCTTTTAAAAGACCATCACTATCGCCTCTCTTTTTCATTCCCCATCGCTCTCAAACCCAGAAATTGTCTTTAGTTTTTAATTTCGCAACCCGAACCTGTGCATTCTTCCAAGGATTTTTGCAGATATCGTTCTAGGTAAATACTTACTCTTGAACGATATGATTTAGATTGAGTATTTCTTAGGATTGTTTAGATTAGTTGCATTAGAGGGTTTGAGAGTAGATGAAAAAAAAAAATGTTTGGTAGACAATTTTACATAAACGCTTGGGGTTTTTTGTAAGATTTTCTAGAATTTTGGCATTTCTATTCGTGAGAATAGCTTCACGGATAAAACTCTTTTGAGATGTCGAAATTCTGGAAATCTCCTTTTTCACCTTTTGATTCATGCAAACTTGTCTAAAAACCTGATTCGTGAAAGAACTACTAATCTTTTGCTTTTCACGGCTTAGAGTTTACCCCGATTAGAATATAAATCGAACATGTTTGCTTGAGTCTCTCTAGTCATGAATAGGGTTTCTTTAGTTAAACACATGTGTGAGATAACTTTTGCTCTTAATGTCTTTCCTTGTACTTACACACTTTCGAGTGTTTTTGATTGGTAGGTACAATGGTAGGAGCAACAAGAAGCGGAGCTATTCTCGGAAGATCAAGGGATTACCAAACAGAGAAGAGAGAAGGAAAGAGACCAGTGGGAAGTTCAAGCCGAGCGGTTACAGTGCGCTCACCCACACGTGCATCGGGAAGAAGAAGTACGAGTTCCCGACCCACCCTGGCCGAAATGCATGCAGCATTCAGGCGAATGGAGTTCAAAGCCACACGTTACCCACACGAGGAAACAATGATCGAGTTGGGTATCCACGAAGACTGCCAGATCCTTTTCAATGCAATGGGTCTAAGGCGTTTCATGGAGAATGCATACGCGTCTCACGACGAGGCAACCTTCCAGTTCCTGGCAACACTGGAGGTGACCTTCTACGCCTTTGGAGAGGAGACTCCAGAGGAAGATGGAGATGGCTACATCCGCTTCAAGTATGGAAGCGAGACTCACCGGATGTCATTTTGGGAACTCGAGTCGATATTTGGATTCAACCAAGGCGATATGCGCGAGATGACCCTGAATATCGAAAGGGAGGAGCTGGAGGCACTGTGGGGGCACATTGGAGTAGGCACTTACAAGTCCGGAGTGAACAAGAGCACCAGGATAAGGCACCCAACCTTGAGGTATGTGCAAAGAGCCATTGCACATACATTATTTGCAAGGAAGGAATGTGGAGCTGTCCTGACTAAGGAGCTGGAGATAATGGATGACGGTCTGGTAGAGATCATCCAAGAGACCCGAAATGAGGTCGAGCTAAAGGGAAGCAGAAGGAGCGCCGGATTGATCACGATATTGCTCAAGGAGCTCCTTCACTACAAATCATGGATTATTTCCACGCTAAGCGAAAGGCCTCAAGTAGGCTGTGGAGGAGTCGTGCCTGCCATCCTGAAGGGAGCGGGTGTTGAGCTTGATGAGCCAACGCACGGAATTCGTTGGATAGATATCGGGTACTTGAAGAAGTGCCAATTCCTTGGGAAGCCATATCGGCATGGACACCGATATCAGTTCACCCTCCCGTCGGGACAAGCAGCCGTGTTGTTCCTACCCAACCCGTATTTGACTACGATAAGGGAACCTAAACTTCTGGATTTCGAGCCGCAATACGAGCATCTTTTCCACTATGGAGCTGACTTTTATGGGGACTACGAGGAGGAATATCGGGAAGAAGCCGATATGGTCACTGAAGAAGAAGGAGAGGATGAAGACGAGTATGATGACCCTACTGACGAGTTTGGTTTCCCTCTCTATGGAGCAAATCGTTACCATTTCGACCCAATCACTAATGCAACACACTGAACCCTCAAGACGGCTCACGATAGGATCAACGTGCTCCAGCGGTATTGCAAGTGGCAAGACCGCTCGATTAGGAAGCTAGTTTCCACAGTGAAGGGGATCAAAGGACATGTGAAGGGTCTGAAAGGCCAAATCAAGTCACTCACCTCGAAACTGAAGGGGTCGACATCATCACCACGGCTTGAAGCCGATATGTCTCCGGGAGAAAAGGAAGGAGAAGAAGAAGAAGGGTCTGACGAAGCAGACAGCCGAACGCTCCAAGAAATGCATTCCTTCTCGTTTCTGCCAAGAGAGCACGAGCCTAGCGAGCCAGGAAGGCATTCTTGCCAGGAGGGGAGCATATCGAGGAAGAGGCGTGCGAGCCATTCCCCAATACCGGAATCAGACAACCCTTCCTTCTCGACCAGTGAGGACACCACGTCCTGACACCACACCGAACAATGAGGTACCACTCCAGAACTATTGTACATAAGCATTTTTCTTTTTCATTTTTTCTTTTTGCTTGAATTTTTGCATTTTCCCTAGGACCGTATTCTTCCTCTCTTCAATCACACAGGTACTGTGTGATTTAAGTTTGAGGGAGTACGTAATACATGCATTCGCTTAGATTACACATCATGCATTCATCAATTTTGCATAGAAAAACAAAAAAAAACAAAAAAAAAACTTTTTATTCCACAAAAAGATTCATGTAGTTGCATTTCCATTCTAGGATTGAGTCTAGATGCATTCATTTAGGATTCATAAGCATTCGCATAAGGTGTTAAGTATGATGAATACTTGTAAATAGCCATTTTTAAGTCATGAACTCAATGCCTTAGTTCTTGTTTGTTTGGTGCATTTTGAATTAGACTGAGCTTAAGGCAGCACCATGTTTGGAATTCATCTTGTGAGATTCGGTTTTAGCTTGATGCATTGTGACTTGAACCATTTCCCTAATGAACTTGAACCGTTAAAATGAAAATTTAATTATCTTGTTCATATTTGTCGATTAACCCATAGATTTCACTTGGACTCTCTTTCCCTTCTTACCACTCTTCTGCTAGTCCAAGTACCAGACCACACCCGAGACCTAAACCTTTGTTTTAAACCTTAAACACTTTTGTGAGAGCATGTGAGACCTTTGTACCATTTTCGAATCTTGTTAGGCAAAAAGTGTTGGGTTTAGGCCGACAAGGTTGGATTTCCATGTAGACATTGGCTCACATCTCGAGTCAACACTAGGTTAGGTGGTGTAGATACTGAAACGGTTGGATACCGAAATTTGAGGCCAATATTGCTGGTTAGACTAGGAAGGGGGGTTAGGTTCCGATTAATCATAATTTGGCAGAAAGGAAAAAGAAGAAAACCACTGAAGTCAGACGGGGACACGTATAAAGGAGATGGCGGCAACAAATGAGGCTCGAAACCAAAAGAAGAAAAAGGCGATTGATGTGCTCTCAAATTTACCCTAGAGCTACTCTCTCAAATTAAGAGATCAGTTGTATTACTTAGGGATTGAATCCACAAGGAAGGGATAGCCACACAACAAACTTCTAAGTTCGAATTAAGTTAAGTGAGAATGTAAAACTAAAAGACAGCAGGCAATAAAAACAGTGTAAGTTCAGGAGACGAAACGCTAGGTTCAGGGAAATTCTTAGGTGAATCATAATTGCAGGTCTAGACAGAATGTTAGGAATTATTAAGCACTGTTCTTGAACTCGAAACACTAATGTAAAATCAACCAACTCTCGCTGCGAAGATTATCTATGTCTAAACCCTAGAATTCCAAATCTCTTTGCAAATTCAAACAATTCAGACAAGCATTAATATCAGGTTCGATTGTTCACAAAATCCCTAAACCAAATCTCTTTGTGAAAAGGTATTTTGCTCATCTAACATTAGTTCAGGCAATTAATAATACTCTCGCATCCATTAATCAACCTAAGATCAGATTCTAGGTCGCGAAGCTAGAATAAGCATTAAACACAAATCCAGATGAAGAACTCTAATGATTTTATCCTAACAATTTAATTCGACCTAACAATTCATTAATCACCTTTGAAAAACCCTAAACCTAACTAGCAAACTACTCAGACATGGTGAATAAAGAAAACATCATGAATAAAATAGTTTGCATAAAAGAAATCAATAGAAACAAAGGAGTTCCAAATTTGCTCTGAAGGAGTCAAATTCTTCTCTCCAAAATCTCTCTAAAAATCTCTCTCTAAAATAATGTGTGTGTTGTGCCTAAACAATGGCTGAAAAACTCTATTTATAGGCCTAGGTTCGAATCTTCAATTCCTTGGAGGATTAGGAAAAGTCTTGCAGATTCCCTTTTCTTTAAAAACTGGAAACTTTACGTCTTTGGAAATTGGAAATCCTGATATCGATCAACACCAACAGGCGGTGTCGATCGACATCCATCGTGCGACTTCAATCCGACTTTAACACTTCGTGACTTCATTCCTTTAAGCTCCAAAATGTATCCAAATCTCCAGTTTAGCTCCAATTGTACCTGAACCTGAAAAGACACTAATAGGACTCTAAAAAGACCAAAAGACTCTATAAAAACACTTATATCATGATCTAAAAACGGGTAAAAACCATGATATATCAACTCCCCCAGACTTAGCTTTTGCTTGCCCTCAAGCAAAACAGAAACCAAGTATAGAGTCGAGGTTTGAAAACAGAAACCTTCAGCTAACCTTCAGAACGCCACATTGAACCAACACTTCTTGAATCCACATACCATACAGCCAACCTCATGTAGTATTTCAGTATAATTACCACAAGCTTAGCAATCTCTCAAATCAAATACAGATTGCTAATAAAATTTCGAACTCTAACAACAGTATTGACCAAAGAACTTACAGATTATTTCCCTTCCTTAGTGCCTAAACAAGACATTCTTTCTACAGCTCCCCTATTTTCTCTTCCCTTAGTCAACTGCTGCCCATTTTCAGGGTGTTCTAAGATCTTTTCATTGACTTTTCTCATTCTTTTTGAAGCCTTGGAATATTGCTGCTCTTACTTGTGTTCCTTGTGAGGAGACATGTTCATGAGCTCTCACTAATATTGTTCCTTGTGAGGAGACAGGCTCATGAGGATCTTTGCACTATTCCTTTAACTTAGACTCCTTTCTTTTATTTTTCTTTTATAAAGGGAAGATCAAGGAAAGACTGTAGTGTTCTTATCTTGTCAGTGCTGAAAGAGGAATCAAGTCCAATGAATACCAAGCTCTAAGCAGGAATCTGAACTCTCTCTGTTAGACTGATCCACTCGCAGCTTTCTACTTAGTAAGACCTCTAATCAACTGCTATGGAAATGGTCCTTCAAATGTCAATCTTTTGTGGTTAGTTCTTCTGAAAATTGAAAATTTCACTGATTTTGACTCAATAAAATCAAGTGTTTGACTGACTCAAATGACTCTCAAAATAAAACACAAAGTCAGTAATCACCTCCCCTATAGTTAAACAACACTGTCCCTAGTGTTATCAAGCCCGAAGTTGGCTAAAAGAAAAATTAGAAGCAACATAAAAGACCAGTTAGAAGACTTACCTTCGTCTGCGCGTGGTGTCGATCGACACCCACGAACGGTGTCGATCGACACTGGTCTGTGTTGAGTCCAATGTCGCCTTTTTCAACTGACTTAAACTAAGACTTAGTAAAACCAAAACAAAATAAAAAGAAAAACGTACCTAACAGTGGGTTGCCTCCCACTCAGCGCTCATTTTCAGTCATTAGCTTGACTGTGTCGGGGTTCAGACGTCTGGTGGATCAGAGGGTGGCATCGAATGCTTCCCAGATGAATGTCTCCTCATCCATGGTGGTGTATAGGCAGTAGATGTATGAGATCGACCAAGGAATTTAGGAACAGCAGCAGGGTGGGACTTGAGTTTGGGTGGGACACTTCTTTTTCCTGCAGAATCATCAAAAGAAACACCAAACCTTCTACGAGAATCTCGCGGCTTGCATAAGTGTGAAATAGCTTTTGAACCTTTAATGTTCTTATTGACAAGATCAGGGGGTTTGGAATTGATTCCAGGAAGTACATACCTTTGCTTTCTCCGAGGTTTTTGGACTATAGGATGTGGAGTTGTCTGTTTGAAAGCATATGATGGACTTGCATCATTGGGATCGGCTCGTGGTTTGCTTTCCGGAGGTTATCGATCGACACAAGGAGTGGTGTCGATCGACACCGAAGCTGGAGCTCGAATCTCTGCTCTCTTTCTGCAATCTAGCTCTGCAATCCTTGCCTCCAACACAAAAACGTCTTCCTCCATCAACTTTTCATTGACTCGAACATCTTCTCTGCTCATAGTCCTGAAGAGATGATCAGCAACTATGTTTTCACTCCAATCCTCTAGCTTCACAACTTTCTCAAAATCCTCATCCAATGCCTCTTGAACAACCAGTTTGTTCTCTTGCTCTTCAGTATCAAGCTCCTTAACATACCCAGCAATAATGTCATCCGAAATTTCCATAATTTGATCTCTATCCATGGAAATTTCTACTAAAAAAGCTTGGCCATCGATGGTGGATGGTCCTCTTAACTTGTCAATGTCAAAATTCATGACAACATCACCCAAATCAAGCTCCATTTTCCCTTTCCTCACATCAATGATGGCACTAGCTGAAGCCAAGAATGATCTTCCCAGAATAAGAGGTTCTGCAGGTTCTTCATCATATTTTAAAACTACAAAGTCTGTGGGAATCATGCAGCCTTCAATCTTCAAGGGAACATCTTCTAGAACACCTTCTGGGATTCTTTTTGAACGATCAGCTAGGACAAGTGAGATTCTGGTTGGCTTGAAATCAGTCATTTCAAGTCGAACAGCAACTGAGTATGGTATCAGGTTGATACTTGAACCTAGATCACGGAGAGAACGAGGAAACCTTCCTATTGAGATTGAGCAATCTAGCATAAAGTTCCCTGGATCGGGTAACATTTTCTGGAATCCTCCTCTGAATCACAACACTGACTTGTTCAGAAACCAACACCTTTTTCTTCTTCCTTGGAACTATGTTCAAGAGAATTGCATTCATGTCTCTGGTAAGCAATGCTCATTCCTCAGGACTCACACCATTGACAACCATTCTCCTGACATATCTTCTTAATGCAGGTGAAAGTTGGACTACATCAACTAGGGGTAGCTCAACAATCAGCTTACTCATCATCTCTTTGCATCTGGCTTCCTCTCTCTCATGTTTATACCTTCTGGGAGGTATGGGATAAGGTATCTTCGGCTTATACACATTTTTCTCTTCAAGTTTGGAAGGTTCAGGTCGATCCAACGAAGTCTGGGAAAGGTGTCGATCGACGCTATGGTGGTGTCGAACGACACTAGCGCTTTGTGTTGACTCTTTCGCATCATTTGGACTCGATGTGTCGTTATCTTCAATGGGTGTCGATCGACACTCTTGAATAGTGTCCATCGACACTGGCTCTGCAGGTACACAATCCCCATCTTCAATCTCTTCAAGCTCCTTGAATTCTTCAGTACTAAGACCTATTTTCTGCACTGGTGGAAAACTTCTTTCACTCTGAATCGTGATGGCATTCACATGGTGCCTCGGATTCACGTCCGTCTTTCCAGGAAGACATCCCTCTTGTCTCTTCAAAGCTCCAGCAGTTTGAGCAACCTGAACATCCAATTTCTTCATATGAGAGTTCAGATTATCGATCTTCCCATTCAAGTCTTGGTACCGTGAATCTAGAATTTGCTTTATCATGGATTCCATCTTATTTTCTGCAGGAGGCTTCTGATAGGAAGAAGAACCATAAGTCATTTGGAAGTTGCTGTTCTGGAATGGCTTCTGGTAAGAAGAACCATAGCCTTGCTGATTGCTGAATCTCTGTCCTTGAAAACCAGCTCCATTGATGTAGTTAACATCTTCTTCCTCATGCTCAAAAGTCTCCACTTCTGCAAAGTGAACTTGCTTCTTTCCCACCAAGATGTCCAACTTCATGTTAACCTCAGCGATTTGGCCTCCTCCATTTGCACCAGCATGTTGTTTCCTCTCAAAGTCTGCATTCTTGGTGCTGTTGCAAGAGGTCAAATTCTCTATAAGCACCATTGCATCTTCTGGATATCTAGTGTTGAAGTTGCCATTGTTCGCAGCATCTAAAGCCATCATGTACCTCCAATCGATCCCTCGGTAGAAGATTCCTAGTAGTTGTGGCTTGCTGAAACCGTGGTGTGGACAGTCTCTCTGGTAAGCTTTGAATCTCACCCAAGAAGCCTTGAATGCTTCAGTGGGTCCTTGGGAGAATGTAGTGATCTTCATCCTTAAATCTTCAGACCTTGCATCATCAAAGAAATTGCATAAGAATGCATTCTTTGTGTCTTCCCATGTGGTCAAGGATCCTGGATCTAATTGCTTCAGCCAGTATAATGCATCTCCAGCAAGCGAGTATGGGAAAAGCTTGCAGAAAAGATAATCATATAATACTCCATTGGCTTTAATGCTTGATGCCAAGTCCTCGAATCTTTCAATGTGGTCCATACGATGTTCATTGGGAAGACCATGGAAAGGATGCTGAGCTACAAGTGTGTAGTAAGCAGGCTTTAGCTCGAAATCATTTCTCTGGAATGCAGGAGGACGGATCGCAGCTATATTAGCATAGAACTGGTCTGGTCTGTTGTATTCACCAAGTGTTCTTCCGCATCTAGCATCTGCATGTGCTCGGTGTCGATCGACACCAAGGTTGTGTCGATCGACACCCTCTGGTTCTGCGACAATAGCCCCGTTCTCATCTATTTTCTGGCCTTGTGCGTTCCTTTTGTGCCCTTCCGCATCGAACAGATTACCAATTTCATCTCGGATTAGGATCATTCGGTCAGTCATCGCGATTTGCGACTGGTGTCGATCGATGCCAATGTTGGTGTCGATCGACGCTCTCGCAAGTTTCCGATTTGTTCGTTCTAGATGTGCTTACGCCTGGTTATCAAGTCTAATTAGCTCATGATCCTTGTTACTCCTGGTATTGCGATTAAGCATACACCAGAAACAAAGAATAAGAAATTAAAAATTAGTAACCAAAAACAAAAATAAAAAACTTAGATAAAACTCTAATATTAGAACTCTGTAGGCAACTAATCTCCTTCCCCAGCAACGGCGCCAAAATTTGATGTGCTCTCAAATTTACCCTAGAGCTACTCTCTCAAATTAAAAGATCAGTTGTAGTACTTAGGGATCAAATCCACAAGGAAGGGATAGCCACACAACAAACTTCTAAGTTCAAATTAAGCTAAGTGAGAATGTAAAACTAAAAGACAGCAGGCAATAAAAACGGTGTAAGTTCAGGAGACGAAACGCTAGGTTCAGGGAAATTCCCAGGTGAATCCTAATTGCAGGTCTAGACAGAATGTTAGGAATTATTAAGCACTGTTCTTGAACTCGAAACACTAATGTAAAATCAACCAACTCTCGCTGCAAAGATTANTCTCGGATTAGGATCATGCGGTCAGTCATCGCGATTTGCGACTGGTGTCGATCGATGCCAATGTTGGTGTCGATCGACGCTCTCGCAAGTTTCCGATTTGTTCGTTCTAGATGTGCTTACGCCTGGTTATCAAGTCTAATTAGCTCATGATCCTTGTTACTCCTGGTATTGCGATTAAGCATACACCAGAAACAAAGAATAAGAAATTAAAAATTAGTAACCAAAAACAAAAATAAAAAACTTAGATAAAACTCTAATATTAGAACTCTGTAGGCAACTAATCTCCTTCCCCAGCAACGGCGCCAAAATTTGATGTGCTCTCAAATTTACCCTAGAGCTACTCTCTCAAATTAAAAGATCAGTTGTAGTACTTAGGGATCAAATCCACAAGGAAGGGATAGCCACACAACAAACTTCTAAGTTCAAATTAAGCTAAGTGAGAATGTAAAACTAAAAGACAGCAGGCAATAAAAACGGTGTAAGTTCAGGAGACGAAACGCTAGGTTCAGGGAAATTCCCAGGTGAATCCTAATTGCAGGTCTAGACAGAATGTTAGGAATTATTAAGCACTGTTCTTGAACTCGAAACACTAATGTAAAATCAACCAACTCTCGCTGCAAAGATTATCTATGTCTAAACTCTAGAATTCCAAATCTCTTTGCAAATTCAAACAATTCAGACAAGCATTAATATCAGGTTCGATTGTTCACAAAATCCCTAAACCAAATCTCTTTGCGAAAAGGTATTTTGCTCATCTAACATTAGTTCAGGCAATCAATAATACTCTCGCATCTATTAATTAACCTAAGATCAGATTCTAGGTCGCGAAGCTAGAATAAGCATTAAACAATAATCTAGATGAAGAACTCTAATGATTTTATCCTAACAATTCAATTCAACCTAACAATTCATCAATCACCTTTGAAAAACCCTAAACCTAACAAGCAAACTACTCAGACATGATCAATGAAATAAAAATTATTATTTGAATAGAAAGCATAAAATAAATCAATAGAAGAAAATAAAGGGAGTTCCAAATTTGCTCTAAAGGAGACAAATTCTTCTCTCCAAAAACCTAAACTTCTATGATTCTTAAAGTATGAGAATGTGCCTAAACAATGGCTGAAAAACTCTATTTATAGGCCTAGGTTCGAATCTTCAATTCCTTGGAGGATTAGGAAAAGTCTTGGAGATTTCCTTTTCTTCAAAAACTGGAAACTTCACGCCTTTGAAAATTGGAAATCCTGGTGTCGATCGACCCCAACAGGCGGTGTCGATCGACACCCATCGTGCGACTTCAATCCGACTTCAACACTTCGTGACTTCATTCCTTTAAGCTCCAAAATGTATCCAAATCTCCAGTTTAACTCCAATTGTACCTGAACCTGCAAAGACTCTAATAGGACTCTAAAAAGACCAAAAGACTCTATAAAAACACTTATATCATGGTCCAAAAACGGATAAAAACCATGATATATCAGCGATTCCAAAAAGAAGCAAAGAAGGGCAATCAACAAAGTCTAAATCCGGCCAACAACACCAAAGGTGAAATACAAGGAACGCACATAAGGAGCCAGAAAGCCGAAACCGATCTCCAACAAAAAGGAAGCCCCCCGAAATGACTAGGAAAGGTAATATCGAGGAGTAATAACGGGTATAAGGCGAAATGCAAAAAAGAAAGGGTAGCTTAGGAAGGGAGAAATTAGACTAAGGTAGAAAACAGAATAGATGTTCTGGGTAGATGGAAGTCTATCCTTGTATGCATCCATTGGTTTTTACCCTTAGCATTTTGCATTAAGAAGATTCCTTTCATGAGTGATCCCTCTTTAAAACACTTAACCCGTTCGCACTACGAGTTCATATTTAGCTCGTGACCTTACCCTGAACCAAGTGAGTTGATTGACAGGTATGAATGAGATCCACGCTTTAAAATTTTCTTAATGGATGTGAAAGGGAATTGGGAATTTGAATGTGCATCTACGTTAGGATTGAATTTGCTTGATGTAGAGATGAATGTGGCTAAGGCTTTTTGGGTAGGTAGAATTCAACCTGCATCCTAAAAACCTGAACTTAGACATTGAGTTGATTTCTTTTAAATGGCGTTTTGAATTCAAACTTAAACCTTCTCTTTTAAAACCTCACCCCTCCAGTTGGCTTTTGCTTGAGGACAAGCAAAAAGGCAAGTTTGGGGGTGTTGATATCTCTGTAAATTGTATGTTTTTAGCACACATTTCATGTTAGTTAGGACCCCATTCATGCACTTTCATCTTAGTTTTTATCAAGTTTTTACTCATGTTAGGTTTAGATGCATTAGGTTAGGTTTTTGCGTAGTCTTGCATGTTTGGAGCGTTTTCTCAGGTGCTTTATGAATGAGCATGGTCCAAAGAAGAAATCAAGAAGGGAGATCTCAAAAGGAGGACAAACAGATGATATCGAGCATGGATCACGACCCCGTAGCCGGTATGGACAAGCGCATGACAAACCCTGACGAGTAGCAACGACTTGGTCCCGAAAGAAGTACCCCGGGACGAAGATCCAGCAAGAGGAATCCATTAAGACGCATATCGGAGCAAGGCAACGGGAAATCCCCGATCCAAGTAAAGAAGGAGGCAAGTCATCACGACATGATCCCGAAGTACTTACCCGATATGGAGGCTGCTCGAAGAATCACAAGAAGATAGCATATCGCCTTGCTCACCACGACTTGAGCCCGAAACGCTACAGTCCAAAAGAGTACCATTTCGGGAAAGTGGTCCCAACGTTTTAGGTTTTTCCTCTTTTATGTATAAATACTTTGTCCCCCACGCCTATCTCTCTATCACATTTTCCAGTTTTAGTTTTCTGTCTTCTTTGTAAACCGAGAACTTCTAGCATTTTCCACCATTGAAGCTTGTTTCAAAGCTTTGATTTTTATGTTATTTTGAAGTTTTAGAAAGTATCGCTTAGTGTTATTTCTTAAAGCTTCTTCCTTTTATTGCTTTTGACTATCTCGCAAACCATGAGTAACCTTCTTATCCTCATGGATCTTGAGGTTTCTCAAATGGAGCGTGAGTAGTCTTTTTAGGTTTTGATGGGTTAAAAGGACTAAGGGACTCTCGGATTTAGGTTTCTTGCTTAGCTAAAACATAAAGTTAGATTCTTTCTTGTTTATTATTCCCAAAGCTTAGTCTAGTTTGGCCATCTAGTCTAAAGACCACAGGCGGCTTGACGCGAAAATCACGTGCTTGCTTAGCCGGATCTATGAACAAGAGTTTGATTCCTTAGGCTCAGACGACCCATCTGTCTAAGGGTCTTACGGTTCAATAGGGACATTGTAGATGCTTGTTTCTTCTATTGTACCGCTATGCGAGAGCTAGTCTATGGTGATAGAGATTCAAAGAGTTTAGACCCAAAAACCATGGGCTAAACGATTTGAGGATCCCTTTACCTAAGAATCACCATCTAAGACCAAGTCTTGATGTGATCCAAACATTTTAGCTTGATAAATAACCCGAGAGTTACCTAGTTCGTAAATCCCATCAAGATCCTTCTTTTACTTAGAAAGTTTATCTCTTTGTCGTTTAAATCTTTATTTCTCGTTCGGATAGTCTAAAGTACATCCATTTATGATCTTGAGTGACACAAGATCTAGTCTTTAGTTTCTTTTAGTAGTAAAGCCTCAATCTTTTACCATATCGGCTTGACTTATATCGACTAACATAACCGATTTATCAACTAAACACTCCCAAATGGATTGATACCCATACACTATACTACATACGGTTGACAGTGTTGGGTCATTGACCTAACGGGTAGGAAAAAGCCTGTTATCACCCGTCCTCACTGCCAGGCCGTATCGAGCTTGGTAGCTCGATACCAAGGTCGATATGTTGCTAAAACTTATGTCCTTCTCTTTTGGCCACTTCTCTTCCTCCTCTTTGTCATCCATCTCTCCATATGGTCCTCCAAGCCTCCAAAATACATAATAAGGACTCAATATGTACAAATATGCAACAACCTAAGTTAAAACTCACTAAACTCTAATATGAATGCAAATGGGACTAAAAGTGACTAAATGAATTCAAAAGTAGATGCAAAAATATCCAAAATGAGTGCTAAAACATGCTAAGTTATAAGCATATCACTTTTACACAACCCATCCTTCCTAGCCACATGTGATTGCAATCTACGCATTCTTCACATTTGTCTTTACTCAATTTAGATTTTAGAATTAGGTTCAAATTAATCATATTTTTTATAGATTAGAATTCACATGTCTTAATCGTTCATGCCAACTATTGAAAGAGTCAACCCAATAAGCAATTGGATCATTCTTATTGTTTGAAACATTGAATACAACGTTTTAGGATCGAACTGTCATTACAATCATTTTGACCAGTCCTTCCTTACCATAGTCCATTATCCCCTGCCCAAGTATACCCTATGTTTCTTAATCACAAGCCTGTCAGACTCAAAAGTTACAGCAAAATCCAGCGTCACTTATAAGCGAGCCAAAAATAAAATTATTTCACATATTGGAAACATGCTTGACATTTTTGAGAGTTATCTTATGTCTTGAGGTCATTGTAAGCTTCACTTTGGCTTGTCATTGTATGCAGTTTCGAGACCCGATATACATCATGACTATCAACTCTTCAAGGAAAATTGCATTCCAATTGTGATTGAGATGGTTTTTGAAGTTCACCCAACTTGAAGGGAGCTTCTCAATGAAGCAATTCACCGTGAAAAAATCACTAATGGACATGCCTTCAACCGCAATATCATGCATGAGAAATTACAGCGCTTCTACTTGTTCCATGATGGATTTTTAATCCACCATTTTAAAGTCCATAAATTTTGCAATAGCAAAATTCTTACAGCCGGTGTCCTCATACTTATACTTTGTTTCTAAGGCAATCCAAAGTTCCTTCAAAGTTTTGACCGTACAGTAAACAGTGTACCTCAGGTCTATTATGCGGTTTAGAATTCAGTCTTTACAAAGATAGTCTGAATGGTTCCACGATTCTGCAATGGTAAAAACCATTGGATTCGCGTTACCCGGTGGGAGAATGGGCACATCCTATTTCAAATAGTTGTGTAGGTTCAAATTGGTCAAAAATTAAATGCATCTTTTGTAGCCATGTTTTCAACCCATTCCACCCAAATTTTTTAGCATCAGTCCTAAGCATACAGCGCCAGGTGAAACATCCCATCCCGAACTCTAAGTCTGACAGGTTGTTCCCACTCGAATAACTAAGCGATTCGGAGCCAACAATCCATATTTTAGGGTTTATACTTTAAACAATATTCATTAACTCGGTCATTTTTAGATTCATATAAAATAGAGTCAATATGTAAAGAGTTAAAAAAACGATCTAGATGTTTATTAATAATTCAAATAATTTGATACAATTTTTGAGTTTTGCACTATAGGCTATTACAAGTGTTTGATCCTATACTATTCAGACTATTACACAACCCATCCTTCCTAGTGACATGTCTCCCGCTCCTAAGCCAAGTCCTACCCATAATCACCATCACGTCCTGAAATCAAAGAGGCGTAAGTAAACCTATATTTACTTAGTGATGCAGATAATAGCCTATCTTTGACTACATGATCAAACCACAATGCATATGTTCCCGATATCCTAACGTTTTCCCTTAGTTTTCCTTAGTATTCAGACTATCCAGAGACTTATAACATTTATCAAGGCTATAGTTGAGCATTGGCATATTCTATCTGATCCCCAACCACACGATGTATCGCAAACACTTTAATCACATAAATAGCCAATACGGCCCGCATTAAACGTGACTGGTCAGGAGCCATCGTTACTATTTGTGACTAGCCGATCAAAATAGCCGAGACAACCGAGGCATAGCATGACTAGTCGTGACTATCCAACCAGCCAAAGTCATACAAACAAGTAAATGATCAACTGTGATTACACATATACGGCAATTCTCAATCATCCCTCGACTATTGTGGTGATACGTCTGGCTCTTTCTTTTCTTCATTCGGAAAAACTCTCTTCCTCTAGATATCTTTTCACTATCTTTTTGGGATTTTTTTCATTGTATGTGTTGTAGGCAACGAAAATGGCTGAGGGTCATATTTATAGGATTTTCGGCCCATAACTGTTTTATTAAGCGAATGGGTGCCACATCCCTTCGCCAATGTCCACGTCCCTTCGCCCATAATCAACCTTCAACTGTCTCGCACACTTGGTATGTGTGCGGTCAACAGTATTCGACCACTTAGCTTACCCAGCCGGCCAACCAGTAAAACAGTCGACTAGCTGACCCAACTGCCAAATACTTTGTCCAGCTGAATTGAGCTTCTAGCCAGCTGGGCCAACTAGATTATCTTGGTCGTTCAGCTCATTTCAGCTCAGTTATACCATCTGAGCTAATCTTCCCTTTTTCCCGACCTTTCCCTTTCTTTTTCTTCCATATTCGGCTAAATACTTTCCATTCGACTTAACCAAAACTTCGGACCATGTAATGAATTAACTTAGTCTATATCTGACTAGTTTCTTCTCCATTCCCGATCATGGTTCGTCCCAGAGATCCTAGCGAGGATCGGGAATGTAACACCAGACACTAAAAAACTCTGGACGCTCTGATAACTATCAACAAACATTACAATTCTGAAGGCATGTGGAATCATTGGTCGTAGACCACTCCCAAACTGCGTTTGGGGCGTCAACTCACCAATCCCATTGCCATCCGCACCACCGAATATATCCTTATTTGGAGTGTTGTTTATCACGTTGGTGTTGTTAGTCATATTGCAATTTGAATATATTCACACAATACAAATTAAACGAATTAATATACTAATCAAAACTAAAAAAAAATAGAAGTTTCGATATTACAATTTAAATCAACTATAAAGAAAATTGTAAAACATATTTTTGTGTATGTGTGTACGTAAATATAGTTTATTCCTAAACCTCAAACATATTATTGCGAGGTAAGGCTGATGTGAGGTTGTAAATTGGGTTAGGTTTAAGGATTTGGTTTTTCCGACAAGTTTGCATCTGGTGATTATTTACCAGAAATGGTTTGGCCATATATAGCGTTGAGGTGTAGACAATTAAATTGTATAAATGCATAATACACACTATAGCATAATCCCATAGAGGTGTACACAATTAATTGGAACGAAAGGAACTTAACGATCTGCCTTTACCTCAATTATTCGTCGTGTTTCCGGATTCATTAACAATTTTCTAAAATGAGCATTCAAAACATTCAAACTAGCATAATTTAATTAGTCACGTTTCAAAAGATTAAATCCAATTATTTTTGCAATTACTGTAATTCAATCAGATTTGTTATTAATATTATTATTATTTTTTACTCCCATAACTTAAAAACGGTTGTTTTTTATGTTAACCATAGCATATGCATTTTATCCTAACATATACAACATTTTTTTAAACATTTAAACAACGTAAGAACGGAATTTGATTTTAAATTTAAATACAGTAACACATTATATTTCAGTGAAAACCACTTGACATAATAGATCAATGTCAAAACATATCATCTTCGTTGTCAAGAAACCAATTTAATCTCTCTTATTATTATTATTTTTGGGCTTAATATTTAAAATATGCTAGTTTGTAAACGGGCTAACTTTATTACGAATCCGCCTAGTTTGGCTTTTAAACCAATGATAAATTCTTAGATTGGAGGGGCAAAAACTCAAACAACGAAGTTATATTAATCTTTGTTTCGTAATGTTCATAATTATGCATGTATATTCATGTATTATATAATAGACATAACTTTTTTTGTAGTTCAAATTAATATCTTTCATGAATAGTGATACTTGTTTTTGTTTTTTTAGTTATATATATATATATACTTATTCGGGTTTAATTTGGTTCTTTCAGGTTTCATGTATTTTTTTACTAGGAGTGTAGGACCCATTCGGATATTTTTCGTCTTTGGTTTGGGTTCGATTCGGTTCTACCAGGGTTCAGGTCGGTTCCGGTCCTTCCGAATATCCGAATTACCCGGATTTTATTTGAAATACTTTTAAAAAGTTGGATATTTCGAGTATTTTAGTTATTTGGTTAAATTTTGCAAAAACATTATTTACTTTTAACAAACATAACTAATGGTTATTTTGGTTATTTCGATCTAAATATAACTAAAATATTCGATTTTTAATCCAATTTTGGATATTTCAATTATTTGAAATTTAAATATAACTAATATTTTCGGTATATAATTGCATTTTATATATTTTCGGCACACATCGGGTTCTTTGGATATAGGAATCTATGATGCATTCAGATATTTAAGTCGTCGGTTCTGGTTATGTTCGGTTCAATACCTTCCAATTCGGATCCGGGAAATATGTTCATGCCTAATTTAGCTACAACAGATAACATAATTTTATTTATAAAATAACATTTAAAATACAAACACGAAATTTTCAGCTTCTAATTGATGTTTCATAAATAAACATTAAAAACTAAAGTAGCATTTTCAACTAGTAAACGTGAAAACAAACGCACATATTCAGTAATTGAACAATTTATTTTTGAGACATGAAATTCAAAGACTAAACTCTTCGTCCTAATCGCCTCTGCCTTTGCTGATACCAAGTCAAGGCCTTGCGATACTCTGCCTTGCCGAAGTCAGGCCATAGTACATTAGGAAAGTAGAGCTCAGTGTAAGCTGATTGCCATAGGAAGAAGTTACTGATCCTTTGCTCTCCACTCGTTCTGATCAATAGGTCAGGGTTTGGGAAATCACTACAGCTTGTCATCAACTCTTTATCCATTAGCCTTTCGTCGATGTCCTCCACTTGGATCAGCCCGTTTTTAGCCTTTTCAGCAAGACTTTTGCAGGCTTGTAAGATATCAAACCTTCCACTATAGTCTATCGCCATAATGAGATGTTTATCTTTGTAGCTCTTTGTAGCTTCTTCTACTTCTTGTATCAAACCAAGAAGTGACTTGGGGATATTCGTCTGCTTCCCAATAACCGAGATCTTGATTTTATATCTAAAAACGAATGGAAAAGTAAGCATATAACGCTTCAAAAAAAAGGATCAAAACGACATGTTTGGGTACCTTTGGTAGTATGGCATCTCAGACTTGAAGTTTTTCTCAAACATGGCCATCAAGAAGTTAACTTCATCCTGATCAAAGAAAAGAAAATTAACCGAATCAAAACGATGGAAATATAAGGTTAAGTCTTGAAATGTTATGGAAAATTAATGATCTGTCTCTCATGTTTTTTATAATCACCTCAGGTCTTCCCCAATTTTCAGTGGAGAAAGCAAAGAGTGAGACAGTGTTTATCCCCTTAGCAAAACAGTCTCGAACATGCTCCACTACTCTTTTGGCTCCGGCGTCATGACCTTCCGATACCCCGAGTCCTCGTTTCTTCCCCCAACGTCTGTTTCCGTCCAATATAATGGCCACATGATTTGGCATTCTCCCTTGTTTCTCTTTCTCTCCAATTGTACCACTACAAATTAGTAAGAACAAAAATGGTTGAAACTTTTATATAACAGGATGTAGCAGAAAGTTAGCAACCAGCTGAGCAAGATCACTTGTTCTTAACATGTGAAACTTTCATTTAAATATATATATTAGCTTATAGGCTACACACTTGGCTTCTAAGTTCTATGGACTTCACACTAGCTAGGTTGTAGGTTCTTAGATTAGTTAATTTCATATTAGACTGAGAGAAACCATTCCTTTTACCAAAAAATTAAGAAGATTATCACGTAAAGACTACCTCTCTTCTTCCTCATTGTATTGAGAAGCTGGGGTTTTGATGAACCTGAGGATATTTGTCAAGAAGAGGGGAATACTTAGACGCCTGGAGATGAAGAGACAAGGGATGAGAATAAGAGCAAGAAAACTCAAGACAATAGAGAGTAGAGACAACATTGTCTTTTTTTTTTAATATTTGTTCGAATTGATACTCGTTTATAAATAGATACTTGAACATAAACGCACATGATCAATGCTACGCAAAGACATATCATACGTCACATGAAATAAATGAAGCCTCGTAACGGACAGATCTTACAACACATGAAAATCACTAGATGGTTTCGTGACTTTCGTTACGTAATTTCCTTATTTATTAAAATTTTTTATAAGTTCTGATTTTGCCTTTTTGGATCAATCTAACCTTTACACATTAGTTACGTCAATGAAAATTCTCGTAATATGATTGTTGTAACACAAACTAAACTGGTCCGAAATTGTAGATATAAATAACTTGTAAAATTTGGGTTTTTTTACTGTAACAAATAAATGAATGACTATTGAGTATTGAACAATTATTAACAAATTCAGCTAAAAAAACACGCCAGAATGATTCTGACAACAACATAGAACGAGAGTGGGGGAAAATAATTTTTGATTTTAACGATTAAGAGCGCTTACAAAAGTAAAAACAGAGAAAAGAGAAGTGTGTAGTGTGAATTGTTGGATTAGAATTTGGTCACAACAGTGTTTAATGTCTCTATTATTTATTCTACGTGATTATGTAATTATTACATTTACTTCAGTGAATTGAGTCGTTTCTAGTCAAATCATTGAATCACTTTTGTTAGAGCCGGAATTTGTATCCCCTCTAAAAAGCCCGACTTCAAATTAGATCGGCCCACTAAGGAACCTTAAGATAGTTCTCACTATTTTAGGTCGGCCAAGGAAAATAGAAATCTTCCATTTATTCTTACCGATCCGAAGAAAGCGTTAGGTCGGCCATCTCTCATAAAACTTTCTTTTTTGGAAAAGGAAAAGAGCAGCGACTTGAAGACATTATAAATATGGAGGGTTTCACAAAGATTGAGGTCATTCAGAAAATCGAGGGAAGGGACCTAGGGCAAACAAAGCAATCTTTCGCTTAAAGTTTTAGATTTTTTCTCTTTGAAAAGTTTAGGTCGGCGTTCTTATTCTGACGCCCTAAACTCACCGTGTACCTTTCGGGCTCCGGCTAATTTTCAATAAAGATATCTTTTTAAACCCATTAACTCTTATTTTCTTCTTTAAGCCGATTTGAGTTATTACAACTCTATTTGAATAATTCCTCACTCCGTCCCCGAAGTCAACTCTTAGTATAACCTATAGGTTTTACTTTTGTCGTTTCTTTTCGGACTGGACAAGTTTTATGCCTGACTTTAATTCAAACCCTTACACTTCGGTAAATATATTGGCCTCGTTCTGAACCTTGGATTTTGCCTCTTAGACCATCTCCAACGTATATCTTCATTTTTTACTCCAAAATAGAGTTGTGTTTTGATCCAATGTATACCTTTTTTTTTACTCCAAAAAGAATATTCTAAATAGATTATATTTCTATTTTATTAGTAATGCCTTTTATTTCTAAAATTTACAATTTAACCCATTTATTTTGTTACTTATTTTAATTTTAGTACTTGTTATGTATTTTACGTTTATTTTGCTTTGTTTAATTTTAGAATAAAAGTTGTAGTGTTCAAATATTTATAATTATTTATTTTATATTGTTTATAAATATTAAATGGTATAAAATAATAATATTTAATATTTAAAAGAGCTGTTTGCAAAAAAAAAAAAATGCAACTTTAAAATAGAGTAAAATATAGGTTTACTGCATATATGGAACAATCTCGTTTTTTACTCTATTTTATAGTAAGAAATGTAGTAGGGTTGGAGAAAAATTTACTACAAAAATGCATTTAGAGTGAAAAATAGAGTATGTTTGGTGATGCTCTTAGTGGGCCTAAAATTCTAGGCCGGGATTTATATGGCAACAATTACCCACCTCCCCCAATTCCTTAAATCACTATCGTGAGGCAGGTGCAAAGATTTCTCCCACGAGTCAAGAAATTTAGCTCAAAGAACAAGCCATAATGATTCCGACAAGAACATAGAACGAGAGTGGGGGAAAATAGTTTTTAGTATTGACGATTCATATCATTTATAAGAGAAAGAACATAGAAAATAGATAGAAACGACAAGTAAATAAAAGTGTGTAGTGTGAATTGTTGTATTAGGATTCGGTCCCTTGCTCTCTGCTTTTTATTCTATTTATTCCACGTGATTCTGTAATTATTGAATTACTGTTTTAATAATTACACAGTTCGTTCCCAAAATCGATTTTTAGTACGATTTGTAGGTTTTATTTTTGTCGGTTCTCTTGGAATGGATAAGTTTTATGACTGAATTCTATTCAAATCCTTTCATTTCGATTAATATATTGACTTTGTTATGAATATTGAATTTTATTTGTTACTAAGTAAAAAAATTTGTGCCGAGTTTTAACATTAAGTCTAAGCTAATCATTTAGATGTAGTCGTTCTTCCACATTTTGTTTGTTTGCATAGTTTTGTCTTCATTTCATTTTTTAATGTTTTTTAGTAGTGCAGTGCCACTGTGCCAGCTAGTTGAAACACACGCAGTACGATATTTTTCTGTTGCTTTTAGTTTAAAGAAATAAAGTGTTTAAGGACTAGTAAAAATTATGTGTATAATCGTGAATTAGTCAGTAAAAATCATTAAAAATAAGTAAAATGCCACAAAAACGCTAATATAGTCACAAACAAAATTATTCAAGAAACTATAGTCAAATAAATTATTTCTTTTCGTGGTTATATTACTTTTTCTTAATGTTTTTGGTTTTTTATAGTTTTTTTAGCCTTTTTAAGATAATCACAAAAAAATTTGCAGTTTTTTCATAAATTTATAAGTTTTTTTTGTTTTTGTTTTCAAATCAATGTTTCCCAAGCTATGTTTTGCAAAATTAAATATAACAGTCACTAGAGAAATATAAATTTATAATTACAATTTATATTAATATTTTATTATCTTAAAATAGTTTTATATTTTAAATAAGAAACAAATCTAATAGTAGATTCAATCAAAATGATTTTTGTTATAATCTATTGAAGTTTGGATCTCCATAACCGGCTCATGGCCCACGGCCCAGTCCATTATCCATAGGCGGTCAGGACTCCTAAGTCCAATAGGATTAGTAGATGTTTTCCTTTTCCTTGTAGAAGTAGTAAAAGGACTATTTCCTTTTCTATCCTTTTATGTAATCACTATATAAAGAGACATTTGGTCCTCATAATAATACAACACAAATCATTCGATTCATAACACGTTATCAGCACGAGCTTGCTCTGATAAACCCTAAGTAGCCGCCGTCCGCAGCCGCCGTCCGTCGCCGTTCTACGCCAGAGTTGTGCGATCCGATCCTAAGTGTTTTCCGAGGTCTTTAGCTCCCGGTTCTTTTCCAGTCAACCCAAAAGAAGGATCAAAGGTATAATCAAAACCCTAAAACTCAAGAACACCATAAAATCAAAATCGGACCTAATGTATATCAAACCCTAAAAACCGATTTTGATTGTTCCACTTGTTTGATCTCTTAAGAACCTAAAATCGAATTGAACCTAAGAAAAGATAAACCCTAAAATCGGATTTGCTTGTAAATTGATTGATTGATTGTTTGGCCTAAATCGAACTTGAACTTTTGCATGATAATATCAAACCCTAAAATCCTATTTGTTTGAAATCGCATGGTTGCTTGAAAACCCTAATCTATAATCGCATGCTTTAATTAAAATCAAATTTGGTTGTTTGATCTATTGTTTGGCCAAATCCTAATTGAACTAGGAATTGCATGATAAAAATCGGACCATTAAAATTTTGTTGGCCAAAACCAAAAATCATAGATATTCCTTGTTAGGATTGAATTTGGAAAATTTCTTTTTTTGTTTGACCACATAGAAATCGCAAATTGGAAATTGTCTTATTTGAATTTGGAAAATTTCCTGTTTACTTTTATCACCTAGAATTACATGTTAGGATTAAAATTGGAAACTTGCTTGAATTAAAATCGCATGATATGTGCATAAAATAAAAGCGGTTGAAAGAAACCCTAAAAATCCTAAGAGAAAAACCAATGCTTGATCTCAGATGGCGAAAGTCAATAATTTGGACTTCGCAGCCCTTAATCTATCAGGAGATAATTACTTGCAATGGGCTTTAGATGCAAAGATCATCCTGAAATCAAAAGGGCTCGGTGAAAGCATTAATGATGCAAATAACGAATCCGAGAGAAATAGGTATAAGGCGATTTTAATCATACGCCACCATCTCGTTGAGAGTCTCAAAGATCAATACTTGACGCTTGAGGATCCTCTTGATCTCTGGAAGGAGTTAAAGGCGAGATATGATCATCAGAAGATGGTTATACTGCCTAAGGCCAAATATGATTGGCTTAACTTAAGGCTCCTGGACTTTAAGTCCGTGGATGAATACAACTCGGTCCTATTTAAGATATTTTCAAAATTGAAGTTATGTGGCGAGATTTTGACAGAGAAGGATATGCTTGAAAAGACCTTCTCGACCTTCCACTCAAGCAACGTGTTGCTACATCAACAGTATTGTGAGAAAGGTTTCACGATCTATGCAAGTTTGATCTCTTGTTTATTGCTTGCGGAGCAGAACAATGAATTGCTGATGAGAAACAGCGAGATGAGACCTCCTGGATCAACCTCACTTCCTGAAGCCCATGTGGCCGAGGACACTAAGATGGAAACCGAGGCAAACCATGTCCAGAGATACCAAAAGTTTAATGGCCGTGGACATGGAAAGAGACAAGGGCGTGGTCGCTACCACCCATATGGTCGATGGAATGGTCGCGGATCTGATTTTAACCGCGGTCAAGGACGTGGCCGAGGGCGTGGCCACGGGAACCAAACCGGACATTAGTCCGGCCCGACCAAGTCTGTTTGCCATCGATGTGGGATGGACAATCATTGGGCCAAGACATGTAGGACTCCCAAACACCTTGTGGAACTTTATCAAGAGAGTGTTAAAGGGAAGAATCCAGAAGCCCACATGATCCAGCATGATAAGGAAGGCAACATGGATGAATTCGTGGTGGATAGTGGGTCAAGCCACATGATTTTAAAGGACAAGAGATATTTCTTAAATCTTACATTGAAAAAGGCCAATATAAGTACTATAGCAGGCATGGCCAGCCTAATAGAAGGCTACGGCCAGGCCAATGTCCTATTGCCTAAGGGGACGCATCTAGAGATTGCGGATGCATTGTTTTCCCCCAGCTCAAAGAGAAGCCTATTGAGCTTTAAAGACATTCGAATGAATGGTCTTCATGTTGAAACAATGGACGAAGGAAACCGAGAGTTCCTCCAAATAATTGAAATCGTCCAAGGCCAAAAGAAAGTCCTAGAGACTATACCTGCTATAGCTACCGGCTTATATTGCACTAAGGTCAATATGATTGAGGCCAATGCCACCGCAAACCGAGAGTTTACGGATAGGTTCAACCTATGGCACGACCGGCTGGGACATCTCGGGTCGAATATGATGCGAAAATTGATAGCCAATACTTATGGGCACGCCTTGAAAGAAAGGAGAGTTATCCCAAAGAATCTTACTTGTGCCTCATGTTCACAAGGGAAACTCATTGTAAGGCCATCACCAGTGAAAGTGACTAAGGAAACAATAAATTTCCTGGAAAGAATTCAAGGAGACATATGCGGACCAATACACCCACCTTGTGGGACATTCCGATATTTTATGGTCCTCATTGACGCATCTACAAGATGGTCACATGTATGCTTATTGTCATCACGGAATATGGCATTTGCAAGACTCCTTGCTCAGATAATACGCCTAAAGGCTCACTTTCCAGACTTTCCTTTAAAGACCATACGAATGGATAATGCTGGTGAATTCACTTCCCAAGCGTTTAATGACTAATGTATGTCCATGGGGGTAAGTGTTGAATACTCCGTGGCACATGTACATACACAAAACGGCTTGGCCGAGTCATTTATAAAACGCATACAGTTGATTGCTAGACCATTACTCATGAGGTCAAAGCTTCCTGTATCCGCTTGGGGACATGCTGTCTTACACGCTGCCGAACTAATCCGCATCAGGCCATCTAGTGACCATAAATATTCCCCATCCCAATTATTATCGGGACAAGAGCCAGACATTTCCCATCTTAAGATATTCGGTTGTTCAGTTTATGTGCCGATTGCACCACCACAGAGGACTAAGATGGGACCTCAAAGGAGGATGGGGATATATGTTGGATATGATTCACCCACGATCATAAAGTACCTTGAGCCGACCACCGGAGATTTATTTAAGGCCAGGTACGCGGATTGTCATTTTGACGAATCCGTTTTTCCAACATTAGGTGATGGAAACCGGCTGATAAAAGAAATTTCATGGAATCAAACATCCTTGAAATGGCAAGATCCCCGGACTCATGAAAGTGATTTAGAGGTCCAAAAGATAATACATTTGCAAAAGCTAGCTATATAATTGCCAGATTCCTTTGCAGACCCAAAGAGGGTAACGAAATCGCATATACCAGCCGTGAATGCACCAATGCGTATTGATGTCCAAGAAGGACCGAGTCAAGTTGCTACTGAGTCTAAACCACGATTGAAACGTGGAAGACCAATTGGTTCCAAAGATAAGACTCCTCGGAAATTAAAGAAAGGTGCTGAAATTCAGACCGAGGAGATAGTGGATGTTCCAGACATAAATGAACCTAAGGTGCCGGAAAATGTTGCTTGGGACGCCAAGCTTCATGGGCCTGAAGTTCCTGATAACAAAGAGATCGTTATTAATTATTTCTCGTCTGGAATCCAATGGAACAGAAAGAATGTCGACATTGATGAAATATTTGCATGCAATGTAGCACTTGAGCTCATGAATGATGATCTAGAACCCACGTCCATTTTAGAGTGCACTCTCCGATTAGACTGGCATAAATGGAAAGAAGCTATAAACGTGGAGTTAAACTCTTTAAAGAAGAGAGAGGTTTTTGGTCCCATAATTCGGACACCTCGTGATGTTATACCAGTTGGACATAAATGGGTCTTTGTGAGGAAGAGAAACGAACAAGGTGAAATCGTTAGACACAAAGCACGGCTTGTGGCACAAGGATTCTCACAAAGGCCAGGAATCGATTATGAGGAGACATACTCCCCTGTGGTGGATGCAACGACTTTTAGATTCCTGATAAGTCTGGCCATAAGAGAGAAATTGGATTTGCGGTTAATGGATGTTGTAACCGCATACTTATATGGTCCACTGGATAACGAAATTTATATGAAAGTCCCAGAGGGAATAGAGCTGAAAGATAAAAGAAGTTCTCGAGACCAGCATTGTATTAAGCTGAATAAATCGCTCTATGGATTAAAACAATCAGGTCGCATGTGGTATAATAGACTAAGCGAGTACTTAGTAAAAGAGGGCTATAAAAACGATCCCATAAGTCCATGCATATTTATAAAGAAATTTGACAAGGGATTCGTAATCATCGCGGTGTATGTAGACGACCTGAACATCCTAGGAACCTCTGAGGAAATATCCCAAACGGTTGAATACCTAAAGAAGGAATTCGAAATGAAAGACTTAGGAAAGACTAAGTTCTGTTTGGGAATACAACTTGAGTACGTCAATAATGGAATCCTTGTGCATCAAATGGCATATACAGAAAAGGTACTCAAGCGTTTTAATATGGACCAGGCTCACCCACTGAGTAGCCCAATGATGGTGAGAAGCCTTAGTCTGGACAGTGATCCATTCGGTCCAAAGAAGAAGGATGAAGAAATCCTTGGTCCCGAAGTGCCATATCTCAGTGCCATAGGAGCGTTAATGTACTTGGCTAGTCACACTAGGCCGGACATTTGCTTTGCCGTGAACCTCCTTTCAAGATTCAGTTCTTGTCCGACCCAAAGGCACTGGAATGGGATCAAACACATACTTCGTTACCTGAAAGGGACGAAAGATATGGGTCTGTTTTACACTAACCTTAACAATGAAGGTTTAGTTGGTTTTGCTGATGCAGGTTACCTTTCGGATCCGCACAACGGTCGATCCCAGACGGGATATGTCTTCACTCACGATGGAACAGCCATTTCGTGGAGGTCCATGAAGCAGACACTCACGGCTACATCGTCCAATCACGCGGAAATATTGGCGATCCATGAGGCCAGCCGAGAATGTGTTTGGTTGAGGTCAATGACTCAACACATTAGACGAGATTGTGGGATGATAGAAGGGAAAGAAGAACCGACCAGCATGTACGAGGACAATGCCGCATGCATAGCTCAGTTGAAGGATGGATACATCAAAGGAGATCGGACGAAGCACATCTTACCAAAGTTCTTTTTCACTCACGACCTACAGAAGGCCGGTGAACTCAAAGTGCTCCAAGTCCGTTCCAGCGACAACTCAGCCGACCTATTCACTAAGTCGCTTCCAACCTCCACATTGAAGAAGCTAATGCATCAGATCGGCATGCGCCGATTAAGGGACTTAGAGTGATGATCTTTTCAGGGGGAGTAATGCGTGCTGTACTCTTTTTCCTCGCTAAGGTTTTGTCCCACTGGGTTTTCCTTAGAAAGGTTTTAATGAGGCAGCATCCCCAAGCGTATTACTATGATCTCATCATCACAACCGGTTATGTCAATCAAGGGGGAGTGTTATAATCCATTGAGGTTTGGATCTCCATAACCGGCCCATGGCCCACGGCCCAGTCCATTATCCATAGGCGGTCAGGACTCCTAAGTCCAATAGGATTAGTAGATGTTTTCCTTTTCCTTGTAGAAGTAGTAAAAGGACTATTTCCTTTTCTATCCTTTTATGTAATCACTATATAAAGAGACCTTTGGTCCTCATAATAATACAACACAAATCATTCGATTCATAACAATTTTTTTTTATTATATAAAGCTATATTTTAATTTAAGTCAGTTGATTCTTTGTCTATAAAAATACCTTTATAATCCAATAGTTGGTGATTTGATGATCATAATTACATATTTCTTTATGAAATTGAGGGTTTGAGTGGTCGGTCTTTAATGCGGGTTTGGGGTGGTATTGCCAGGTATTTAATGCGGATTTGGGATGGTATTGAGAGGGTTTAGGTCCGGATGAAACTTTAATGAATGCAAAAAATGTAAGACGAAGCATTTTCCCATTGCATGTAGAATTAGAAGCATTGATATGGCCATGCATTGCATGCTCATTGCTAGAAAGTTGGCAGTGACTTTTGTCACAGACTGTTCCGAATTGGTATGGATGGTGACTACACCAGATAATGATCGGCTTTCTCACTACACCTGGAGGAATACAAAATAAGTATAAAGAAATTTTCATTCTTCTCAATTTCGCATATCCCACGCACACGAAACACAAAGGCATATAAGTTAGCATGTAGTGCTCGAAACTGCCTTTATCGTTTAGAATATGTAAATTCAATTTACTCGTTTTGGATTTACTAAACCGTTCTAAAAGTTCAGGATGTTGTCAAAACAAAGGTGGTCGGTCTAGAGCATATATATGGAGAAAAAGTAATGCCTTCGAACCTCTGTTCGAAAACGCTGCCGCCGCGACCGTTTAATCGCCGGTTAAACGTGCGGCGGCCGTGAACCGTGGCGATTTGGGCAAAATCGCTAATAAACTCGGAAATCCCAAAATATTTCATATTTTTTTGGATTTTAAGTTCAAAATCGCATATTAGGTGGTAGATCTGATGAAAGTGGGTAAAAACACTCAAAATACGATCCAAACCGTCAATAAATCTGAAGAAAAACGAAAAACGGTGGAAATTAAGTTTTATTGTCGCACAGGAAGGTGGAAGGAAGGTAGAAGATGAGGGTGTTTTAGTACTTTCCTATTCATTAAAGTTTAAAACGAGAATATAACAAAATCGCATCCTCCATCCGTCGAACCCGCGACCTCTAGGAGATAATGAGAGCATAAACCACTTTGCCAAACAGAATTATTAGGTTTTCTACGCAACTTTAATATATATATAATTATAATAAAAATTGTAAAAAATTTATCCCCGATTACTCTCCAATTTATTTTTAGAAAAATCGTTAGGCCCGTACCGAGCGTCCGACTAACGCCTAGCGCGTTTCCGAACAAGGCTTCGAACATATAAGAGCAAAACAACTGTAGCGATTAAATGACTATTATATTAATTTTCATATTCTTTTGTTGCGAAAGTCCTTAAGGAGCAACATTTAAAAAAAAAAAACACACATCTTTTAAAGGTCAAGGATCCTTTAGTTGGAAATATTTTATTCGACAAGGAATCTCTTGGTTTAAGGTTAGGATCGGATGATAATTTTGGTTTGAAAATTTCCTCAGTCATGGATGAATATCCCAGGCTGCCATGATATAGAGGGAGTTTTTTTGCATAGAAAGAGCTTTATCATTAGATCGATCAGTCGTTAATAAATCTTTAAATATCCTTCTCTTTTATTATATCAGCCGTTAATGGATCGATCCATGATAAAACTATGGATCGATCACTTGTTGATAATGGAATTATGGATCGATTACCTATTAAATTATTTTAGTGTTTTAGTTTCTTTGTATTGTAGTATGTGTTTATATGCTTCTATTTTTAGGTTTTGTTACCGGGGATATCTATGTTTCCCGGCAGTTTTTCTCATTGGGATATTAGCTTTTTCTGCATGTCTTTGTATCAGCCTCGGCTTTATTGATAAACTTTTAGATGACCCCTAAAAAGAGAGAGAGAGAGGGATCTTTAATTTTTTTCCAATTTGGCAGGTTATTGTCAGCTGGTTATTGTGCAGCCCTAAACGAAGAAATGTGTGGAGAGAAAGAATGCACGTGCAAGAGAGAGAAGCCTGCGACATAAAGTCAAAGAGACGGACCATAGGGTCGGAGCCGAGGAGCCTGGACGGTCAGGTCCATAAACAAGCTATGCCTATTAGCCTATATAACTACCGTATGAGGCTATCACCAACCTACTCTTTCTCTTTAGCTGCCCACATCGTACTCTTCTTTCAGTGTACTTTTTACTCGATGCATTCAGTAAAATCAATGTATGCAATTAGAAGACATTTTATACATACAGACACACTTAGGGGGCTCTAGATGTATTAAAGGGGCACGATTTAACGNTTATACATACAGACACACTTAGGGGGCCCTAGATGTATTAAAGGGGCACGATTTAACGTGTTAAAGTTTTTAAATATTAAATACAGAGATATTGGATATGTACATTAATTTCATATCAAAACTAACTCTTTTTCATTTTTTTTATATGGAATGATTCTGTTTATATTCTAATCGTTTTCATTAATGTTGTTAAGGTAACTAGGTAAGTGACACTAAATTATTTCGTAGTAGATAAAATAAAATTGGTTTCGTAGAATGGATGAAAAAATTAGAAAATTTATAGTTAAAGTTAGCTTGTAAAAAAAGAAAAATATTTAATTGTTATTTAATAGGTTTGTTTAGTAGAAAGGATGAAAAAAATTAAAAAAATTATAGCTAGAGTTAACTTGTAAAAAAGAAAAAATATTTAATTATTATTCAATGTAGTGACTATGTTTGAATTTAACATTAGAAAAACAAATATTTTGCCTGCACATATAGCTATACGGATCAATACAACCAAATAATCACAAGCCATACCTCGATCTTTAGTTTACACGATCTAATAATGTATTTGTTTTTGAGAAAGGACGATCTAATAATATATGCATATATACATTAACATGTAAATATCGTTCTCTTTTACTAACTTTTAGAGTTTGAATCCACTCGCGATTTTTGTGTTACCCAAACTGGATCGCTCTCCTTGATATCCGAGAATTCGTTACTTCGTACTCTTACTTTTTTTTTGCTACGAACTTCGTACACTTACTTAAATGTTACTTTTTACACGATACATAACATGTAAAATATCCTTCTGTGCTTTTTAGTTTAGACAGGCCACTTCAAACGTGTTACATTTAGGCCATTTAAATTTTATTTTATTTTAATCGAATTAGAATTTCAGAATCTTAGTTTTGTATAAAAAGAAGATAGAAAATATAACTGGAGAAACCCTATAGTCTTCTAAAAAAATAATAATAAATAAACTGTACCCTTACAGTCTTCATATATGATACCTTTTGAAGCACATAATTAGTAAATAACGTATCATGCACACACATTCATGTATCATGTATGCTAGAGTTTTAACTCTAAATAACAAGTAGCATTAAAAAAAAAAATACTCTAAATAACACTACAAATCGAATTCACAAAGATCAAGTATTATGCTACAAATCTTTAAAAATAAAGTTAAGCAAAGATGGAAATATGATTTTGATTTTTGTTTAGATATTTGAAATAAAAACCGGCCTAGAACCAAAAATTTATTAGGTCCGGTTCGCTTTTGTTATTTTGTATCCAAACTATCTAAATTTACCCGAACTATCGTAAATACCAAAAAAATATCCAAATTACTTATTTTTTAAAAAATATATTCAATTTCTAATGAAATTTGGTTCATTTTTTCAAAAGATCTGTTTAAGTTTGACAAATATAACTAATGACATTATGATATTTTTGTTATTTTGGGTATTTCGGTTTTATAATATTTTTGGTTTTATAATTGAACTTTTGGGTATTTCGGCTATTTCAAATCTAAATGTAACTAATATTTTTAGATATACAATTGTATTTTGGGTATTTCGGATACTCATTCGATTTTTGATTCGGTTCGGGTATCTGAAATATTTTAAGAAAAAAAACCATTCAGGTATTTAAAATTATCCGGTTCGGTTTGGTACCTTCCAATTTGGATCGGTTTGGTTCGGGTCCTTCGATTCTGAGTATTTTGTCAAGACCTAATAAAGATAGTCAAATAATGGGAACAACAATAAATGTAAAAACTCAAAAGATAAATCCTTATTTTAGCTCTTTGATATGAAATTACTCCAATGACATGTTTGTAGGGAAAACACGAAGATATGAAAAATAAATAATTAGATTAAATTAATAAATAAATAATGGGTTCATAAATCTTCTTAAAGATGTAGAGTAAGAGATTCATCTTCTCAAATAGATGCGTGATGGGTTGAGTAAAATTTTCCTAAAACAAAAGTTAATGTAAGAGCTGCAAAAGCACAACAAATCAATTGTAGTATTTTAGATATCAAATACACAAAAAGTCTTATCTTCAAATTGAAATAGAGTTAAGTCGAAAATATGGGTTTGTTGTTTAGGTGCAATGAAAGTAAAAGACATAAATGGATAAAATGCAAATAGCAAAGCAAATGACGATTTCTAGTAATGTAAAACTTATGAATTAAAACGTTGAGATGTCAGAAAATTCAAAAGGATCATGGTTTAGATTATTCAAACATAACAAGTAGAAGCAAGCACAAATATTTTTTTTTATCATATAGTCAAAACTTCATCAAATTCGATAATTCCAATTTCCTGGTTGAAAACCTACTTATGTTTTACAACCTAAATCATATTCCCATATGCAAATAGGCAAAATGACATAACTATGAATGAATCAATTTCGATATCTCACTAAATAATGCTTAGAGTCAGCGCTAGCACTATAAGGTTATATCCTATCAATTCCATTTCCGGCCAATCATCATGTGGCGTTCGAGTAATGAATTTTCTACAACAATTTCTAGGTGATCAAACTAACAATATGCATTAATAACAGGAAACACAGAGAATTACTTCTACTGATTGTAATCGCCACCGTAGAAACTGCATCTATCAACCAAACCATGATTGAATCCCCTTTAGAGACCTTTAATCCCAACAAACGACTACTCGCTACTCATCAAACAATCAACAACAATAACAACAGTAGAAAACATAATATTATTGAAATATTGAAAGAGTGAGATTCAGAAAACAACTATTAGTGATGAAATAAGGATAAAATCTCCTCTCAAAGCAACAAAGTAGCAAAGTATCAAACCAAAAACTATGAAAAACTATAAAACGTTTTTGGTGGCTCTTTGTGATGGTTGTTTTTGAATTTCATAGCTCTCTGCTGTTTATATAGGTGAAGGAGTCGGCTAAAGTAAATTTTGGGGATTAAAAGCAAAATCTCCCAAGAAATGGAAACTTTTCATTTCTTCTGAGGCACCGATCGATCGATCCATGTCTCCAATCGGTCGATCCAATGCATCAGGCAATCGATTCAACAATTCCAAGGGTTTCTGCTCGAGCTGGATCTATCAACCGATCGACCGGGTAAGTCGATTGGTTCTGGGTCGATTCAAGCTATAAAATCTCTGCGTGCTACATTTCGTCGCTAGACGTAGCAGTTTTCAGTAATTTGAGCATAACTTTTGATTCAACCACCTGATTTACTTTAAACAACTTGGAGATGAAAGCTGACATACATGGCTATTTTTTTTTTTTATTAAAATTTGAAAATGATCTGGTGCTGGGAAAAACATCTCTTTTTGCATAAATTCTCTAAATTTTATGCCAAACCTTTATAAACTTTAAAACACTAAAAACATTAATTTATGGGTTGACTGCATACACCCCCCCCCCCTTTTATAGTGCAGCTTCCGCCTAATTCCTCCCGAACTCTAAAACTCTTGATTATCCCCCCTACACTATGACATTTAATCACGTTTTCCCCCAAACTATTTTTTCCTGCCCAATTCCACCTGCGACGTGAAAATCTCTAAATTGCGAATACATTAACAAAATCGCGGTTAGGAAATAGTGATTGCCCATTTAATTATTTAACCCAAACGCATAACCCGACCCGACATACAAATTGTTGACTAAACCACTCAAAATTAGGTTTTGTGTTCTTTCTTCATCCCCTCCACAGAGAAACACGACGATACAGAGAGAGAGCTAGAGAGAGAGAGAGAGAGAGAGANAGGACAAAAGTAATTATTGCGAAAAGAGGAAATTATGCAATCTAGTGAATTTGTACATTAGAAAAATTAGCTGTAACTTTTGTCGCGTAAAGTGGGTATTTTTTCAATTTTTTTTTTATTTGGGGTCAAAAATAATTAAAAGTTTTCAATTTAATTTATATGTTTATTACTATTAGTCTATTAGTATTAATAATGAACCTGAAACATAGGACAAATTAATGTGTCGCATTAATGTGAGAGTGACACATCCCCAGATGTGTGATTTATTGTAACGTTTTTCATTATTTAAACCTTTTAAGAGCTTCATGATTTCTTTCTTTATTAGTCGAAAAAGACGACTCGTCACCTCGTCACGTCATTTTCTTATTCAGTAGTAGAGAAGAGAGAGTAGAGAGTAGAGAGTAGAGAGTAGAGAGTAGAGAGCGTCGTCGGGTTATTGTTCGTCTGATTTTGTCGCCGTATATCCTTGACGCGTTAGAATGGAGATGAATTGAGCATGGCTGATGTGAAATTTTTGCTTTTCTGAACAACTATGCGCAGAGGAACTTTGAGCAACAGTGGCTTTCACTGACATTCTCTAAGTCTGTTTTCCTTGGGAATGGTCTAGTTGCTATTCTCTCTTGTTTGGAAATCTTCTTGTCGACACTTTTTCCTTTGGTTCTCTTGCAATTGGAATGGTCTGAGAATATTACGATAAATTATGGAGATTAAACATTACACCACCATAAGCAAATTCATAAACTAAGAGACAAATTTGATCTTGTGGTATTAAGACTAAGAACAAACGAACCACAATTAGGATCAATCATCTTACCAAAACTCAGAAGATAAATGTAGCTGAAAGTAGCTCAAGTCCTCTATCAGCAACCACCTGCAAACATCTCGATGCTATGAGTATGATAAACCAATAGCACTCTTAACTTTCGTTTCTCTAAAAGTATATTAATTCCGATTCATAAAAACACAATTGCATATCTTAACATTGTGGTCTTAATGATCACAAATGGTAACTACGCTTACAAGAGGTGATACAATGCTGAGTTTTGCAGAGATTTCCAAAATAGCCACCAACAATTGTTTTAGGGGAAATCAACAAAATTAATGGAAATTAAACTTTCGAGCTCACATAATCTCTCATGAGTTATATAGACTTAATTAGATTAAATAACCATTGCATCGGTAACGAAGCTGAGAGCCATCTGATAAAAAGGCGCCGCAAATATGGTGATTTCTGAGATGAAAAGATTGCATTGCTGGGCGCTATTCAATCTTTGTTTGAAGCCTCAATCTTTGTTTGAAGTCTCAATCTCTATCGCGACTCTTTGAAGAAGAACCCTAAGAAGAATCGAAAGAAGGCATGTGTTACATACTGCATTGGTTCCTGCAGAAATACCTGTTCTAATTCATGTATGTTTCTCAAATAGCGTGATGAGTGGCACAATTAACACAGTCAATTCTCGATGGTTGTAAATTTCATAGTATCTCGAAACTAACATTTCAGGACTTCAAATTGTTCTAGAACATATCGAAGCTCATTTGCAATGAAGAAAATAAAAACTTGGAAGATTCTAATCTTTTGTCTCTCTCTCTCTCGCCATTTGTCTTCTTTCACGATGAAGATGAAGCTTAAACTAATTCCCAATTTTAATTTGGTTGGGTCGAATTTTACTTGTTTATGGGATTATGGGTCTGGTAAAATTGATTTTCGGACAATCAGAATTTTCTAACCGTTGTTAATGTAATCACAGTTTAGAGAATTTCACGTCGCAGGTGGAATCGCGCAGGAAAAAATAGTTTAGGGAGAAACGTGATTAAATGTCGTAGTGTATGGAGGTAAATCAAGAGTTTTAAAGTTCGGGGGAATTTGGCGGAAGCAACACTATAGAGGGGGGCGTAAGCAGTCGACCCTTAATTTATAACCAAATCTAATCATTTTTATTATTAAAAACGTATTAAAATACTATTAAAAAGCGGTAAATAATCGAGTATATCAATGCAAAAAGTTTTCTGAAAAATTTGCATAGCGTAAACAAGTGGGTAAAATAAGATATTTATAGATGTAGGGTCGGATTACATTGGATGTAGATGATTTCGGTGCAAAACATGAAAGTCTAAATTTTTCATTTTCTAATCAAAATTAGGACCGATCGGGCTTGGTGGTGGATTAATTGGTCAGGGGGCCTCGACTCTACCGTGTCATCGGAAACATGCATGGCTCGATCAGACTACTTGCTACCGCCTTTCCTTCTTGGATAAGATTCTTTTATTCGCCATATTGACACGTTTTTTCACAAGAGCTGACATAAATTTCGAGTGTGCAATTGGAATGACTTCAAACCGACTCCAAACGAAAACTAACGCATTTCTCTATTTTGTATCAAAATTTGAGCGTAATCCATTTATATACAATCAAGTTTTAACCCTAAAAAATCATTGCAAATAAACAATCAAAATAATATTTAGGGACTAAATATTGATATCAAGGTTACACAACAAATATGCAAGAATAGAGTAGAGCTTAGACAATATATGATTTTTGTTGTAGTCTAGATACAGTAGAATACAAATTTAAATAAAAGAAATGATGTAAAAATATGGACTAAGCGTCAAGAAAATTCGGAATCAAAAAATTCTTAGATAAACACTACAAGAAAATAACAGATTTGCAACGTCAAAATCAGCCGCAAGGCCGTTGCAAACGAGCTTTTGCGACAGATTTGCGACTGCGACAAAAATATCGCAAATCGTTAGCCGCAAATGAATTTTTGTTGCAAATCCGTCGCAAAATATTTGACAGATATATTTAATCGCGTATCCATCGCAAATTTGCTACAGATGATATGCTGTCGCAAATCATTGGTATCGCAAATATGTCGCAAGTTTGCGAGTGATTAGCGATTGAGTTGGTTGGTTGTAAACAAGGCATCTCAAAATCGACGCAAAATGGCGTCGCAATGTCGTCGCAAACAGGACATCGCGATGTCGTCGCAAGGCGGGCGTCGCAATGTCGTCACAAAGCGGACGTCGCAATGCCGTCGCAAGGCAGATGTCGCAATGTCATCGCAAACAGGACGCGCACATTACGACGGATTTGCGACATTTATATATAATTAATATATTAATATTTATATTAATTTATGAATTAAATTTTAAATTTATATAAATTATAAATTTAGAAATAATTAATAATTTAAAAGAAAATTATAAATTATAAATAAATATTTATAAAACATAAAAACGTAATTGTTCAACAAAAAAAAACTAAAATTATTCGGAAGGGAGTTCATTGTTTCCGGTCGACGGGCCGGTAACCAAGTTGTGGTTAATTTCTCCAAAAGCCGAGTTTTGTTGTGTCATCAACTCAAAATACTTATCGTACCTCTGCATCTGACGGACTTGGGTCGCCTGACCCGCACTACTACTTCCTGCATCACAACCTTCCCAGTGCGAAAACCAAACTTAGTAGTTTTACATAAATCCTTTATTATATAGATGCCTCTTCACAATATCAATTTCTATACATGGTATGTTTTTTCACTTTCTACATGAAAAAAATATTTTACCATGTTCTATCGCAAATGGTTGGTTTGTTGTCTGATACATGAATCCTCGCAACTCGTCCCGATACTCTTTCGTCATTCCACCACTCTCCGGATCTCGTTGATTGTACATCCACGATCGTAATACATAAATTTCATTATTCGAAGACATTTTCTCACTGTTATTTTTTTCCACCCTTATTTTTTTATTTTTTTTATTTTTTGTTTGAATGTGTGAAACAACAATAAGATGTGAGCTATTTATAGATTCTCAAATTTATTTGCGACGGATTTGCGACGACATGTATATTTGCGACGGATTAGCGACACCTACCAACTAATTTGCGACGGATTTGTGACGTTTACCGACTAATTTGCGATGATTTACTCGTGCATTTGATGTTAGGTGAGACTTCTGAAAAACGTGGGGGGGGGGGTGATTGGCATAGAGGCTGTGAGGACTTTAAGGCATTTCACAGCCTTAAGAGTGAAAAAAAACCAATCACACTTTTTTGACTTTAAAATATTTTAAAGCCTTAAAAGTCATTTTCAAAAATATTTTCTTGTTTTTTTCGTTTTTTTCTACAGGCACTTTTCACTCACTTTTTCCACTTTTCTCTCTCTTCCCCTTTCATATATTCGATGATTTTGTGTTATATTATTTACTTTTTTTATATATTCAATAACACAAATAAATAATTGTTTCTTATTTTTCTTCTAAAACAATCAAAACATTTCTCTCATATTATATAAATTTTACAACAAACAAATTTTAACTTATTAATTATTAATATTTTTTTCTCTTTTTTTTTAAAATCCATTTTATTCTATTAATTGATTAAATTTTAAATTTATTTGTTTTCCATGTAAAAAAATTCAATAAAAATTAAAAAAATATTTTTTTGAATATTTATATTTACAACAAAATAAAAATATATAATTTCTATTTTAGTTAAGAATTTTTTATTTAAATTATAATATTTAAAAGTAATAGTCACAGTTTCTAAAATTTTTTGTTACCAATCATACTTTTATAAATAACGTAACATTCACAGTTTTTACACCCAAATTCTTTACAGCCAAAAGCCTACAGTAACAGCGTACAGTCACAGCGTACAGTCACAGTCCTTACCAATCGGCCCCATGGTATACCTAATTCTGTCCTCCTCGCAATTCCCTCGCAATTCCGTCACAATTATTGCTTCGAATTGGTGTCGTCGTAAACTCGTCGCAAACTCATCGCGAATATTGATTCGGAACACTGGCGTCGCAAAGTCCTCGCAATTTGCGACGAACTTGCGTCTGTTTGGTAAGCTATTGCAAAGATGTCGCAAAGCTATCGCAAATTGCGATGATTTTGCGATGAGATGACTCGTAGCATATTTGCAACGGATTTGCGACGTAGTTTATATGTTGTCGCAATGTCGACACAATTTCGTCGCAAATTGACTGTTTTCTTGTAGTGAAATAAACCAACATGAAAATTATTAAGCATTGTTCTTGAAATCAAAACATTATTCTATAATTAGTTTGTTGTCATGGATATAGGCCGGACTTCATGACCGGTCCAAATATTGCAAAGAGTGTATCGGGTGCAATAATCTTCTTATAGTACATGCTTCATGGCAAGTTTAGTGTCCTACAAACTTTAAAGTTGGATTCTTCCTACATTTTTGATATTTTTCACCTATTTCGTCTAGAAAGACCAAAAACATTTTTGATTAAACACCAAAAAGACTCGAAACTAAAAAACCAAAAGACTCTAAACTCGATAAAATACCCAAATTTTAGTTAAAACTATGGATAGAATTTTGAAAAATTTGATACACCATCCATCGGCGGCAAATGTTCCAAACCAAACTTCTGACGCTTATGCATGGTGTTGCATCTTCATATGCCTATCTGTAACAAAAAGAAAGTCAGGTTATTAAAGCAGGTTAAAGGGCAAATAATATAGTGTCAAGATAGTATCCATCAAAATAAATACAAATCTCGAATTTTCTGGTGGTATTCCAGTCATGTCAATTGTCTATCTTGAACATAACCTGTCACAATGGTTATTCAATCATGAGATAAAAAATATATTCCAAAAATGTGTAATAATTTCCAAAAAATCAATAAAACGATTTTAAGAAAAATATAACTAAGAAAAAGAAACAAAACAAACAAACGCGTCGACGACAATCCCCCAAACTTACCTTACACCGTGTCAGTGTAAAGTAAATCATATTAAGGGAGGTAAATAAGAAACAAAAAAACGAAAAACAGAGTATAGGATGATATTACCGAGTTTAGAATCATATAGCATGAAAATCGTCTCAGGAAGCCTTTTTAGGTTATTTTTCAACCAACTCTTTATATTCGTCAAACCAGAGGTGGAGTGGCTCGACTTTTTTTTACGTTCCTGGTCAGTGAATCTTCAATATCATGGTCTGAATCTCTTTGGTTCGGTCAGTGGTCGAGTATAGTCCTTACAGATGAACCGAAAGTTAAATATTCAAGTATAGTTCAAACCGTGAAGAATGTCTCCACCCATACTGAAATTCCATCCGCCATCCTCATATTTTCAATCTGATGGTGAAGTTTCAGGTCATTTTCGCAAACGGTTAGTGAGATGCTTTACAACGTTCCAAATCTTGTTCCGTTTGGTCCTCGTCAGGGTCTTCTTGAACATTTGAATATTGGCTCTGGAAAAGTCTGATTTTCTTTGAGAAAAGTGACTTCCTGCCCCCTTTTAAGCATCTCCAAGTCGTGGTTTTCTCGATGCCTTGGTATTTGATTGTGGATCTCCTTTAAACGGCTTTGGTCAACCGAATGAGGTTTGCTTGAAAAGTGACCAGACCGTGAAGAATCTCATGTAACATGTTGAAATTCTACTAGCCAAAATTTGCAATTTGGACCTTCTAGTGAAATTTGTAGCGTTTGACCACACGGTTTGAAAGATATCTCATTTTTATGCTCCTCACATCCCGTTTAAAAGGTATGAATGGTGTGAATCTTCTTATCCACTAGGAAAAACTGCCTTTTTCTCCATCCAAATTTTGTTTCCATCCCTACTGATGCATTCCCAGATCGTGATCTCACGTGTTCCTTGTATTTCTGAATGCATTTCCTTTGAAAGCTCGTGGATCCCTTTTTTATCTTCGAATTATACGTCCACAACAAAGTGTCTCAACCAGACAAGCATGAAATACCTTGAAAATGATATGCTGTAGAAATTTTGTGTTTAACTGCATTTTTCTTCAAAAAATTCTCTCAGACTTTGTTGATAAAGTGGGAACCTCCCTCAGAAATAACGACTCGCGGAAAATCAAATCTTGGAAAAATAATCGGCTTCAACAACTTCATCACTACTTTTGCATCTTTTGTGGGGCTGGCTATGGATTCCAACCACCGAGACGCACAATAAAAAAAAAGGATGTATTTGTTCACATAAGACGAGGGAAAAGGATCCATAAAGTCGATTCCCCACATAAAAAACTTGGACTTCTAGAATGAAGTTTTGTGGCATCTCATTCTGTTTGCTGATGTTCCCTTGTCTTTGGAAAAAATCACAATTAAAAACAAAAGCCATGGGCATCCTTAAAAATGGTAAGCCACCAACCAGATTGCAAGACTTTAGAGACAGTCTAGCAAAGTGACTAACGTAGTCGGATCTGTGGTATGCAAAGAGAACGCCTGTAACTCCTGTTATTTCTTTTGTCTCTTAAAAAGATGTTCACGATGTGTTGTTGGTTTTTGGTATCTCACTTAATGGAACAACTTTTTGTATCTTCTTCCAGACACATTGTTTTTAAAGTACATTTCACGACCTGAAAAATAAAATCCCCATGAAGTATCTCAACGGTTTTATTAGCTCCAACATGCTCTTCGTATAAGTAATGAAGAGGCTTCTTGTTTGTTAATGGATCAGGAGCCTTGTGGATCCATTTCCATCATGCATCATATGTTCCTCAAAATCAGCTTCCATCTCTGGTCTTTTGCCTTATGAAACAGCTCTTTGTTATTGTCCTTGCACACAATGGTTTCAAAGTTAGCTTCGAGACCTGAATCATAGTAATAAATAAGATGTTTTTTTGTTAGAAAACAAATCAATCACGTTATGAGAGACTTCCTGTTTTTCATGAATATCTGCTTCTAGATCTTTGACTTCATAAATTCGAGCTTCTTGGGTTTTCCAGAAGAGAAACACAAGCAATGAATACCTCAAGATGTGTCCTTGTTTCTTCTTCATGGTCATTCCTCCTGTCAAATGTTTCTATAAGATCGTCCATTTTTCTACCAATACTTTGTCGCACATCTTCTAAATTGGCATCCAACTCTTCACAATTTATCCTCTGAAATTTGATGAATTGTGCTAACCATGGTTGTCAATTTTCCTCCAAACTTAGCTCAGGAGAGGGTGAATAATCGAACTGGTATTCATAGAAGTGTTGAGAAGCACTAGTGAAATAGCTCTCATAACCAAAAGTTGGTCTTGTTGGCTGTCCATAAGTGTAGAAATACCTTGGTGAGATGTGAGGCTCAAAATTCTGCTTTAGGGCTAGAAGTTAGCAATGGAAAACTTTCTAGTATCTCTATAAAAACCAAGACTCTCCATTATTTCAAGCAAAGTACATGAAACACACAAGCGTAGAAATAAAAACGTAAAATAAAATAAAATAAAAGAAGGTGGTAGACTAAATTCTTATCTTAGATTTAAAGGCAACACTATCAATTCCGGCAACGACACCAAGAATTTGATTTGCTCAGAGTTTTACCCTGAAATTTTTCATGCAATTGCACAAGAAACGCAGTAGTACTTAAAGATCAAATTCACAAGATTAAAAGGTTACAATATAAGTTTCGTCGAAAAGAATTAAGCTAGCACATGGGATTGTTGTTCTCACTGAAAGATTACAAAAGAAAGCAATAAGAAAGCAATAAAACAAAACTCAATTCAATAAATTAAAGCGTTGGGCGTTAGGGAATCTTTGGAGATTCCTGGTTTAGACTATTCAAAATTCATATCTAGAGGCCATTGTTTCATTGTAGAACTCAAAACACGAATATTTAACAATTTCACTAGAGGTATGGAGTACACTCTTGCGTTCCATAGATAAGGTCTATCTAATTTCAGTTTTGGCCAATCAACCAAATTTTGTGAATGATGATCTTCCTAGTTCAGTGTTAAGTGATTAGTTTAAACACATGCATTAAGATCAGAAATAAGCAGCAAACTATTTCAACCTAACGAAAGCACCACTCTAGAAACGAAAACTACCTACCAAACCATGAATGATTTAGAGTGGGTTAGTTACATAGTTAAAGAGAAGGAATCTTTATCCACCATTCCCACCTTAAAACCCTATTCCCAACAATTAACTACTCACACATAATGAAAGAAACCATACACTACAAGAAAACAGGCGATTTGCGACGAATATTTGCAATGAAAATTATCCGTAGAAAATTCGCGATGGAATTGCGATAGTTTTACTACGAGTATAGGTTGCGAGGAATGAAGGTGTCGCAAATTTGCGAGCGATTTGCGATGGATTTGCAGTGGGTCACACGTTTGTCGCAAATTCTTCTCAAATTTGCGAGGGCGCCATAACAAATCCATCGTAAATTGTTTTTATCCAAAAACATAAAAATACATTTCGTAGCGAATTCAAATTCATTTTATGATGGTTAGAAGTGTGTGTAATAAAAATAGATGATGTTTTAGTGAGACCATATAAAAAACATAAAAATGTACATCACAATGAAATCAACATAAAATAACATATGTAGAGTTAATTAATGTTAATAGAGAACTATAAAAGTTGTGAGATAAATATTTGGGTACTTTTAAAAATTTACAATTTTTCAATAATTGATGATAAGTAAACATTGATAGGATGAATAAACACTTCCAACCATATTAAAATAAAGTTGAATACAATTTTAAACATATTTTTGATGTTTTATATAAAAACTCATTTCCGTGGAATTCATTACGGCTCTCTCGCAAATCCATCGTAAATATGTCCTAAATTTAAGATTTGCGACTGCATTGCAACGGTTCGTCGCAAATTTCTCTCTCTCTCTCTGAAATCTTCAGATGTTGGCTTCCACTACCGTTCGCCGGAGTTCCCGTTTACCACCACCGTGGTCCCCATCTTTCTCTTTCCACCACTGATGGTTAGCTTCCTCTCTCTCTCTTTGTTAAATGTAGATTTGTTAGATTAATTAGTTAGATTTGATTTCTTTTATGATTTGTGATGTATTAGACTTAGGACACTAAATTTAGATTTTGTTAAATTTAGGATTTAATTTTATTAATTTAGCTTTTAGAATTTGTTAGATATAAGCATTGTTAGTATTTGTATTTTGTAAGATTTAGGATTTGAATTTTTTTAGATTTAGTTATTGTTTAATTTTGGTTTAGATTTTTGTTAGATTTAAGAAATTGTTAGATTTTTAGGTTTGAAATTTTGTTACATTTATATATTATTAGATTTATCATTGGATTTTTCTTAGATGTTAAGTTGTTATAATTTCAAAAAATATTAGTTAGTAAAATATGTTTGTTAATATTATTTATGTTTTTGTGTTAAATTTGATTTATTTATGTTTTCTGCTAAATTTGATTTATTTATGTTTTTTTGTTAAATTGATTTTTGGAGTTTTAAATAAAATATTTTAATAATTTTCGATGCGATGGCTTTTCCATTTGCCGTCGCAAATCCCTCACAATTTTTGCAATGATTTTACGATGACTACGCTTGCGACCAACCGTAAGCACTCGCAACACCTTCGCAATTTTGCTGCGGAATTGCGACGATTTTCTGTCCGTCGCAAATCGTGCGACGAATTTGCGAGAAAATTCAATTTGCGGCTAACGATTTGGGACAAATTGTTGTTCGTCGCAAATCCGTCGCTATAATATATTTGCGATGATTGTTTGTACCGTTGCAAATCGACTGTTTTTTTGAAGTGATAGTAGTAGATTTAAAAGAGAGAGCTTCTCTATATCAATATACAAATTAAAGATGAGATTCTCTCCCAACGAAAAAAGCAAAAAAACCGAACAGAGTAATGAAAACTATGAAAGGTTTGGTGTGTTTTATAGGTGTACGAGACGTAAAAAATTTGGATGAATCTCGGGAAAATCTTGGAAATTTCCATATTTTCAGGAAGGTTGTTTGATCGAACAGTAGGGTGTTTGATCAAACAGTTGGTCAAACAATCTCCTTAGAGTTTTTCGAAGGGAGTGTTTGACCAGGTGTTTGGTCGAACAGCCTTCAGTTCTTCTGATTGCTATGTTTTGACGACATACATACTAATCTTCTGTATTTTGGGCATATCTACATATATAACCATTAGATTGGTCTAAAAAGCTTAAAAACGAAAGCAATCATCTTCCTCTATCCTTTGGTAAGATTTGAGAAAGATCGCACCATAGAAAGTCCTCCATCTGATGAAAACCTTATGGCTTCAGAAAGCTGTCTAATCTCTAAAATGCCAAAAGTAAATCATTTATTTTAAATTAAAAAACCTATGAAAAACATATTAAAAAGCGATAAAATATATAGTATATTTATAGATTAATTTCTTTTCATGATTGTGTAAAAACTAGTTGACATTGATGGTGTTCTTAAATCTTAACCAAATCGGCATTTGAATCGAACAAAGAAATTCAGTGAACCTAAATCGTATAAAGGATATTTATATGAGACCGGCTTTCAGAAAACAAATATCTGTTGTTTAATTTTTTAAAGAACTTTGCATTGGACGCAAAGTCGCTCGCATTAGATTTTTCTGAGGAAGTTACAGATTCTTCTCTCCCGCCTGGCGATCCCTTGGAGAACTGAATCCTGAAAAATATTCACAGAGATGCTCCCAAAAGGAGGCTTCTGCCCTTAGGGCTATTTTGAATTGATTGTTGTTGTTGTACATTGCCTTAGAACTTTTGTTTGTATTATTTTTTGTTACAAGTGATCAGATGATTTTTCAGTTTGCAGTACCCGGTGTTTCCCGTTTTTTAGCCCGCAGGATCAGTCGAAAAGTGTTTTGATCCCGTTTGTCATTTTACTGTAGTTTAGGATGTGGTGTTTTTCTCTGCGACCTTCCCTTTGTTCGTTTTTTAGGTTTTTACCGAGGTACTTGAACTGAAAAGGAACTATGTCTTTCTTGGGTGTTTTTAGCTCAAGTATTATGTGAATCTTTTGTTCGAGATAGCTTTGTCCGACGAGATTGGAAACCTTTCCTTTTCCCTGACAAAAAAATTACATATTTATTACTCGTAATCATGGATATTTCATTACCTGCTTATTAAGAATCCATGATTTACGGTATTAGATGAAGTATGATTTGCTTTACTAAGTGTTTGGATGAAGCATACTTGCATGATATGGAAAGGAAGTGTCTGATCACGATCGTGTCTAGCGTCTAGGAACAGTTATAGAGTCTAGGATATGATTCATGAGAGTTTAGAGTCTTAGAATAGTTTTAGGAGAGTCTAGAGTCTTATGAAGAGTTTACGCGATCTTTGATATTTGTGTGTTTTGCTTTGGCTTTTGCTTTTTATTGGGGTGTGGGTTGGGATTTTTCTTTTATTAACATTAGAGGGCACTAGGCTCACTGAGTAACATTGGATTACTCATATTTGATATACTACATATTTTACTACTTTTTAATAGTATTTTATATATGTTTTCAATAAAAATGGATGGAACTTGGTTATAAACCAATGTTTTCATTCTTTCTAGAGTTTAAAAAGTTTGGAAGGTATTTTGGAGAATTGGAGCAAAAATACGGAGTTTGGGACATTTTGGAGATTGGACAGCTTCTGAGCATCATGACTTCCCACCATCAGATCATCTCCGAATTTGGACGCAAGATAGTAATGGATGTTAAGTTTCATCTTCAAGTGGTTTCATCCTTGTATCATCACCAACATTTTTGTTTTATGAACCCAATTCTCTTTTATTCATCAATAATAATATATTTATCTTTGTTGTTGTTGTTGTTGCTTGTTTGATGTATATGTGTGAGTAGTCATTTGTTGGGATTAAGGGTCTCTAAAGGAGAATCTTCATTAGATAGGTTAAGGATTCTAGGGTGACGGTTATATTGAGTAGAAGTAGACTCTCTGTCTTTCCAGCCAATACTGCATATTGCTAGATTGATCACCTAGTAATTAATGTTAGGATAACATTAATCAAACATCACTTGATGTTATCCGGAAAAAAGGAATTGATAGGCTAAGGTTCTTAGAGCGCTAGCGCTGTCTCTAAGGGTCTTAGTGAGAATACTGAACTTATTCATTCATCTCTGCATCGTTTTGCTTATGTTGCATTTGACACATGTAACATAGGTTGTTAGATGTAAGTCGATTTTAAGCCACTACTAATTGAAAATTACCGAACTAGGATGTGTTTCCACTCTATGTGTTTGCCTCTAACTTGCTAAGTCTAAATAATCTAAACCATGACCCCGAAGAATTCTCTGTGGTCTAAGCGTTTTAAATCATAAGTTTTACATCTCTAGAATTTTATTATTTTCTTACTATTTGCTTTCATTTGAATTTTGTCATTTGCTTTACTTGCATTCAAAAATGATAATCATACTTCGACTTAGCTTTCGTTTTATTTTGAGAACTATTGTGCATTCAAAATGTGTTTTCTAAAAATATGTTTCTTACGCTGATATTAGCATAGTCTTTGCTAACTCAACCCGCCGACCAAAGTACGGGTTGCAAAGCCTTACGCCGTGGTTGGGGAGGTTAAGGACGACCGAGGACAGACTGTCACGGTGTAAAATTTATTTTAGCATCGGGACAGACTAACCTCAGTCGCTCCTATGTAACTCGTACGAGTCGGACTTGGGTATATATCGATTAAGGGGTGTTACACCCCCCCCCCCCCCCCCCCCTTCCCCGATTTTAAGACTCGCTTTTCGTTTAGATATTGTTCGTAGTTGTACTTAACTTTGCAAGTTGCCTACATACCCATTTTTGGATCAAGCCACATTGTAGTTCAATGAATCTCCCTTGTTCGCACTTTGGGATTGTTTATTTCTTGTTTATTTTGTTGTTACAACTTGATATGTGGTTTTAACCACAAAGTAAAATTGTCTTCTTAATTTAGATCTTCAGCGAGTGATCTTATGGACATGGAACCTCTAATAATTCCAACTCCTTTCAAAATTGGGAACTTGATGGATTGATGGTAAGTCGAGGGCACTGCCGTTATCGAATTGAGCCAAGGAGTTCCTAAAATCACGTGGTAAGGCATTTCGTTGTTGACTACAGAAAAGTCTACTATTTTCATGACTCCATCTTCCGAGACACGCAGTTCGATTGTTCCAATTGAGGTTGCAGTGTCACCATTGAACCCAATGAGAGTTGATGTTGCACCTCATATGTATTTTTCATTGATGCCCATTTGCTTCAAGGTTTGCAGGAATATGATATCCGTAGAGCTATGAATGAGAATACGTGAGACTTCGTAATTTGCCTCGATACCAAGAATTACGATGATGATGCCTTCATCAGAGTCGTCTAGATCTGCTTGATCCTCTTCGGAGAAAATTATTTCCAGTTCGGGAAACATTAGTTTGTCAGTAGCCCTTTCCGTGTTTGCACATCTTTGGTGTCTTGTGATCGATCTTGTTAATTCTCTTTAAAGTTTTGATCTCCTGATGATTAGGTTGATGTATTTTTTCTTTTGTTCGCGATCTGTGGACCCCGATCTCTCTGGAGTTTCCTCTCTTCGATTCAGTGTCGTTGGATCGTTGATCGTGATCTCTCCAAGTTTCCCTAGTTCGTACATGTTAACTAAAGCTCCACATAGCTGGTAGTACTTCGCAGTTGAATGTCTATGTACTTCGTGGTATGTGAAATATGCATCCTGATCACGTCCCATCATATTGGAATTGTCTTCGAGATTTGGATTTACTTCGTCGTTGATTGTTCTTGGTCTCTTCTGAACCGCATAAGTATGCGATCCGGAATAACTTCTTGATTCCTTGTGATCTCTTCTATCACTCCTTTCACTTTAGGGAGCTGTAGAACTTCTTGAGGTTCGAGGTTTCGTGCTTTTGCAGTGTTCTGACAATGCTTACCGGTCTTCTTCGACCTTAACCCAAGTTGCACCACGATGGAGCTCGTCTTGGATTGTTTATGGTTCGTTGACCGTGAGGTCATCCTTAAATCTTGAGTCGTGCCATAATCCTGCTTTCAAAGCTGTTAAGGCTGTCTCATCATGGACAACTGCCGTCCTTGCGATGATTTCTTTGAACTTGGTGAGATGAGAGTAAAGTGAATCCTTGGGTCCTTGTGAAAGAGCCAAAATTTCTGCTCCCGAAGCTGTCTTCTGGATGTACACTAAGTACTGCTTTAAGAAGATGACCGATAGTTCCAAGAAGCTATCGATCGTTCTTCAGTTAAGAAAACCAATCCAAGGCGGAGTGTTCAATCCTCTCCGAAAATGGAGTTCGCTTAGTGTTTTCCACCACGCGGCTGATCTCTGATGCAACGCTTATTGCATGATGAACCCTTGAATTTACATTCTTGAGTCCTTCTTTGTTTTCCACAACAGCCTTGACGATGAACTCCAAGCTTCGGGGATCGATTTCCCTTTGAACATCATATTGTTGTGATGCGAATTGGGTTTGCCCACTTCCCCTTCCGGACTGCGTAGTTCCGAAAGGCCTTGATTCTGGTCTTTGAGGGGTGAAGTTCTGCGGGAGAACTGGTGGAAGTGGAGGATTCAAACTGATATGATTCAGACCTCCTGCATGAAGTGGTGTTGAAACACTTTGACTTCCTGATAGAATCATGGACATGACTGGACGACCTGACCCTTATCCGGGAAGACCCGTTTTGAATATCTTGTTGGAGCAAGCTGATCCAGACGTCCATTCACCAAAAGGAAAGCATTTCACTCGACCGAACAACCAATATGAACACTTTAGTCGAGTCAGATCATACCTGGTTCGGACTGGATCAAGAGATGGTCGTGGCAGTCTTATTCTTGACCGTGGAGAGCTGGTTCGTCCACCAGAGCAGTCCAAAACGTTCAACTCATTTCTTAAGGAGCTTAATGCCGATTATTACAAATGGGCTGTGACCATTTGTACTCTTTTTCCTCATCCTTGGTTTTGTCCCAATGAGTTTTCCAGGAAAGGTTTTAATGAGGCAAATTGGTTCACATGTTCTAAGCCCATTCTGAAGCTACTACAAGCCAAGCAATTTGGAGATGCATTTAGCGGGCTTATTCAAGCAACTGTGGACAGGAAAAGATGCATAATTCGTTTGGGGATGTTAGCTACCAAGACCAGCCTCTTTTGAACTTAATTCAAGCCTAAGACAGCCCAAAATAATCACTTTATTTTGTGGTCAAAGGTGGGTGACGAAAATGACTTCAAGAGTCACATATGAGGAGTCACTTTGGAGTTCAAGAGTTATTCTACTTAGTTTTAATTCAGTCTTGTTTATTTATTTCTTTGACCAAGAGTTTAGACCTCTTTGTCTACTCTTGTGTTTTTTTCTATTTAAACTCTTGAAATATCATTTTACTAAATAATCCAAGTTTTTATCATCTTCTTTTGAGAGAAATCTCTTTGTTCATCTTGAACATTTCGTTGAGTTTGGCAAGGGTTACTTCCAAACGCAGCAAACCTCCTAAGATCTGTGGTTAAGGGTTACTTCCTCGGTTCCGTGGAGTGGAGAATACCAAGAGACTTCCGCATCTCTTGACGGTCTCATTCGATCCACCATCTATCCAATCTATCCGATCTATCCGATCGATCCAACGCGCCAACAAAGAGCATAATCCATCCAAGGGTTCCATTACGTGGTATCAGAGCCACTCTTTGTTGGTAAAGCTGTTCATCTTCGTTTTCTTTTCAATTAAAAAAAAATAAAAAATTATATATAATCTGTTCTCTTCTTCCTCTTTCCATTGTAAATCCGGGCCATCCTCTACCCTCATTCAAAAAAAAAAAAGAGTATAAAAAAAAAGAAAGAGAAAACCGAAAAGGTTTAAGATAAACTGAGGAGAAATTCAGTTTGTGAGGGTGGTGGAAGAGAAATCCTGCTGGCTGAGGAGAAATCCAGTCAAGAGGTGGCTAAACGGATTTTCCTTCGAAATTTCTGTATTTTCTTTCTCATTTGTTGCGTGGGAGTACTTGCTGGATTTGGCTTGAATTGTTTGATAAGAACATCGAGAAAAGAACTCAGTGTGATCACCATAAAATCAGTGAGCAAAACACGTGAGTGGGTGAGGCAATAAACACTTGAGAGAAAGAGAGTTTTCTTAATCCTTTGTTAAGTAATTGCAGGAACAAGATGTTTGGACTACTAAGGATAAATAACCAGGAGAAGAATCCATAACAAGAAGTTCTTTATTCATCCTTGATGAGAGAGAGACGCCAGCCTTTAGTAAATAAAAACAAATCGGTTTCTAACAAGAGTGGTTATGTGCAGAGAGAGCCACAACCAAGGAGACCACTAGAGAGGCCAAAAGGGAGAAGCAGAGAACGACCTAAACCAGTCAGAGATGATGCATGTCTTGACTACTACAACCTTGATGATCAAAGAAGTTCTAGGCAAGCTAGATTGTATCAGGAGCGGTTGAGTAGAGAAAAACTTCTCGATGATATGGAAAAGCGGTGGGATAAGGCACTCATGGCTGTTTGGAATAACTATGGAAAGAGCACGACCACACTTCCATCCTTAGGAGATGATACAACAAGTCAAGAGCAGACTTCTGGAAATGTGCAGCAGACTTCTGAAAATGTGCAGCAGACTTCTGAAAATATGCAGCAGACTTATGAAAATGCACAGCAGACTTCTGAAAATACACAACAGACTTGTGAATCAAGTTCATTTGCCATGAATCAGACTTGTTCTAAGGAGGAGCAGGCTATTCCAAAGCCGAAAGCTGATAAACCATCATCCATCAGCCAAGGAACCAAAGGTAAAACTTCTACTTCAGATTATTGTGCTAATGAATCCTTTACGTGTCATGGCAGGAAGCAAATTTCAAATGAAGTGCCCATGGTGCTTGAAGATAAAGCTGAGAACAACACTGAGGAAAAGGAAGTAGTTTCTGATTCTAAGCTATCAGAGTGTATGGAGTTTGCTGTCAATGGATATTTGTTGGTTGCAAGGAGATCATTGAGCTGTACAAGCATGGCAAGCACTACTTTGGAGGAGAAATTGAGTTTACAACCTGAGAAGCATCCAAAACCATACAAACTGCGATGGTTGAATGTTTATGGTGAAGTGAGTGATACAAGGCAAGTCCAGATTTCGTTTTGCATAGGAGAATATGAAGACGAGGTGCTGTGTGAAACAGTACATATGCCGACTGGTCATATACTGTTGGGGAGGCCTTGGTGATTCAGTTGCAGAGTGCAACATGATGAATTTTGCAGCAAGCACACATTTGGATACAAAGACAGAAGCATTACTCTTGTTCCTTTGAAACCACATGAGGTTTATCAAGATCAGTTTCTACTGAAACAAAAGGAGATACAAGAAGTTTTGAGTGAACCCCCAAACACTTACAACCAAAAAGAGAGTGAAAGTTTGAGAAAAACCCAGACAAAGGCCTTTGAGAGCATGCCCGTGAGAAATTCTAATTTCTTTGTGAGATCTTGTGAGGATAAGAGAGTT
>JAHZTW010000003.1:27706881-27741931 GCA_020283515.1 Alliaria petiolata
AAAAGATGCATAATTCGTTTGGGGATGTTAGCTACCAAGACCAGCCTCTTTTGAACTTAATTCAAGCCCAAGACAGCCCAAAATAATCACTTTATTTTGTGGTCAAAGGTGGGTGACGAAAATAACTTCAAGAGTCACATATGAGGAGTCACTTTGGAGTTCAAGAGTTATTCTACTTAGTTTTAATTATAGTCTTTGTTTTCATTTTCTATGCTTAGAAAATCCACAAAACTTAAATTCTCTTTTCTTTTGTTTGTTGAGAATTCTATAAGTATTTTGTAAACTCATTCTAATGAATACATCGAACTTTTTATCTTCTTCTTTTGAGAGAAATCTCTTAGTTCATTTTGAACATTTCGTTGAGTTTGGCAAGGGTTACTTCCAAACGCAGCAAACCTCCTAAGATCCGTGGTTAAGGGTTACTTCGTCGGTTCCGTGGAGTGGAGAATACCAAGAGACTTCCGCATCTCTTGACGGTCTCATTCGATCCACCATATATCCAATCTATCCGATCTATCCGATCGATCCAGCGCGCCAACAAAGAGCATAATCCATCCAAGGGTTCCATTACTTCCTTGACCGAAAATCAGTGGGGATGACCCCAGGTTTGTTCCAGTCGTAGTTATTGTCGTGTTCTCGGTTGAAGTTATCGGGATGTCGGTGTTGTTAACACACATAGGCATTGCTAACATTAGTATTTGCGTCAAGTTTTGGGATACAAGCTCTGCGACTCTTGCTAATTCGGTTTGCATCACAGTAACCATTTGGGTTAAATCCACCTGATCACTGGATGCTTTTTTCATGTGCTAAGTCATAGTCGTAATAGCGCTATTGACTCTTTTATTTGATCAGAATTGATTTGATGTTGGTATTCAATAAATTTGGTAAGAGTTTCATGCGAAATATCAGCCATTTCACACCTCTGTATAGATGTTAGACTAGCCAATCCCCTTCCTTCTAGCGCTATACTGTTGTACCAGAAACTACACCGATTAAAATTTGGAAATATGAATAACTTGAAGGCTATGAGTCGTTTTTTACGACAACAAACAAATGAATAGCTATTGAGCAATTATCAAGAAATTGAGCTCAAAAACACATCAGAATTATTCCGACAAGAACTGAGAACGAGAGTGGAGGTAAATAGTTTTTAGTATTGACGATTCCGATTGTTTACAAAAGTACGAACAGAGAAATCATGTAGAAATGACAAGTAAAGATAAATGTGTAGTGTGAATTATAAGATTAGGATTCGGTTCTTTACTCTCTGTTGCTCCTCTTGTTTTTATAGCTTCAAAATGTGTTAAACATCTCCATTTACTCTGCATGATTCTGTAATAAAAGTATTTACTTCAATGTAATCAGTCAATTCTAGTCAAATCATTAAATTATACTTTTTGAATAACTCTTTAGTACGTCTTCGAAGTCGACTCGTACTATGACCCGTAAATTATACTTTTGTCGCTTCTCTTTGGACTAGATGAGTTTTAAACTTGACTTCGGTTTGAATCCTTCTAATTCGGTAAGTATGTTGACCTCATGATGAGTTTGTCTAAAATTTTGTATCGAAAATTTTATGACAAAAGATAAATAAAAAAATAGATCATATTGACAAGATTGAAAATAATAAAAAAGGATCAACTTAACTGAGATCTTTTTTGACCAACAAAAACAAAATAACCAATTGAGATCTTAATAAGTGAGAGAGATTTAGATTATGTGTTTCCTCATAAAACGGAAAACAATAAAACTTACGAGTCGTGACCTGTGACGCATAATTCATGATTTAACCCCACTTTTTAATCTCTAATCAATTTCTCTTGATTTGGTAGCGCATGCACCTCCACGAAATGAGGTGGATTTTGTATTTTCTGGCAGAACCAAGTGGATACGGTATTGCTTTGTGTCTCATTCATGTCTTTCAAGTTTTTGGCACCCGAGATCAGAAGCGTTGTCCTCTCGTAAGATGAGAGAGAAGTGAGGAAGAGAGAGTGGGTGTTGGAAATTTAAGTGAATCATTGTAACCGTTGACGAACTGTTACAACCGCTTAAATGAACATTTGCAACCGTTTAAATGAATCATTGCAACTGTTGTGTTTGTATTTATGGTTATAACCTTCGTTGACTAACCATTGCAACTGTTTGTGAATCATTGCAACTGATGGTGAATCATCGAAACTGTTGTGTTTATGGTTACAACCTTCGGTGACTAACCATTGCAACTGTTGGTGACCAACAACTGCAACTCTATCAACCATTGCAATCTTTTGAGGTAACATTTGGTTTCCTATAAAAGGAGTTGTTGGCTTTACCAAAATAAACACAAGAAACAGTTACAAAAACAGAGAAATAAGAAAGAGAGAAAGTGAGAGATTCATTGTTCCAAAAGATCATTAAAGATCTTTGGAAAAACACATAGCAACACTAGAACTCTAGTGTGTCTCTTGTATCTTTGCCTAAGAACAAGAGAGAACTTTGGTTATCTTATCCTACAAGGGATTTCATGTAACCTAACGCTTCATAAGGGTCGAAATAGTCTTTAAGAAAAGTGTCCTCGTGCGCGATTTAATCATTATCCAAGTTCATAATTTATCATCCGGGCTAAAATTATCCAACAATCTTAAAGAGTATTTTCTTGTGAACTATGGCTAATGTGTCTGTGCGAGAGATGACATCCAAGTTTGGAAAACTAGATAAGTTTGAGGGAGTAGATTTTCGAAGATGGCAAAAGAAGATGCATTTTCTCCTCACGACGCTTAACGTAGTGTACGTTCTAAGCATGCCAATGCCTACTGTGCCAGAGGATGCCGAGAACGAGTCTGTGGAGGAGACAAGGAAGCAACTTAAATGGGAAAACGACGATTACATATGCTGTGGCCACATTCTAAACGGTATGTCAGATCCACTATTTGATGTTTATCAGAATGTTGAATCCGCAAAAGAGTTGTGGGATGCGTTAGAATCAAAGTACACGGCAGAGGATGCTTCTAGTAAGAAGTTCCTTGTGACTAATTTTAATAATTACAAGATGTCTGATTCTAGACCGGTTATGGAGCAATACAATGAATTGCTTCGCATCCTAGGGCAATTCGCCCAACACAACATGAAGATGGATGAATCCATCTCGGTGTCGAGTATCATCGACAAGTTACCACCTTCATGGAAAATTTTCAAACACATGTTGAAACACAAAAAGGAAGAGTTGTCACTTGTACAACTTGGCAGCCATTTGCGCATAGAGGAATCTCTAAGGGCTTAAGAGGGAGTAAAACCCAAAGAGGCAGGATATTCTTCCATAAATATGATGGAAGAAAATGGGAGTTCTAAGATGAATAATAAAGGAAGAAACGTCCCTTTAATAACAACACTAACTATGGATCTAACAAAAGGCTTAAGAGCGTTTGTTGGAATTGTAATAAGCCGGGTCACTTGAGACGTGATTGTCCGGTCGGGAAGGATAAGAATGGAGCGGGACAAAATCGTTCATGGCAAGGGTCTAAGGACCAAGGCCCATCCACTCATCAAGGTCAGATCTCTCATTTTTATTTACATTCAAATGTGAATTATGTATCAAAGATTTCTGAGGCATTTTATGTGCAAGATGATGAAGTGACGTGGTGGATTGACTCGGGTGCAACAACACATGTTTGCAAAGATCATGGGTGGTTCAAGACATATGAACCTGTTCAAGTTGGATTGGTACTTCATATGGGAAACGAGTCAACCGCCCATATCCTCGGTCGTGGAAAAATTCTTAATCTCGAGAATGTACTTCAAGTACCCAGAATTAGGAAAAACTTAGTCTCTCGTAGTGTTTTAAATAAGTGTGGTTATAAACAAGTGTATGAATCCGATAAGGATATCTTATCGAAATGTGGTGTATTTGTTGGATTTGAATATTTCTGTAATGGCATGTTTATGCTTAGTATTAATAAATTTCTAAATTCTATTTATATTGCAAGTTCTAGTAAAAATGATACTTCTCTATGGCACGCTAGATTAGGTCATGTACATTATAAGCGTATGATTAATATGTCTAAAGAAGGATTAATTCGAACTTTTGACATGGATATAGAAAAGTGTAGTACTTGTATGTTGAATAAAATAATTAGACAACCTTTCAAAAGTATTGAAAGAAATTATGTAGTGTTAGGTCTTATACATAGTGATCTATGTGATTTGCATGCTACACCATCTTTAGGAAACAAAAAGTATTTCATCACGTTCATTAATGATTATAGTCGTTTTTGTTATGTGTATTTATTGCATGCTAAAGATGAGGCCCTAATTAAGTTTAATGTTTATAAAACTGAAGTTGAATTGCAACAAAGTGACTTGATTAAGAAATTACGCACCAATAGAGGTGGAGAGTATTATGATCCTGCATATTTCCAATCTGAGGCATTATACATGAAACTACGACTTCGTATACACCTCAACAAAATGGTGTATCAGAGAGGAAAAATAGAGTGCTAAAGGAAATGGTTAATTCCATGTTATCCTATTCGAGACTGAGGGACGGATTTTGGGGTGAAGCCATGTTAACGGCTTGTTATTTATTAAATAGGGTTCCTAACAAAAGGATCAATCTTACCCCTTATAAACTTTGGTATAAGAAGAAACCAAACTTGAACAACCTTCGAGTTTGCGGATGTAGGGCTGTAGTTAGACTACCTGATGCAGAGCTTCCTTATCTTTTTTTAGAAGGTTCACGCCTTTTAGGTATTGGTGTTTGCGTGACCGTCAAGTTGGTGTTTTTCCTTTTTCTTTATGTTTCCTTTTAGTTCAATTTCCTTTTTAATTAGGATTCCTATTAGCCTTAGGATCATGTTCGTGGCTATATAAAGGAGTCTAGGTTTTGTTTATAAGGCAGACTTTGATAATTAATTAAAAAAAAACCAAAAAGAGGAAACTCAAGTTTCCCAAAGAGTTTTGTCTTGCTTAGCACTGAGGGGAGTACTCTCGAAACCCTAGCTTTGTTCGATCTCTCAATCGATCAAGAACGATCCGAGTTGTTCCGAGAGTTCTCATTCGAGTTCTCTTTGTTCAAATCTTTACTTAGCTTCCGCTACTCCATTAGTTGGTATCAAATTACAGTAACTTTTCTGGTTTGATTGATTGAAGTGTTGTGATGCCGCCAAAGAAAGATCCACCAACTACAGAGGATAACTGGACGGAGATGCAACGCACACTCCAAGCGATGCAAGACGCGATGCAGGCTTCGTTTCAACAGTCCCGTGCGATGCATGAGACTCTACAGACGACGATTCAGTAGTCGTTTCAAACGTTAGGCGAAACTTTGCTCCAAAATCAGCAAAATTTGTTAGTTGCAGCAAACTCTCCAAATAGAGTTGCGGTTGCAGGAGAACGACAAGCCGAGAATGACGATAATCCGTTAGTCCGAGCTCAGATCCAGCAACAACACCCCGAAGACAGATTTATTCAAAACTATAACCCAATGAATGATCGTCGTTGGGAAGCAGGGTTGAAAGATATTCCGGAATTTCAGGGAAGTGTTCGTGAAGAAGATCTATTGGATTGGCTTATTGCCGTGGAGGAAGTACTGGAATTTAAACAAGTCCCACCAGACCGACAAGTAGCGTTGGTCGCAACTAGGTTTCGCGGAGACCGACAAGTAGCGTTAGCTCTAATTGGTTACGAAGAACCATGGCTTCGTTCCAACATTTTCCGATCGACTTGTACTATTAAGGGCAAGCTTTGCAATTTCGTCATTGATTCTGGTAGTTATCGCAACGTCGTTTCGGAAACAGCAGTAAAGAAACTTGGGTTAAAGCGAGAAGATCATTCTGCTCCACATACACTGGTTTGGATTTCAGAGGTTACAGAGGTTAAGATTACCCATCGAGCATTGGTTTCGTTTTCTATTGGAGCTTTCTACAAAGATATTATATATTGTGATATCACTCTGATGGATGTGAGCCACTTGATTTTGGGTTGACCATGGCAGTTTGATCGAGACACATGCCACAACGGGAAGAAAAAAAAAAAGCTTTGTGTTTGAGAATCGCAAAATCATACTCCTGCCCAGTCCCGACCCATCATCCCTTCCTGTTGTTCAGAACAAAGTCGAGGTACTAGTACCAACAACTGTGGGCAATCTGCCCCACTCTACGCTCCTTTGTTCGCGAGCTAAGTTCCAGACCGAACTATAGGACACCGGCTTCTTGTTGGCATTACTTCCATCCTCAACAAGCCCCAAGACAACTCCGATTGACCCACCACCGGCGTTCTCATCACTCATCCACGAGTTTAGGGATATCTTTCCGGAGGACCTTCCGTTGAGTTTACCTCCGCTCCGAGATATTCAACATCAAATTGATCGTGTTCCGGGAGCTACTTTACCTAATCGTCCTCACTATCGAATGAGTCCACAAGAACATGAAGAGCTACGTCGTCAAGTTGAAGGATTAATCGCCAAAGGTCTTATTCGGGAGAGTCTTAGTCCTTGTGCTGTTCCCGCCTAGTTGATTCCAAAGAAAGATGGGTCATGGAGGATGTGTGTAGATAGTCGAGCCATTAATAAGATTACGGTGCGTTATCGCTTTCCTATTCCTCGTCTTGATGACTTGCTGGATCAAATTGGTACATCAAAGATATTTTCCAAGCTCGATCTCAAGAGTGGTTATCATCAAATACGCATCAAACCGGGTGATGAGTGGAAGACAGCGTTCAAGACACGAGAGGGGTTATTCGAGTGGCTGGTTATGCCGTTTGGTTTGTCTAATGCACCCAATACGTTTATGCGCGTCATGAACCAAGCCTTACGCCCTTTTATTGGGAAATTTTTTGTCGTCTACTTTGATGACATTCTTATTTTCAGCTCGTCTTTGGCCGAACATCTACTTCACCTGCGTCGTGTTCTCGACATTCTGCGGCGCGATAAATTCTTTGTCACCAAGCATAAGTGTGAGTTTGGAGTTGATCATGTCCTTTTCTTAGGATATGTGGTTTCTAAAGATGGCCTCTCGGTGGATAAGAGTAAGGTCGAAGCAGTTCGATCATGGCCTGAACCGCGATCGCTGACAGAGGTTCGAAGTTTTCACGGTCTTCCTTCCTTCTATCGACGCTTTGTTCCCCGCTTCAGTAGCATTATGGCCCCCATCACGGATTGTATGTAGGCAGGCAAATTTAATTGGACGACAGCGGCTTCGTCTGCATTCGCTGATATTAAAGAGAAGCTTACGTCCTCCCCAATTTTAGTCTTACCTGATTTCACACAAGCTTTTGAGCTACATAGCGACGCGTCTAAGTTGGGTATTGGTGTTGTTTTAAGTCAATTGGGGAGCCCTATTGCTTATTACAGTGAGAAGTTGTCAGGAGCGCGAATTCGCTACAGTACTTATGATATCGAGTTCTATGCCGTGGTTCAAGCAATAAAGCACTGGCGTCATTATTTGTTTCATCGCGAATTCATCTTGTTTACTGACCATGATGCACTCAAGCATTTAGATAGTCAAGCTAAAGTGTCTTCTCGCCACGCTACTTGGGTCGTATTTTTGTAACAATTCACCTTTACGATACGTTATCAAGCTGGAAAGCTTAATCGGGTAGCTGACGCCTTGAGCAGACATCATGCGTTGGTGTCCACGATGCATACTTCGGTTTCTGGGTTTGCAACCTTTGCTGATCTTTATTGTTCTGATCCGTATTTTTGCTCGGATCTTGGGTGAGGTGACAGGTGGACATTCGACAGACTTTTCGCTTCATGATGGCTTCTTGTCTAAAGGTAATCAGTTGTGCATCCCTGACTGTAGTTTTCGTCTGCGTATTATCAAGGAACTCCATGACGAAGGTTACGTTGGTCGAGATCGTACACTTCAGTTGGTAACCATTTCTTACTTCTGGCCTTCTTTACGTCGGGATGTGATTCGATTTGTCGAGAGATGCAGGACATGTCAGCAAGCTAAGGGTTCTGCGTCTAACGCCGATTTGTATTTGCCGTTACCGATTCCAACACAGCCGTGGACAGTAAGCATGGATTTTGTGCTTGGCTTGCCTCGTACGCAACGGGGTCATGATTCCATCTTTGTCGTCGTTGACAGATTCTCAAAAATGGCTCATTTTATTCCATGTAAGAAGAATACAAATGCAATTCGTGTGGCATCATTGGTTTTTCAAGAGGTCTATCGTCTTCACGGACTGCCCTCATCAATTGTTTCAGACAGAGATACTCGTTTCCTGAGCCATTTTTGGCGTTCTGTTTGGAAGCTTATGCGCACTAGTCTCGATATGAGTACCGCGTATCATCCTCAAACTGATGGCCAGACGGAGGTTACGAACCGCGCTTTGAGAAACATGCTTCGCAGTTTGGTAGGTGACAATCTCAAATCATGGGACAGCAAACTTTGCATCGCCGAATTCGCTCACAACCATGCTACCAATCGCAGTTCCGGATTTTGTCCCTTCAAGATAGGGTATGGCCTGATTCCGTGTTGTCCATTGGATCTCGCACCACTTCCAGATAAAGTTCGTATACATGGACAAGCCATTGACTTTGTTGACAACGTACAAGTAATTCATCAAGAGCCAAGACAGAATCTGCAATCATCAAACACCTCATACAAGGAACGTGCGGATAAACATCGTCGTGAGGTCGAATTCCGCCCTGGTGATATGGTTTGGGTAGTCATAGCAAAAGAAAGATTACCGGCTCGAGAGTACAACAAGATGCGTTCTAGGAAGATAGGCCCTGTTGAAGTGATCGAGCGCATTAATGCTAATGCTTACCGTTTGCGTCTTCCTCTAGACATATGCACTGCGGATGTGTTTAATGTCAAACACATTTTTCCATACCATGGCGAAAATGACGTTCCAGATTCGAGGGCGAATCTTCTTCTACCCCAGGGGACCTGATGCAGAGCATCATTATCTGTTTTTTAGAAGGTTCACGCCTTTTAGGTATTGGTGTTTGCGTGACCGTCAAGTTGGTGTTTTCCCTTTTTTTTTATGTTTCCTTTTAGTTAAATTTCCTTTTTAATTAGGATTCCTATTAGCCTTAGGATCATGTTGGTGGCTATACAAAGGAGTCTAGGTTTTGTTTTAAAGGCAAACTTTGATAATTAATAAAGAAAAAACCAAAAAGAGGAAACTCAAGTTTTCCAAAGAGCGTTGCCTTGCTTAGCACTGAGAGGAGTACTCTCGAAATCCTAGCCTTGTTCGATCTCTCAATCGATCAAGAACGATCAGAGTTATTCCGAGAGTTCTCATTCAAGTTCTCTTTGTTCAAATCTTTACTTAGCTTCCGCTACTCCATCACTACCCCAACCCAAGATTAAAACCTTGGGAGAAAGAGGCATTGATTGCATCTTTATTGGATATGCTGAGAATTCAAAAGCTTATAGGTTTTATGTCATAGAACCTAATGATTATGTATCAGTTCACACGATAATTGAATCAAGAGATGCAATATTTGATGAAAATCGTTTTTCATCCATATCCATACCAAAGGATTTGGTTCATAGTTCAAGTTGAACTAAAGAAGGAGATGAAACATATATGCCTTCTAACGTGTCACCTATACTCCGTAGGAGCAAGAGAGGGAGGATTGAAAAATCTTTCGGTCCTGATTTTCAAATTTATTTAGTTGAAGGGTGAAGAGATGAGATTGGCTTCCAATACTCATACTGTTATCATATTGATAATGATCCCTGGACTTATGGTGAGGGTATGAAGTCTCAAGATGTTGCATTCTCGAAAGAAGCAATAAATGATGAGATGGACTCCATCATGGGAAATAATACATGGGTCTTATCAGATCTCCCACCTGGTTGCAAGCCTCTGGGCAGCAAGTGGATCTTCAAAAGGAAGATAAAAGTCGATGGAACGATTAACAAGTTTAAAGCTCGATTGGTTATCCAAGGCTTTAAACAAAAGAAGGTATTGATTATTTTGATACATATGCTCCAGTTGCTAGGATCTCTTCTATAAGGTTATTGATTGCTTTAGTGGCTATTAATGATCTTGTGATTCACCAAATGGATGACAAGACGGCATTCTTGAATGGCATTTTGGAAGAAGAGGTGTATATGAAGCAACCTGAAGGTTTTATTATGCCTGGTAATGAGCATAAGGTGTGTAAGTTAATAAAGTCATTGTATGGGCTAAAGCAAGCACCTAAGCAGTGGCATCAAAGATTTGATGAGGTTGTCTTATCAAGTGGATTTAAGTTAAATCAGTCGGATAAGTGTTTATATAGCAAATTTGATGAGTCCGGTAATGGAGTAATCATTTGTTTATATGTTGATGACATGTTGATCTTTGGCACCGACCTTAGACAAGTAGAGCTTACAAAAGCATTTTTGTCATCAAGTTTTGCCATGAAAGACATGGGGGAGGCAGATGTGATTCTTGGAATTCGAATCAAACGTGAAGGCAAAATAATATCTTTGACGCAATCTCATTACATTGAGAAAGTGCTTAAGAAGTTCAATTGTGAGAATTGTTCTCCAATGAGCACTCCCATGGATGCGAGTGTGAAGCTTATGCCTAACATGGGAAAAGCAGTGTCACAACTCGAGTATTCACAAGTAATTGGCTGCTTAATGTATGCCATGACGAGCACCAGGCCAGATATAGCTTATGCTGTAGGAAGGTTGAGTAGATACACTAGTAATCCTAGTACTCAACATTGGCAAGCCTTAAAACGGGTGCTGAAGTACTTGAAAGGAACCATAAATTATGGTTTGTCTTATGATGGATTTCCTTCGATTCTGGAAGGGTATTCAGATGCAAGTTGGATCACCAACGTGGAAGATCATTCTTCTACAAGTGGTTGGGTGTTTTTGCTTGGGGGAGGTGCCATTTCATGGGCTTCTAAAAAGCAAACTTGCATTACAAGTTCAACTATGGAATCTGAATTTGTAGCATTAGCGGCTGCCGGTAAAGAGGCAGAATGGCTAAGAAATTTAGTTTACGAGATTCCATTGTGGCCGAGACCAGTATCACCGATATCTATCCATTGTGATAGTCAAGCTACATTGGCTAAGGCCTATAGCCAAGTGTATAATGGTAAGTCGCGACACCTGGGCGTTAGACATAGCGCAGTACGTGAGTTGATCACTCATGGGGTGATTACCATAGAATTTGTTCGGTCTCAGCAGAATCTAGCGGATCACTTGACAAAAGGATTAGCTAGGGACTTGGTAACTAAGTCGGCGAAAGGGATGGGGTTAAAGTCCATTTGAAATCTTTGGTGATGGGATACCCAATTCTCCTCTAATACGACGTTAGAGGCTGAATTCAATGTGGAAAGCCCACACTTAAAGATTGAAGCACATGTTTTATATCATCCCAAGGAATGTGCTTGGAACTGCAAGAAAGGGATATGTTGAAATTTTTCTTAATAGGTATTTTGAAAAAGTGTATTTTGCAGGTACACGATTAAAATATCTACCTATATGAGTGTGAAGTGCAGCCGCTTCAAGAAGTTAGGACTTGGCTTTGTATGCACTCATGAATGGATAGGGACACATGGCTTATAATAGTGTCAAGTATAAACACTTAGAGTAGTGTGGAAATTTGTGTGTGTATTATCTTCATGTGCCCAAATGAGTTGAGAGGATTCAATCCATAGGACATCCTGATTCTCGGGCATTTGGAATGTGTAATATCACTAAGATGAAAATTCAATCGTTACGACATTTTCATTTATGCATGAGTTTGATTTATGTGTTGTTTAATTAATTTAGTGAATCTATGATTACACTTAAATGGGGGAGGATTGTTGGAAATTTAAGTGAATCGTTGTAACCGTTGACGAACTGTTGCAACTGCTTTAATGAACATTTGCAACCGTTTAAATGAATCGTTGCAACTGTTGTGTTTATGGTTATAACCTTCGTTGACTAACCATTGCAACTGTTGGTGAATCATTGCAACTGTTTTGTTTATGGTTACAACCTTCGGTGACTAACCATTGCAACTGTTGGTGACCAACAATTGCAAATCTATCAACCATTGCAATCTTTCGAGGAACCTTTGGTTTCCTATAAAAGGAGTTGTTGGCTTTGCCAAAATATACACAATAAACAGTTACAAAAACAGAGAAATAAGAAAGAGAGAAAATGAGAGATTCATTGTTCCAAAAGATCATCAAAGATCTTTAGAAAAACACATAGCAACACTAGAACTCTAGCGTGTCTCTTGTATCTTTGCCTAGAACAAGAGAGAACTTTGGTTGTCTTATCCTACAAGGGATTTCGTGTAACCCAAGGCTTAATAAGGGTCGAAATCCTCTTTAAGGAAAGTGTCCTTGTGCGCGATTCAATCATTATCCAAGTTAATAATTTATCATCCGGGTTATTATTATCCAACGGTGGGGAGAGAGAAGAGTTCACTAACGAGTAGGAAGTAAAACTACTGTCGAAGTAAAACAGTTGCACAAATAGTACTTTGTCATTTAGCTAATGTGTAGATGTTAAATCCATGCTATAGGATGCACATACTCTAATGTTTGTTATGTCAATTAAGTTAATGTATTAGCCAGTATTTGTAGTCTAGTAGTTTGTATTAATAACATCGCTCTATTACCACCTGCATCAAAAGTGTCTATTGAGCTAGCTCGCGTCCATCTGGCCCGCTGCAGTAAACATTTTTTTTGAACTGCAAAGGACCAGGCCGTAAACCCGCGAATCCTTTATGGATCAGCCTGTTTAACTTGCGAACTGCAACGGACCAACCTGCGAGGCTCGCTTCTTAATAGTATAATAGACATAAATATTGATGTTCGGACTCGCCCCATGATGGACTTTATTGGCTTGGCCCGCAGGTCATAGACCCGTTTGGCATCTATGGTCCTGAATGCAAATCGCATAAAGCATGTTGGTAACAAAATGAAATTATTAATGCATTTACCTACAGAAATTAACACAAATATTATTCATAAAATAATATTTAATATTACAAACTCAAAACTGATCGAAAGTTTCTAAATGGTGTTTAATAGATAAACCATAGCATTTTCAACTAGTAAACGTGAAAACAAACGCACATATGCATAATTGAACAATTTATTTGTCAGACATAAATTCAAAGTTTAAACTCTTCGACCGAATCGCCAATAATGGCCCGGTTCCCGATATTGGCCCGGTTCCCGATAACCGAGATCTTGACTTTATACCTAGAAAAGAATGAATAAGTAAACATCTAAGGCCTCAAAAAAGGATCAAAACAACATGTTTGGAACCTTTGGTAGTGAGGCATCTCAGACTTGAAGTTTTTCTCAAACATGTTCACAGTGGCGATTCTAGAAATTATTTTTACGGAGGTCAAAACTTAATCTAAAAATTATTTATTATTTACTTAAAAATTTTAATGACATAAATTATATAGTACAAAAAGCAAGTGTACAATTTTCTTTTTAAAACAAACTAAAATGATATTAAATAAAAGTTTATGTTGCAAAAAGAATTATTATATAAAATTTTGGAATAAAAAAATTAATTTTTGATGAAAAAATATAAAACTAATGAAGAAACAAATAAAAGAAAAAAAATTCAGTTGTGAGAAGGATAAAAAAAAAGAGAAAAATAAAGTTTTGAAATAATAAAAAAGAAAGAAGAATCATTTATGAAAGAAACTGTAATTCTGAAAAATGATAAAAATCAGTACATATGGAAGCAAATTGGAGAATCGAACTAAAATATCTAGGTGCAATAAAAGAGAATTGAACCGATTGGACTACATTCCAAGAGTATGTTTAATGTACATATTTTGTTTTTATTTATTTAAGGGGGGTCAGCTGACCACCTTTCATACAAGTGGGTTCGCCTCTGCATGTCCATCAAGTAGTTAACTTCATCCTGATCTGTAAAAAGGATAAAGTCGCGGGGGATCTAATAATGACGCCAATATTTAATGGCCTGAACAATAGCATAGAACTCCACCTCATATGTACTATAGCGTCCTCATGTGCCAGCTAATTTCTCGCTATAGTAAACGATCGGTCGGCCTTGTTGACTCAACACGGCACCAATGCCTAATTTTGACGCGTCGCAATGCAATTCAAACGTTTGTGAAAAATCTGGGAAGACTAAGATTGGCACGTGGGTGAGCTTAATTTTAATGAGTGCAAAGGTTGTGTCCGCGTCCTGTGTCCACGCGAACTTTTCTTCTCTTATGCAACTAGTAATAGGAGCCATGATGCTGCTAAAGTGAGGAGCAAAACGCCGATAAAATGATGCTAAGCCATGGAAAATACGCACCTCACTAAATGTTTTGGGATTGGCCAGGAACGAACGGCTTCAATCTTAGAGAGATCGACAGATAAGCCTTCCTTAGAGACCACGTAACCGAGAAACAAAACCTGTGACACTTCAGATTCACATTTATGCTTGGTGGCACTAAGCTGCTCCTTACACAATACAAGAAGAACTTCACGAATATGCACCTCATGATCTTTCCGTGTTTTAAAAGCCGTTTTCCACTCATCACCAGAGCGTATGCGAATCTGGTGATATCCGCTTTTCAAGGTTATCTTAGAGAATATTGACTCTTTCCCAATCTGATCCAACAAGTCGTCAAAGCGAGAAATAGGAAAGCGATATATGACCGTGATTTTGTTGATGGCATAGCTGTGAATACACATCCGCCAAGTCCCATCTTTCTTCAGAATCAACAAGGGTGAAACGGCACAAGGGCTTAAGCTCTCCCATATATGACCCTTATGTAGAAAATCCTCCACTTTACGCTGAATCTCTTAGTGTTCCTGAGCACTCATCTTGTAATGTGGTCGGTTAGGTAATGTTGATCCTCGAACCAGGTCAATATGATGTTGTATGTCTCATAACGGAGGTAGGCTATCTGGGAGCTCAGATGGAAACACATCTTGAAACTCAGCAAATAAGGTATCAAAAGCGTGGGAAGAGCTTGACAACGCAGATTTGCAGGACGATGTGAGAAGGGTGAAAAAAATCCCTTCCAAGCGAAACTCTCATTCAAATGTAGCTATGGAACAAAGAATAGGTGACTCAACAATTGGTGGTTCCAGTGGTTGTTGCAGATGCAGATCAGATAGCGTAGAGTGGCTAAATAGATCACGTGTAGGGAGTAGTAAGATCTGGTGCATTTCTCAAGTAAACTTGTATGTGTTCTTTGCACCATCATGGATTATCTTGTGATCGAGCTGCCAAGGTCTTCCCAAAATCAAGTGACTCATGTCCATTGGGCCTATATCGCAGTAAGTGTTATTCTGATAATGTGGACCTATCGAGAATAGTACGAATGTGCGATGAGCAACGCGAATATTACAACCATCTTGTAACCACGATAGAGAATACGGTGCAGGATGTGCATCGTACGGAAGCTCCAATTTTTGAACAGCATCGAGCAAGATGACATTGTGGGAGCTACCAGAGCCGATAATGAAGTTACAAAGTCTTCCTTTGATGATACAAGTTAAAGGAAAGATGTTAGTGCGAAGCCACTGGTCGCCACGACTTGATGGTATGAAACACGACCGTCGCGTAACCAAGTTGATGCCTTTATATCCACGCATGGGGAAAATAGTTTCTTCGTCCTCATCATCGGCGTTGTCTTTCGAGTCATACACCGGTGACTTGTCGACCTGATCATTGTCAATGACGAGACCACGGCGTTGTTGCTTCGGACAAGCGATTTTTCTGTGTCCTGGCTCGCGACAGCTATAACATTTCAATGCATTAGGTGTGTTGATCGACGTAGAAGTGTCTCATCGATAGGCGGATTATTGCGAGTGTCTGGTGTTTAAGGTTCCTTATTGTCACGTAAAGAACCTCCTGCTGGTGCCTGGGACTGGTTAGTGACACGAGCAAGTGATGTTGAGGAATTCCATGGTGACGAACGAAACTGAGTTTCAAATTTTGCTGCTATGCGATGCGCTTCAGCAATCGTTGTTGGGTTGAATTGCGACATGGCATTCTGTAGAAGTGGTTGTAATCCGCCAATAAAACGTGAAACAAGTTGGATTTCGCTACCATACAACTCGTTACGAGTCAAAAGTTGAGAAAACTCCTCAGCATAATCATCAACTCTGAAGCTCGCTTCTCATCTGTTATCGCGACTCTCTTCCTTGTCGTTTCGATGGATCATTCGATCCTCACAGTGAACCCTATGGTGATTCTCATCTTCGTCATCCTCCATGGTCGATTGTTGATCAGCAAACAGGTTACATGTCGATTGTTATATCGATCCTGAAAAAGATCAACCACACGTTTCACCAACGTTTCACCCATCTCTTGGATATATGTGTGCATCGTGGCTTGGATATTCTCATGCATCGCTAGGAGTGTGGTACGAATAGTATCTCATTCGACAGTGGAGTTGGGATTGTTTCCAGCGATGTTAGTAAGAGGCTTCTTAAGCGGCATCGTTGATGATTTGATACCCCACAAGAACGTACTGTTTCTGTATCCAACTGATAGAGAGCGGAAGCTACAACCTAACTCGAAGATCACAAATTCTAGGAACTCTTGATCCTAAGCTGGGTTCTTAACCTAAAGGTCGTAAATACGATGTATAGGGTTCTTCATCTAGAGGTCAGGAATACGATGTCTAGGTTTCTTCATCTAGAGGTCAGGAATACGATGTCTAGGTTTCTTGAACAAGANGTATAGGGTTCTTCATCTAGAGGTCAGGAATACGATGTCTAGGTTTCTTGAACAAGAGGTCGTGAATATCATGTCTAGGGTTCTTAATCTAGAGGTCGCAAATATGATGGCTATGGTTCTTAAACAAGAGGTCGTGAATACAATGTCTAGGGTTCTTGATCTATAGGTCACAAATACGATGTTTAGAACAATAAGAGGTCGTGAATTGATATGTCTATATTTTGCATCATTTTTCTCTCCATTTAGTGTAAGTTTGTAATCATTTAGGATCCTTATTTAGCATCATTGTATTGCATTTCGATCATTTAGAATTTAGGATCTCTTTGCATATTATTTTGCATGTTTTGGTGCATTTGGAGTCTTGATCAGGTGAAAAGGACACTATGGAGGCGTGGATGGAGCTGGAGAAGGATTGCATAGCACTTGGAGGAGAAAGGAGTCACCAAGAACATGAAGGAGAATATTTCTCGCGCTGGTTCGACGTGTTGGATCGACGAGTACGCCGTTCCAAACTTCCAGGGGTTCGGATCGATGAAACAGATCGACGTAGCTCGTCGAACCGCAAGTCAAGGGGTTCGGATCGATGAAACGGATCGACGTAGCTCGTCGAACCACAAGTCCAGTGGTTCGGATCGATGACACCGATCGACGTAGCTCGTCGAACCGAACCAAGACGTCAAAAAGAAGCCGGACGACCAGAGCTCGGATCGACGACACAGATCGACGTAAGTCGTCGATCCAAATTTCCAGATGTTCGGATCGATGAGTTGGATCGACGAACCTGGTCGATCCGAACACAGACGAATCCTCCTTGTCACTTTTATGGGTCCCTCCTATAAATACTCTTTAGACCTAATTTTTAGGATAACTTTTATTCTCTCTTGTCTTGTCCTAAACTTTTAGCCTCTTTGAGAGAAAACCTTGTATTTGCTTTGAATCTTTAAGTTCTATGCAATATCTATCTTGAACTTCTATTAATCTTTTCTCTAATCATGTTTAACCTTTCTCTTATCTTTGATTTGATGGATTTAACTATGATTAGTGAGTAGTTCTTTAGGAACTTGGGGATGGGTTAGATTTAGGGTTTTCTAATGGTTCAATCTTGCAATCTAGGATATATTCTTTCATCTCTCTTCTTATTAAGGTGTTCTTAATGCCAAATAGCTAATCTTTTGCTATTTGGATCATAAGCATTTCACACACCCACCAAGTGTTTGATGAAATGCTTGAACCAACTTAATAAGAGATTTACATACCTAGCCTAAAACATCATTAGTTGTCTAGGGTGTTTATCATGCTATTAGACTTGTTATTCATGCTTGCTAATCATTTTAATGCTAAAACATCATTAGTTCATTATGGTGATTAGTGAAGGGATTAGTTCCACACATCATGGATTAGTCTTTAATTAGTGTTCTAGGCATAGAGATGGCTTGATTAGTTGCTTAAATGATTGCAAGATTGTCCATTTAGTTTCCCAAATCAATGACTCCATCCCTAGGTTTCGTTTTTAGTAATTTGTTAATCCTAATTAGTAGTTAATTGCGTTATTAGTACTTGATTAGTAGTAATTAAGGCTTAATTTCATATTATTGAACTTGTAGTGTCTCTCTTAGGTTGTGTTTCTTATTTTAATTATTGCTTGTCACCTCAACCCTTTAATTTAGCTTAGCTTAAACAAAACTTTGCATTCTTATTGAATCATCTCTCAAGATGGATTGATACCTCAAATATTGCAATGATATGAGCAACTGAGGAATTGCTAGCAAGACTAAAAAGTCTTGTTTCATGAATACTCTTCACAGTGCTTGTAAAGCTTTTTATAAATTAATATCTGTATCAAAGGTAACTTTTTTCAAAGCTCTAGACAACCCTTTATATAGTAAATGATGTAGCTACGAAAGTATCTTCAAAATCTAGTCGCTAAAGAAATAATAATTCTTCTATAATTAAAAAGAAAATAAGACAAATCCGTGAATAAAAAGAAAACTTTTATAATACCTAAAAGCCTTGAAACGAGCTAAATGGAAAGCCCCTTGAAATAATGGATGGCTGCATCAGAAGTGCTAGAGAGGATACCAAGGCAAATCCCTGACAAAAACAGGGCAGAGCCAGCCGCCACCCTCCACGTGGAATATGAAGCCACCGCAGCCACCTAGAAGAAAATGAAACATAGATCAGACCCGTTCTGGTAGAAATAATAAACTGATAGAAATATCTGGTTACAAGGATCTGAAACTCGGTAAGAACATTCCTTATTCTGTATTCTAATCAACGTTGAAAGCGATTTGCTATTTGGAGTTTTTGATATGAAAGTTATGGATAATTCTGAAAGTTTTAAACCCTATATAAACTATTGCAAATGCACAACAAATGTTGTAGTAATGTAGGGATCGAAAATCCACAAAGATCAAATGTAACAGTACGGTTCTTTATGAATGAAATAGAGATAAGACAAAATAGGGTTATTGTTCGCAAAGAAGTAAAGAAAATAACTAATAGCGATATGAAAGTAATAAAATAAAGCGTTAGGATAAGGGCAATTTGTAGGAATTTCGAGATCACGAATCAGATCTGCGCAAAGCGAATATCTGACCATTTAGAGGAGAAGTCGTGTTGTAGATTCTATGCCGTGGTTCAAGCAATCAAGCACTGGCGTCATTATTTGTTTCATCGCGAATTCATCTTGTCTACTGACCATGATGCACTCAAGCATTTAGATAGTCAAGCTAAAGTGTCTTCTCGCCACGCTACTTGGGTCGTATTTTTGCAACAATTCACCTTTACGATACGTTATCAAGCTGGGAAGCTTAATCGGGTAGCTAACGCCTTGAGCAGACGTCATGCGTTGGTGTCCACGATGCATACTTCGGTTTCTGGGTTTGCAACCTTTGCTGATCTTTATTGTTCTGATCCGTATTTTGCTCGGCTCTTGGGTGAGGTGACAGGTGGACATTCGACGGAGTTTTCGCTTCAGGATGGCTTCTTGTTTAAAGGAAATCAGTTGTGCATCCCTAACTGTAGTTTGCGTCTGCGTATTATCAAGGAGCTCCATGACGAAGGTCACGTTGGTCGGGATCGTACACTTCAGTTGGTAACCACTTCTTACTTTTGGCCTTCTTTACGTCGGGATGTGATTCGTTTTGTCGAGTGATGCATGAGTACTTGTCAACAAGCTAAGGGTTCTGCGTCTAACGCCAGTTTGTATTTGCCGTTGCCAATTCCAACGCAGCCATGGACAGATATCATCATGGACTTTGTGCTTGGCTTGCCTCGTACACAACGGAGTCATGATTCCATCTTTGTCGTCATTGACACATTCTAAAAAATGGCTCATTTTATTCCATGTAAAAATACGACGGATCCAATTCGTGTGGCATCATTTTTTTTTCAAGAAGTCTATCGTCTTCACGGACTGCCTTCATCAATTGTTTCAGACAGAGATACTCGATTCCTGAGCCATTTTTGGCGTTCTGTTTGGAAGCTTCTGCGCACTAGTCTCGATATGAGTACCGCATATCATCCTCAAACTGATGGCCAGACGGAGTTTAAAATCGGGTTTTGGAAAACATGCTTCGCAGTTTGGTAGGTGACAATCTCAAATCATGGGACATCAAACTTTGCATCGCCGAATTCGCTCACAACCATGCTACCAATCGCAGTTCCGGATTTTGTCCCTTCAAGATCGTGTATGGCCTGATTCCGCGCTGTCCATTGGATCTCGCGCCACTTCTAGATAAAATTCGTCTACATGGACAAGCTATTGACTTTGTTGACAACGTACAAGTAATTCATCAAGAGGCAAGACAGAATCTGCAATCATCAAGCAACTCATACAAAGAACATGCGGACAAACATCGTCGTACGGTCGAGTTCCGCCCTGGTGATATGGTTTGGGTAGTCATAGCAAAAGAAAGATTACCGGCTCGAGAGTACAACAAGATGCGTTCTAGGAAGATAGGCCCTGTTGAAGTGATCGAGCGCATTAATGCTAATGCTTACCGTTTGCGTCTTCCTCTAGACATATGCACTGCGGATGTGTTTAATGTCAAACACATTTTTCCATACCATGGCGAAAATGACGTTCCAGATTCGAGGGCGAATCTTCTTCTACCCCAGGGGACCTGATGCAGAGAATCATTATCTGTTTTTTAGAAGGTTCACGCCTTTTAGGTATTGGTGTTTGCGTGACCGTCAAGTTGGTGTTTTCCCTTTTTTTTTATGTTTCCTTTTAGTTAAATTTCCTTTTTAATTAGGATTCCTATTAGCCTTAGGATCATGTTGGTGGCTATACAAAGGAGTCTAGGTTTTGTTTTAAAGGCAAACTTTGATAATTAATAAAGAAAAAACCAAAAAGAGGAAACTCAAGTTTTCCAAAGAGCGTTGCCTTGCTTAGCACTGAGAGGAGTACTCTCGAAATCCTAGCCTTGTTCGATCTCTCAATCGATCAAGAACGATCAGAGTTATTCCGAGAGTTCTCATTCAAGTTCTCTTTGTTCAAATCTTTACTTAGCTTCCGCTACTCCATCACTACCCCAACCCAAGATTAAAACCTTGGGAGAAAGAGGCATTGATTGCATCTTTATTGGATATGCTGAGAATTCAAAAGCTTATAGGTTTTATGTCATAGAACCTAATGATTATGTATCAGTTCACACGATAATTGAATCAAGAGATGCAATATTTGATGAAAATCGTTTTTCATCCATATCCATACCAAAGGATTTGGTTCATAGTTCAAGTTGAACTAAAGAAGGAGATGAAACATATATGCCTTCTAACGTGTCACCTATACTCCGTAGGAGCAAGAGAGGGAGGATTGAAAAATCTTTCGGTCCTGATTTTCAAATTTATTTAGTTGAAGGGTGAAGAGATGAGATTGGCTTCCAATACTCATACTGTTATCATATTGATAATGATCCCTGGACTTATGGTGAGGGTATGAAGTCTCAAGATGTTGCATTCTCGAAAGAAGCAATAAATGATGAGATGGACTCCATCATGGGAAATAATACATGGGTCTTATCAGATCTCCCACCTGGTTGCAAGCCTTTGGGCAGCAAGTGGATCTTCAAAAGTAGGATGAAAGTCGTTGGAACGATTAACAAGTTCAAAGCTCGATTGGTTATCCAAGGCTTTAAACAAAAGAAGGTATTGATTATTTCGATACATATGCTCCAGTTGCTTGGATCTCTTCTATAAGGTTATCGATTGCTTTAGCGGCTATTAATGATCTTGTGATTCACCAAATGGATGTCAAGACGGAAATTTTTGAATGGCATTTCGGAAGAAGATGAGTATATGAAGCAACTTGAAGGTTTTATTATGCCTGGTAATGAGCATAAGGTGTGTAAGTTAATAAAATCATTGTATGGGCTAAAGCAAGCACCTAAGCAGTGGCATCAAAGGTTTGATGAGGTTGTCTTATCAAGTGTATTTAAGTTAAATCACTCGGATAAGTGTTTATATAGCAAGTTTGATAAGTCCGGTAATAGAGTAATCATTTGTTTATATGTTGATGACATGTTGATCTTTGGCACCGACCTTAGACAAGTAGAACTTACAAAAGCATTTTTGTCATCAAGTTTTGCCATGAAATACATGGGGAAGGCAGATGTGATTCTTGGAATTCGAATCAAACATGAAGGCAAAAGAATATCTTTGACACAATCTCATTACATTGAGAAAGTGCTTAAGAAATTCAATTGTGAGAATTGTTCTCCAAGAAGCACTCCCATGGATGCGAGTGTTAAGCTTATGCCTAACATGGGAAAAGCAGTGTCACAACTCGAGTATTCACAAGTAATTGGCTGCTTAATGTATGAATGTCATGACGAGCACCATGCCAGATATAGCTTATGTTGTAGGAAGGTTGAGTACATACACTAGTAACACTAGTACTCAACATTGGCAAGCCTTAAAACGGGTGCTGAAGTACTTGAAAGGAACTATAAATTATGGTTTGTCTTATGATGGATTTCCTTCGATATTACAAGGGTATTCAGATGCAAGTTGGATCACCAACGTGGAAGATCATTCTTCTACAAGTGGTTGGGTGTTTTTGCTTGGGGAGGTGCCATTTCATGGGCTTCTAAAAAGCAAACTTGCATTACGAGTTCAACTATGGAATCTGAATTTGTAGCATTAGCGGCTGCCGGTAAAGAGGCAGAATGGCTAAGAAATTTAGTTTACGAGATTCCATTGTGGTCGTGACCAGTATCACCGATATCTATCTATTGTGATAATCAAGCAACATTGGATAAGGCCTATAGCCAAGTGTATAATGGTAAGTCGCGACACCTGGGCGTTCGACATAGCGCGGTATGTGAGTTGATCACTCATGGGGTGATTACCATAGAATTTATTCAGTCTCAGCAGAATCTAGCGGATCACTTGACAAAAGGATTAGCTAGGGACTTGGTAACTAAGTCGACTAAAGGGATGGGGTTAATGTCCATTTGAAATCTTTGGTGATGTGAAACCCAATTCCCCTCTAATACGACGTTAGAGGCTGAATTCAATGTGGAAAGCCCTTACTTAAAGATTGAAGCACATGTTTTCATATCATCTCAGAGAATGTGCTTGGAACTGCAAGAAAGGGATATGTTGAATTTTTTTCTTAATAGGTATTTTGAAAAAGTGCATTTTGCAGGTGCACGATTAAAATATCTACCTATATGAGTGTGAAGTGCAGCCGCTTCAAGAAGCTAGGACTTGGCTTTGTATGCACTCATGAATGGATAGGGACACATGGCTTATAATAGTGTCAAGTATAAACACTTAGAGTAGTGTGGAAATTTGTGTGTGTATTATCTTCATGTGCCCAAATGAGTTGAGAGGATTCAATCCATAGGACATCCTGATTCTCAGGCATTTGGAATGTGTAATATCACAAAGATGAAAATTCAATCGTTACGACATTTTCATTTATGCATGCGTTTGATTTATGTGTTGTTTAATTAATTTAGTGAATCTATGATTACACTTAAATGGGGGAGGAATGTTGGAAATTTAAGTGAATCGTTGTAACCGTTGACGAACTGTTGCAACCGCTTAAATGAACATTTGCAACCGTTTAAATGAATCGTTGCAACTGTTGTGTTTATGGTTATAACCTTCGATGACTAACCATTGCAACTGTTGGTGAATCATTGCAACTGTTGTGTTTATGGTTACAACCTTCGGTGACTAACCATTGCAACTGTTGGTGACCAACAATTGCAACTCTATCAACCATTGCAATCTTTCGAGGTAACCTTTGGTTTCCTATAAAAGGAGTTGTTGGCTTTGCCAAAATAAACACAAGAAACAGTTACAAAAACAGAGAAATAAGAAAGAGAGAAAGTGAGAGATTCATTGTTCCAAAAGATCATCAAAGATCTTTAGAAAAACACATAGCAACACTAGAACTCTAGCGTGTCTCTTGTATCTTTGCCTAGAACAAGAGAGAACTTTGGTTGTCTTATCCTACAAGGGATTTCTTGTAACCCAATGCTTAATAAGGGTCGAAATACTCTTTAAGGAAAGTGTCCTCGTGCGCGATTCAATCATTATCCAAATTAATAATTTATCATCCGGGTTAAAATTATCCAACGGTGGGGAGAGAGAAGAGTTCACTAACGAGTAGGAAGTAAAACTACTGTCGAAGTAAAACAGTTGCACAAATAGTACTTTGTCATTTAGCTAATGTGTAGATGTTAAATCCATGCTATAGGATGCATATACTCTAATGTTTGTTATGTCAATTAAGTTAATGTATTATTTGGCCAGTATATGTAGTCTAGTAGTTTGTATTAATAACACCGCTCTATTACCACTTGCATTAGAACTTAGAAGTGTCGAAATGAGCTAGCACGCGTCCATCTGGCCCGCTGCAGTAAACATTTTTTTTTGAACTGCAAAGGACCAGGCCGTAAACCCGCGAATCCTCTATGGATTAGCCTGTTTAACTTGCGAACTGCAACGGACCAACCTACGAGGCTCGCTTCTTAATAGTATAATAGACAAATATTGATGTTCGGACTCGCCCCATGATGGACTTTATTGGCTTGGGCCGCAGGTCATAGACCCGTTTGGCATCTATGGTCCTGAATGTATATCGCATAAAGCATGTTGGTAACAAAATGAAATTATTAATGCATTTACCTACAGAAATTAACACAAATATTATTCATAAACTAATATTTAATATTACAAACTCGAAGCTGATCGAAAGTTTCTAAATGGTGTTTAATAGATAAACCATAGCATTTTCAACTAGTAAACGTGAAAACAAACGCACATATGCAATAATTGAACAATTTATTTGTCAGACATAAATTCAAAGTTTAAACTCTTCGACCGAATCGCCTCTGCCTCTGCTTATACCATGTCAAGGCCTCGTGATACTCAGCTTCGCCGAAGTCAGGCCATAGAGCATTAGGAAAGTAGAGCTCAGTGTAAGCTGATTGCCACAGGAAGAAGTTACTGATCCTTTGCTCTCCACTCGTTCTGATCAATAGGTCAGGATTTGGATACTCACTGCAGCTTGTCATCAACTCTTTGTCCATCATCTTTTCATCAATGTCCTCCACTTGGATCAGCCCGTTTTTTGCCTTTTCAACAAGACTTTTGCAGGCTTGTAAGATATCATACCTTCCACTGTAGTCCATCGCCAAAATTAGATGCTTCTCTTTGTAACTCTTTGTAGCTTCTTCTACCTCTCGTATCAAACCTAGAAGGGACTCAGGGATATTGGCCCGGTTCCCGATAACCGAGATCTTGACTTTATACCTAGAAAAGAATGAATAAGTAAACATCTAAGGCCTAAAAATGGATCAAAACAACATGTTTGGAACCTTTGGTAGTGAGGCATCTCAGACTTGAAGTTTTTCTCAAACATGTCCATCAAGTAGTTAACTTCATCCTGATCAGAGAAAGCAAAAGTAAGCGAATCAAAAAGAAGGAAATATAAGAAAAATCTTGAAAAGTTGGAAATTAATGAAAAATGATTCGTCTCTCAATTTCTTAATCACCTCAGGTCTTCCCCAATTTTCAGTGGAGAAAGCAAAGAGTGAGACAGTGTTTATCCCCATAGCGAAACAGTCCCTGGCAAGCTCCACGACTGTTCTCCTTCCGGCTTCATGACCTTTCGATACACTGAGTCCTCGTTTATTCGCCCAACGTCTGTTTCCGTCCAATATAATCGCCACATGCTTTGGCATTCTCCCTCGGTTCTCTTTCTCCCCAATGGCACCACTAAAAATTAGTAAGAACAAAAAATGCTTGAAGCTTTCATAGTTTCATATAACAGGATCTAGCTACTAGAAAGTTAAGAACCAGTTGAACAACTTTTTCTTGACATTCATTATCCAAAAATTTATAGTCTACTGGTATGCATGTACTAATACCATGTCATAATTCACATTCAAATCTGGTAGTGATGTGCTTTTAGGTAAGTTAGAAGAAAACATATATCATGTTAGAAATTTCTCACATCGGACATGAAATGAGACCGTCTATGATACTATTAAAGAATATTATTGACCAGTCCACTTATTATATTGCTAATTAATATTGGATTGAAACCCATGAAACGTTAACATTTAACATATCGGATGTACTCATATCAATTTAATTAGTTCTAATGCTAGAGAAATTCCACGTTTAGACCCATACGTTCTCTTAATATATTTTATCCATAAAATTATATACTTAAAGAGTAAAATGTGTCATATTGATTTTAAAAGCCGAAGAAAATGTGACTCTAGCATTTAGCAATATGGACAAGCACACTAGAATAAGACGAAAACTCTAAATGACTATAGTCTAGTAGTAGTTTTAATAGGTTAGTTGAGGACGGACACACTTGGCTTCTATGGAATTCACACTAGGGTTCTAACTTCTACGATTAGTTAATTTCAGAGAAATCATTTATTTTACCCAAAAAAATAAAAAGATTAATAGAAGCACACTACCGTTTCTCGTTCCTCATTTCTTGATCATTATAATGAGAAGCTGCGGTTTTGATAAACCTTCGGATATTTGTCAAGGAGAGGGGAATTCTTAGACGCCTACAGATGAAGAGACAAGGGATGAGAATAAGAGCAAGTAAAGTCAAGACAATAGAAAGTAGAGACAACATTTTTTGTTTGTTTTCAATATTTATTCAAATTGATCAATTACTCGTATATATAGATATATACTTGAAAGGGGTCCGGGTTCAAAGACGCACATGATCAATGGAACCTTCTCTCTTTCTCTCTCTCTCTGTCTCTCTCTGTCATTCCTTAATGCTACGCAAAGACAGAACATATGTATAAGGTCCTACGACACTTGAAAATCACTAAATGGTTTCGTTATGTGATTTCCTTATTAAAATTAAGACATTTTTATGAGTTTTAGATTTTGAAGTTTTAGATCAATGAAGTCTCTCGTAAAGTATTAAAAAAATTGTTATCTTAAAAGACACAAACGCTGGTAATATAAAAATAACTCCAAGTTGTAGATCAATTAATCTAACTCCAATTTTTCTTTTCCCCCGGTAGTGAAGTGTTTAAGCAAGCATTAGAGGCTAGTTGGAACGCACACTAGACTCTTAACGATTACTTGCAATTGCTTTTAGTTAAAATAAATCAAGTGTTTTCAACCTTCGTTTTTTTTTCAAGTTTGAGTGTTTTGAATTCAAGCAATTACGATGACTTTGTGGTAGAATTCTCGACAATGTATTTCCATATTTCAAGTCATTATATGAAACTCACAAATCATATCTCATCATCTGGGTTTTCCGATCCATTATTCACAACTTTATATTATTGTGAATTTTGATAATATGACAACAACTCAATTGATGTAGTTAAAGCTGAACAAAAAAACATGTTGGATTAGTGATTGTAACATCCCGGTTCTGCCAAACCGAGCCTGTTATGTTTTTAATGTTTTGAATTTCAAAAGCCCAAAAGTCTACCATCTCCATTGGTAGATACCCATATGGGTTTCTTAAACATTTTTTAATATAAATTTTTCTTCTTTCTTGTTTTAAGAACCCTTATATTTGATTTTCATTTTTTGCTCTTCCATTGGTAGAATCCCATATAATTAAAAAAAAAAAAAATGTGAGAAGAAGATGTCATTTGTGTTGCTACTTTCGTTTGGAAGAAATTTTTTGTGTTTGTAGAAGAAGAAGAAGTATATAGAACAATATGGTAAGAAAGAGAAAGAGATTATATGTGTTTGTAAGACTGGGTTGTACAAAAACTAAGAGTGACATATATATAGCAAAATACTATATGTGATCAAGGAAAAGAACAAGTTGTGTCGGTATTAAAAACAAAGAGAAAAAATATTACAAAGCTACAAAACAAATGATTCTCTCACAGGTGTGTGATCCTTGATTACTTTTTTTTGGGGCTCAGCTTCATTTTGTTTTGTTTTGGGGGTTCAGCTTCACGAATGTGTCTCCTATATAAAAAACAACAAACATAAACAAATCTTTCGTTAGCATTTGATAACATGAGAGAGCTATAGGAAAAACATTCACATGACTCACTGACACACACATAGATATCAATTTTCTGAAATGAAATTCGCTAACACACACATAGATATCAGTTTATCCTGAGGCAAGCGAAGTTAATGGAAACCACTTAAGCGAAAGATAATTCTTGATTTGTTTCTCAACATTTAAATGAGAGGGTTACAGTTTGAGCTTGAACCGAATCAACTGCACTTATTTATGTAGAATCAAACTCTGTATCTGCTTCACCCATCGAATAATTGCACGAACTGTGATTTTATAATTATTTTAAGTAAGCATTTCTTAAACTAAAAGTACCATTTCTTAAACTGAAACAGAGACTACAAGTACAAACAACCATTTATAACACCACAACCATACTACCTAATCTACAACTTTGTAAATGTCAAAAGCAAAGTTAATCATGAAAGGTAATAATCTATATTGAAGGCTGGTCTTTGCTTAATAACTTCTAGTAATATAGATGATATGTAATAGTCACACTCAAGCAAGATACCAACCTGATTTTTAGTGGCTAAACAAAGGACAAGGAGAATGCTGTAACCGAAAGCTCCCTTGTCAACTTTGTGAAGCGTTGCGATGTAGTCGATGTAGTAAAGGGATGCGCCGCCCTCCTTGTCGTAGCCAGCCATCAGGATATTAACGGAATACGGATTCTGATCAAACAGAGCAAAACAATAAAAGCAGTGAGTGTTATCTCAAATTTTGTTGCCATCAATGATATAAGAGGCCAATCGTAAACAAAACAGAAACAAGGAAATCCAGAGCAAATGCCATATGAGTTTTTCATGTATAGCCCTCAAAGACTGTATAATGCTTGGGAAATCAATCTGAAAATGATAATAAAGTAGCATGGAGTATCACATTTTACATAATCAAGTCATGTAAACCACAGAAGCCTTGAAAGAAAGACAGCATAATCATTTCTAGCCTAGTAAAGTCTAACACAAAGTCATAAAAAAAGCTTGGACATAAGAAACTATCGGTTTCAACCTCAGATTCATCTTTTCCACAAAAAAAGGATGCATCAATATACTAGACAATAACAACATAAGGAAACTTCTGTAACTCTTGCAATGATCATTAGCCAGTATAAGACCATCTACCATGTTTTATATGACATTCAAGCCCAGAACGAGATAGTAAGTTCCTCGAAGTCTGGGATAGTCACACTACAATCCCAACAATGGAAACATAGGCATAAGCATCTTCTCCAATCAGATCCAGTAACCTTAAAACTTCAATTCAATTCACAGAACTCTTCAATCTAACGATTTCCGATTTAAAATGAATCAAAAGAAGACGATAAACCCAAGAGAAACCTGCCTTAGGCACACTAAAATCATGATGACTACCAAAGATCCAAGCAATCACAGTATCATATTGCATCAGCAATTGATTATATGCTGATACTCCACCAGCACTCAATTTCTTACAGGCACATAAGTAGGCAAGAAATAGGTAAAACCTCCAAATTAGAAACCCTAATAGCAGAGGTAGAAGAAGAGCTCAAACCTTCCTCAAAGCAGTGGCGAGCTCTCCGCGAGTGAATTGGCGGCGGCGGCGGTAGTCAAAGGGATTCCATTACGGAACTTGTACAGCGACACATTCTTCTCTTTCTGTAATTGAAAAGAGAAGATGAAGAAGCAGTGATAATCGCATGATTTTAGGTTTCACAGAAAGGAGGAGCCAAAAAAACCACCTTTCTTTCACCCTCCATGGACTTTGGGTTTCAGGAAAGGAAGAACAAAAATAAAACGAAAGAGACGGTCATTGTTTTTTGTTTTTTTCTTACAGATTGATTAACCAATGAGAAGTGGACACAGTAGGGTTTCTTAACCTTTCTAAAAATCCTTGTTTAAGATACGTTTTTTACTCTATTTCCAATTAAATGATTTGTTTTATTTTTTTAAAACTTAAAAGCCATCTTAAGAAACCTTTAAGATCTCCCGATAGAGATACTCTAAGTTCATTAAGTTCATAAAAACTCTAACACTAGAGTTCCCTCGTCTCTATTCATGGAAAGCCACGAGATTGAGAAGATGATAGAGAGCGGAAACTACAACCTAACTCGGAGATCACGAATTCCAGGAACTCTTGATCTTAAGATGGGTTCTTGACCTAGATGTCGTAAATACGATGTCTAGGGTTCTTGATATAAAGGTTACGAATATGATGTCTACGGTTCTTGAACCAGAGGTCATGAATATGATGTCTAGGGTTCTTGATTTAGAGGTCACGAATACGATGTCTAGAACAATAAGAGGTCGTGAATACTCTTCACAACGCTACGCTTGGAAAGCTCTTTATAAATTATTATCAATATCAAAGGTGTCTTTTACAAAGCTCTAGACAACCTCTTATATAGTAAACGATGTAGATACGAAAGTATCTTCAAAACCTAATCGCTAAAAAAGTAATTATTATTCTACAATTAAAAGGACCACCGTTGTCGCCTTGAAATGGATACAACTGTTTGACGTTGAATACATCCAAAGTACGCAAATGCGGAGGAAGACGCAACCGTTATGCATTGTCATTGATGCACTATATTACTTCAATCGGGCCGATTTTGCGAGACTTCAACTTATTATATTCATGGATGGCATACGATCTTTGGTGAGAACAACCCAAACTAAATCGCCAACCTCAAAATGCACCACTCAACGCTTAGCATCTGTTGTGGACTTGTACTTTACTCCAAATTTTCCTTAGCGAGACGATGAGTTTCTTGAATTTCCTCAACAAAATCTATAGCATGCCCATGAAAACGAGTCTTGTCAGGTAACGACATTAAGTCCAACGGGAAACGAGGAGTCATGCCGTAAACAACAAGAAAAGGACTAAAACCCAAACTCATATTATGAGCAATTTCAGCTTGACACAGCTTAGAGTCCCAGATTTTGATATTATCCCCAACTAAACAACGCAATAAATCATCCAAGGTTCTGTTGGTAACCTCTGTTTGACAATCCGTTTGGGGGGGGGGGGTGAAAGGCCGAGCTCATCTCCTTACTTGTGCGCAAAAGTTTCCACAAAGAACGACAAAAGTGGCTAAGGAAGCGAGTATCTCTGTCAGACACAATCGACGATGGTAACCCATGCAAGCAATAAATGTCCCAAAAGAACAAGGTTGCTACATTCATTGCATCAAGTGCGCCATTTTGGAGAAATGATCCAATACTACAAAGATGGAATCATGACAACGTTGCGTACGAGGGAGCCCCACAACAAAATTTATGCTCAAATATGTCCAAGGCTGAGTGGAAATAGGCAAAGGTAAGTAAAGTCCAGCATTAGCAGCTTTACCTTTCGCTTGTTGGCAGGTACGACAATGTTCGACAAAGCGCCAACATCACATTGCAAAGAAGGCCAAAAGTACGAAGAAGACACCAATTGGAGGGTTCTGTCACGTCCTACATGTCCCTTCTTATGTAAATCATGAATGATTTGTAGGCGCAAAATGCATCCTGGAACACAAATTCGAAGATCCTTAAAGAAATATCCCTCGTGAAGTGTATAGACATCACGCACACCACTTTGTAAATCCGTCAAAATACGACCAAAAAAGGATCAGACGAGTATAACTCCGCAAAAGTTGCAAAACCCGTCACATTTGTGTTAATCATAGTAAGGAGGGAATTACAACGATTTAAGGCGTCAGCTGCGCGATTAGTTTTGCCTGACTGATGACGAATCGAGAATGTGAATTGTTGAAGAAGTGCAATCCATGTCGCATGACGAGAAGAAACCTTGGTTTGGCTATCTAAATGTCGTAAGGCATCATGATCTGTAAAAAGGATAAAGTCGCGGGGAATCTAATAGTGACGCCAATATTTAATGGCCTGAACAATAGCATAGAACTCCACCTCATATGTACTATAGCGTCCTCATGCGCCATCTAATTTCTCGCTATAGTAAACGATCAGTCGGCCTTGTTGACTCAACACGGCACCAATGCCTAATTTTGACGCGTCGCAATGCAATTCAAACGTTTGTGAAAAATCTGGGAGGACTAAGATTGGCACGTGGGTGAGCTTAATTTTAATGAGTGCAAAGGTTGTGTCCGCATCCTGTGTCCACGTGAACTTTTCTTCTCTTATGCAACTAGTAATAGGAGCCATGATGCTGCTAAAGTGAGGAACAAAACGCCGATAAAATGATGCTAAGCCATGGAAAATACGCACCTCACTAAATGTTTTGGGAATTGGCCAGGAACGAACGGCTTCAATCTTAGAGAGATCGACAGATAAGCCTTCCTTAGAGACCACGTAACAGAGAAACAAAACCTGTGACACTTCAAATTCACATTTATGCTTGGCGGTACTAAGCTGCTCCTTATACAATACGAGAAGAACTTCACGAATATGCACCTCATGATCTTCCCGTGTTTTAAAAGCCGTTTTCCACTCATCGCCAGAGCGTATGCGAATCTGGTGATATCCGCTTTCCAAGTTGATCTTAGAGAATATTGACTCTTTGCCAATCTGATCCAACAAGTCGTCAAAGCGAGAAATAGGAAAGCGATATATGACCGTGATTTTGTTGATGGCATAGCTGTGAATACACATCCGCCAAGTCCCATCTTTCTTCATAATCAACAAGGGTGAAACGGCACAAGGGCTTAAGCTCTCCCATATATGACCCTTATGTAGAAAATCCTCCACTTTACGCTGAATCTCTTAGTGTTCCTGAGCACTCATCTTGTAATGTGGTCGGTTAGGTAATGTTGATCCTCGAACCAGGTCAATATGATGTTGTATGTCTCATAACGGAGGTAGGCTATCTGGGAGCTCAGATGGAAACACATCTTGAAACTCAGCAAATAAGGTATCAAAAGCGTGGGAAGAGCTTGACAACGCAGATTTGCAGGACGATGTGAGAAGGGTGAAAAAAATCCCTTCCAAGCGAAACTCTCATTCAAATGTAGCTATGGAACAAAGAATAGGTGACTCAACAATTGGTGGTTCCAGTGGTTGTTGCAGATGCAGATCAGATAGCGTAGAGTGGCTAAATAGATCACGTGTAGGGAGTAGTAAGATCTGGTGCATTTCTCAAGTAAACTTGTATGTGTTCTTTGCACCATCATGGATTATCTTGTGATCGAGCTGCCAAGGTCTTCCCAAAATCAAGTGACTCATGTCCATTGGGCTTATATCGCAGTAAGTGTTATTCTGATAATGTGGACCTATCGAGAATAGTACGATTGTGCGATGAGCAACGCGAATATTACAACCATCTTGTAACCACGATAGAGAATACGGTGCAGGATGTGCATCGTACGGAAGCTCCAATTTTTGAACAGCATCGAGCAAGATGACATTGTGGGAGCTACCAGAGCCGATAATGAAGTTACAAAGTCTTCCTTTGATGATACAAGTTGAAGGAAAGATGTTAGTGCGAAGCCACTGGTCGCCACGACTTTATGGTATGAAACACGAACCAAGTCGATGCCTTCATATCCACGCATGGGGAAAACAGTTTCTTCGTCCTCATCGTCGGCGTTGTCTTTCGAGTCATAAACCGGTAACTTGTCGACCTGATCATTGTCAATGATGAGACCACGGCGTTGTTGCTTCGTACAAGCGATTTTTCTGTGTCATGGCTCGCGACAACTATAACATTTCAATGCATTAGGTTTGTTGATCGACGTAGAAGTGTCTCATCGATAGGTGGATTGTTGCGAGTGTCTGGTGTTTAAGGTTCTTTATTGTCACGTAAAGAACATCATGCTGGTGCCTGAGACTGGTTAGTGACACGAGCTAGTGATGTTGAGGAGTTCCATGGTGACGAACGAAACTGAGTTTCAAATGTTGCTGCTATGCGATGCGCTTCAGCAATCGTTGTTGGGTAGAATTGCGACATGGCATTCTGTAGAAGTGGTTGTAATCCGCCAATAAAACGTGAAACAAGTTGGATTTCGCTATCATACAACTCGTTACGAGTTAAAAGTTGAGAAAAGTCCTCAGCATAATCATCAACACTACAAATTCATGTTTTAAATTCTGCAAACGATTGTACATGGTGCGGTCATAATTGTGTGGTAAGAACGCCTTATGTATATTTTTCTTTAACTTCTCCCATAATTGAATTGGTTCCTTTTCCGTTCATGTTCACGTAAACTTGAGTTGTTTCCACCAAGACGTGGCACATCCAAGAAATCGCATTGCAACAAGGGGAATGCGGCGGTCGTCAGGGAATTGTTTAAAGTCGAGGACTTATTCCACCGAGACAAGCCAATCGGGCAAATCATTACCACAAATACCACCGTTAAATTTTGTAATATCAACTCTGAAGCTCGCTTCTCATCTGTTATCGCGACCCTCATCCTTGTTGTTTCAATGGATCATTCGATCCTCACGGTGAACCCTATGGTGATTCTCATCTTCGTCATCCTCCGTGGTCGATTGTTGATCAGCAAACAGGTTACATGTCGATTGTTATATCGATCCTGAAAAAGATCAACCACACGTTTCGCCAACGTTTCACCCATCTCTTGGATATATGTGTGCATCATGGCTTGGATATTCTCATGCATCGCTAGGAGTGTGGTACAAATAGTATCTCATTCGACAGTGGAGTTGGGATTGTTTCCAGCGATGTTAGTAGGAGGCTTCTTAGGCGGCATCGTTGATGATTTGATACCCCACAAGAACGTACTGATCCTGTATCCAACTGATAGAGAGCGAAAGCTACAACCTAACTCGGAGATCACAAATTCTAGGAACTCTTGATCCTAAGCTGGGTTCTTGACCTAGAGGTCGTAAATACGATGTATATGGTTCTTCATCTAGAGGTTAGGAATACGATGTCTAGGTTTCTTGAACAAGAGGTCGTGAATATCATGTCTAGGGTTCTTAATCTAGAGGTCGCAAATATGATGGCTAGGGTTCTTAAACAAGAGGTCGTGAATACAATGTCTAGGGTTCTT
>JAHZTW010000003.1:27743808-27760664 GCA_020283515.1 Alliaria petiolata
CACAGATGCTTGTTTCTTCTATTGTACCGCTATGCGATAGCTAGTCTATGGTGATAGAGATTCAAAGAGTTTCGACCCAAACGCCATGGGCTAAACGATTTGAGGATCCCTTTACCTAAGAATCACCATCAAAGACCAAGTCTTGATGTGACCCAAAAGCTTTAGCTTGATAAAATGAAACCGAGAGTTACCTAGTTCAAAGAACCCATCTTAATCCTTCTTTTATCTTAAAAGTTTACATTTTTATCATCTAAATCAGTAATTTCTGTTTAAAACCTCTAGAATAATTTTAGTTATGGTCTTGAGTGACACAAGATCTGTCTTTTAGTAGTTATTAGTAGGAAAGTCTCTGTCTTTACCCGATTGAACTTGACTCATAACACCAATATGACCGTTATGTTCACTAACGCTCCCAGATTGGTCTGACAACCCCATACACTGTACTGCATTCGATTAATAGTGCTGGGTTATTGATCTAAGATCAGAGAAAATCTACTTATCAATTGGCGCCGTTGCCGATTTGGGAGATAGTTTAGTCATTTCGGTATTAGATCGTTATAAGGACAAGTTTTTATTTTTCCTGTTATTTAACACTTCTACTCGCATATATCTGTTTTGACAGGTATATGAACCTACACTCACACGGCACAACAAATCTTGTTCCCAGAATAGATGATATACATCTGCTCGAGCGATCAGTCAGAAGAAATCGGGAACAAGCCGAAACACAAGACCGTGTAACAATGGATAATCCACAAGGTGCTGCAGGTGCAGCCGGTGCACAAGGAGAACAAGGTCACCAAGGACCTCAAGGTCCACAGGGTGTACAAGGAGTCCAAGGACAGCCTGGCGTTGCCGCTTCCCAAAGACCTATAAGACAAATCGGTGCGGGAGATGCCCCGATATCGACAACAAGCCGACATGGTATTCAGCCACCACCGGTCCAGAATAATAATTTCGAGATAAAGAGCGGTCTGATATCCATGGTCCAGAACAACAGATTCTTCGGCCTACCTTTAGAAGATCCACTAGATCATCTCGACCAGTTCGACCGTGTGTGTGCTATGACAAAGATAAACGGTGTAAGCGAAGACGGTTTCAAGCTGAGATTGTTTCCCTTCTCTTTGGGATACAAAGCACACGCCTGGGAAAAGACCCTGCCACATGGATCCATTACCTCGTGGGCAGACTGCAAGAAAGCCTTTTTGACGAAGTTCTTTTCCACATCGAGGATAGCTCGATTGAGGAACGAGATAAGCGGATTCACTCAGAAATCCAATGAGACCTTCGGTGAAGCCTGGGAGCGATTCAAGGGATACACTACTCAGTGTCCACACCATGGATTCAGTCAAGAATCTCTCCTCAGCACTCTCTACCGTGGCGTCATTCCCAAGATTCGGATGCTTCTCGATACGGCGAGCAATGGAAACTTCTTAGCCAAAGATGTTGACGATGGTTTTGCGCTGGTCTAAAATCTTGCTCATAGTGATTCTTCTTACCACGAAGACTATGACAGATCCAACCTAGTTTCCAAAGAAGACGGAGATGGAAGCCGGAGAGTGATAAAAGAGCTAAATGAGAAACTCGACAAGCTATTACTTGCCCAAGCTCAAAAGGAAGTACATTTCGTGGAAGAACTCACTCAAGTTCAAGAGGGGGAGGACATTCAGTATGAGGATGCGAACTACATAAATGCTCAAGGAGGCTACAACAATTGGAGACCAAACAACAATCTCTCATACCGAAGCACAAATGTCGCCAACCCACAGGACCAGACATACCCTCAGCAACAAACCGGAGGAGCAAAACAGTTCGTGACATACACGAACCAACAAGGTTTCATACCAAGATTCCAGAACCAAAACGGCTACCAACCACGGCAACAAGCTGTTGTACCTCCTGGCTTTCAACAACAACAAGGAAATCCGACTGCTCCAGTTAATTTCGACTTGGAAGGTACTCTAAAGCTCCTACTCAACGGTCAAACACACATCCAGGCGGATATTCACAAGCGCTTTGCCGAAGTGCACAACAAGATCGATGAAGTCAACACCGAACTATCCGGAAAGATCGAGGCATTAACCACTCGTGTTAAAGCCCTGGAAAAGAACAAAGGCATAGCATCAACAAGCCAAACAAGCAACCTTCCTGGAAAAGCAGTCATGAACCCCAAGGAGTATTGCCAAATGATCACGACTAGCGACAAGGAAAAACGGGATCAAGCCGATATTAGTAAGACGAATCGGACTCAAGTCGATGAGGACATCGAAATCCTAAGAAGGGGAGGGAGTTCGAAAAATTCAGAAGGTTCTGAAGAAAAAGTATCCACTGATCCCCCAAAAGCACCATTCCTGCGTGTCTACAAACCACCGATGCCATACCCCCAGAGGCATAAGAAGCGGTTAATAGAGGAACAAGAAGCCGAGTTGATTGAGACCTTGAAGAAAGTTGAAGATCTCTTCAACAGTGGCGACAAAACTAAGCCTATTCCAGAATTCCTAGTAGCCTTGAAAGACAAGCTCTACGCTGATGCAATGGCAACCATAGGAAGGAACACAGCAGCTCGTGAGGAGAAACCTAAGGAGGAACCCTTAGTAGTTAAGAAGCTCGAAGATCCAGGGTCATTCACTCTACCATGCACACTCGGAGGAATTACCTTTGAAGATTGTCTGTGCGATCTCGGAGCAAGCATTAACGTTATGAGTCTCGCCATGGCTAAGCGTCTCGGGTATGACACCTATACTGACTGCAAGAAGCTGTTATCACTGGCCGATGGAAGTGAGAGGAAGACGGTTGGGAAACTACTAGACCTTCCTCTCATGATTGGAAATGTGCTATTACCGAGAGACTTCCTGGTGATAGAAATGGACCAAGATGTTAAGGAAACCCTCCTGTTAGGGAGACCTTTCCTAGCCTCTTCCGGTTGCATGTTTGATTGCAGAAGCGGCAAGGTAGAGCTAAGGCTAACCGGAAGTTTGGTGATGCATTTTGACACTAAGGGGAAGAGAGTCGACGAAAAGGAACATGCCTACTCTCTCTGGCTCAAGAAGGCAATTGAGGAAACCCAAGACCCATCATTAGAGATATGCTACGATGGAGTCAGCTTTGATGGAGTTTCACTCAACGCTATGTTCGAGGACCAGCCAGAAGTAGTCCATGAAGCGCCAAAGGAGGTGATCACCTGCAGGAAATCGTATGTGAAAGGACCAACCCTCGGTGATCTTCTGGACGGTATGACACTCAAACCTATTCTCTCTGCTAATGGTGAGGTGCGATACAAGCCGAAATGCAAAGGAAAAGTCAGACCCTTTGCTTACCTCAGGGTGATAAAAGACACCGAATTGACCAATCAAGAGGGATCTAAGGTAAGCAAGGAGGAGACATCCGGCGCAACTCTGGCTGATTTCATTTCTGCGATTAAGGAAAGTAAAGATCCTCCCACAGGATCGAGGGGTGTTCGTTTCCCCCTTTCATGTTAAAAAATGATTAAGAAAAGTCAAGCTAAGTGACTCAAAACAAAGCGCTCTTGGGAGGCACCCCAAGCTTATCCATGTACATATTAATGCTTTTTCTAGTCTAGTTTAATGTTTTTAGGATCCCATGAAAGATAGGGTCGGGTCACTTGCATATAGGAGGAGCTAGACCTATGAAGGAGTTGTCTAGCACAGCAACGGGGTTCCATATCGGGAGAACACCCTGATATTGTCCCTAGCCATTCTCTGTCGGGCAAGCACAACGGTGTGTAGCCGATATAGGATGAAGCCCAAGCTAGACAGTCTCCACGGTGGCATCATATCGGGAACTAGCCGATATCTGTAACGTCAATCACACCATATCGGTGTCAACCCGATATGGCCGTCCAGGTAAAAGGGTGATTAGGCTTAGCCAATCCGAGAAAGGCGCCCAAAATCATGGCCCATTTTTCGGATAAGGCAAGAATACTTGGTTGGGGTTAACCGACAACTATTCCCCAAACCAAGAAACCCTAGTCAACCCTTCCTTTCCCCATGTCTCCTCTTTATAAAAACCCTCGCCTCTCTCGTTTTCATTTCCCATCACTCTCAATCCTAGAAAATTGCTCTTGAGTTTTTATTTCGCAAAGTCGAGTTTTAGCATTCATCCAAGGATTTTCGCAAATATCGTTCTGAGGTAAATTTTGATATAAGTCGATACGATTGATAATCTCTTAGAGTTGTTTAGATTCGCTGCATTAGGGATTTGAGAGTAGGTGGAGAAACGTTTTTATTTTGGGTGAAAACTTAGGTTTTTTTTTGTAAGTTTGTTTTTTCTGGATTTCGGCGCATCTATTTGTGAGAGTAGCTTCACGGCTAATCTTTTTTGAAGTGTCGAGATCCTAGAAATCCTTTTTTCACCTTTTGTTTAACGCAATGCGTGTCTAAAAATCTGGATTTGTGAAGAACGACTTACAAGTAACACTCTTTATTCTTCACGATTTAGAATTTTCCCCGATCTAGTAATACTCGAACATGTTTTTCTCAGGTCTCTTTAGTCATGAATAGAGTTACTTTGAGTTTAAACATACATGCAAGATAGTCCCTGTTCTTAGAATTTTCCTTGTGCTTACACACTTTCGAGTGTTTTTTATTGTTAGGCACAATGGTTGGAGCAACAAGAAGCGGAGCTGTTCTTGGGAGATCAAGGGAATACCAAACGGAAAAGAGAGAAGGAAAGAGACCAGTTGGAGAATCCAGCCGAGCAGCGATAGTACGTTCACCCACACGAGCATCGGGAAGGAGAAGTACGGGATCCCGACATACCCTGGCCGAAATGCGTACAACATTTAGGCGAATGGAGTTCAAGGCCACACGCTACCCCCATGAGGAGACTATGATGGAGTTAGGCATCTACGAAGACTGCCAGATCCTCTTCAACTCAATGGGTCTGAAGAAATTCATGGAAAACGCTTATGCGTCCCATGATGAAGCGACCTTCCAGTTCCTTGCAACACTGGAGGTAACGTTCTACGCATTTGGAGAGATCACTCAGGAGGAAGCGACACTCACCGAATGTCATTTCGGGAGCTGAAGTCGATATTCGGGTTCAGCCAAGGCGATATGCGCGAGATGTCCCTGAATATAGAAAGGGAGGAGCTGGAGGCACTGTGGATACACATTGGGGTGGGAACATACAAGCCAGGGGTGAACAAGAGCACCAGGATAAGGCACCCAGCCTTGAGGTATGTGCAAAGAGCTATTGCACATACTTTCTTTGCAAGGAAGGAATGCGGAGCTGTCCTGACAAAGGAGCTGAAGATCATGGACGACGGCCTGGTGGAAATCATTCAGGAGACGCGGAATGAGTTTGAACTGAGGGGAAGCAGAAGAAGCACCAGATTGATCACGTTATTGATGAAGGAGCTTCTCCACTTTAAATCGTGGATGATATCCACGCCAAGCGACAGACCTCAGATAGGCTGTGGAGGAGTTGTATCTGCTATTCTAAGAGGAGCTGGGATTGATCTTGAGGAGCCAACTCACGGGATCCGGTGGATAGACATTGCGTATCTAAAGAAGTGCCAGTTCCTCGGGAAGCCATATCGGCATGGACACCGATATCAGTTCACCCGTGCATCGGGAAAAGCTGGAGTACTGTTCTTACCGAACCCATGGTTGACCACCATAAGGGAGCCAAAGAATCTGGACTTCGACCCCCAAGACGAGCATCTCTTCCTATATGGAGCTGACTTCAATGAGGATTATGAGGAGGAATATCGGGAAGAAGCCGATATGGTTGCTGAAGAGGAAGATGAGGATGAAGACGGCTATGATGACCCAACCGATGAGTTTGGTTTCCCTCTCTATGGAGCTGAACGCTATCACTTCGATCCAATCACCAGTGGACCGCACCAAACTCTGAAGGCGGCTCACGAAAGGATCAATGTGCTCCAGCGATACGGCAAGTGGCAAGACCGTTCGATCAGGAAGCTAGTCTCCACGGTGAAGGGAATCAAAGGTCACGTGAAAGGCCTGAAGGGGCAAATCAAGTCGCTCACCTCGAAACTAAGAGGTCGACATCTTTGCCACGGTATGAAGCCGAAATGTCTCCGGAGGAAGCAGAAGGAAACGAAGAAGAGGAATCAGATGAAGCAGACAGCCAAACTCCCCAGGAGAGGCATTCCTTCTCGTTCCTATCGAGAGAACATGAGATTAGCGAGCCGGGACGATATTCCTGCCAAGAAGAAAGCATATCGAGGAAGAGGCGTGCGAGCCAATCCCCGATACCAGACTCAGACAATCCCTCATTCTCGACCAGTGAGGACACCACGTCCTCACATCACACCGAACAGTGAGGTACCTCTCCAACCCATTGTACATAAGCATTTCTTCTTCTTTATTTTTCTTTTCTGCTTTTTGTTTAAGAATTTTTGCATCATCTTAGGGACGTATTCTTCCTTTCTTCTATCACACAGGGACTGTGTGATTTAAGTTTGGGGGAGTATGTAGTTATGCATTATTTAGATCAACCATGGCATTCGTAAAACTGCATTAAAAAAAAACACAAAAAATTGAAAAATTTTGAAAATTTTGTTCCACAAAAATATTCATGTAGTTGCATTTCCATATTAGGATTGAGTCTAGATGCATTCATTTAGGGTTCATAAGCATTCTCATAGGGTGTTAAGTATGATGAATCCTTGTAAATAGCCATTTTTAAGTCATGAACTCAATGCCTTAGTTCTTGTTTGTTTGATGCATTTTGAATTAGACTGAGCTTAAGGCAGCACCACACTTGGAATTTATCTTGTGAAATTCAGTTTTGGCTTGATGCATTGCGACTTGAACCATTTCCCTAATGAACTTGAACCGTTAATTTGAAAATTTAATTATCTCGTTTATGTTTTTCAAATAGCTCATGGATTTCACTTGGACTTTCTTTTCTTTTTTACCACCCTCTCGCTAGTCCAAGTACCAGACCACACCCTAAACCAAAACTTTTGTTTTTAAACCATAAACACTTTTGTGAGAGCATGTGAGGCCTTTGCACCATTTTCGAATCTTCTTAGGCATAAAGTGTTGGGTTTAGGCCGACAAGGTTAGATTTCCATGTAGACATTGGCTCACATCTCGGGTCAACACTAGGTTAGGTGGTGTAGAATCTGAAATCGGCTACAAACCGAAATAGGAAGCCGATATTACTGGGTAGACTAGGAAAAAGGGGGGTGTATTTCGATTAATCACATTTTGACGGAAGGAAAAGGAAAGATACCGAGGAGTCAGAGGGGGACACGTACTAAGGAGATGGCGGAACCAAAGAGGCTTCAAAACAAAGAAGAAAAAGGCGATTCCAAAAGAAAGCAAAAAGAAGGCCAATCAACAAAGTCTAAATCCGGCCAACAACACCAAAGGTGAAACACAAAGGAACACAACAAAGAAGCCAGAAAGCCGAAAGATCTCCAACAAAGAAGAAGTCCCCCGAAATGACCAGAAAAGGTAATATCGAGAGGGAATATCTGGAATAAAGCGAAATGTCAAGAAAGAAAGGGTAGCTTAGGAGGGAGCAATTTAGACTAGGGTAGGAACGAAATAGATGTTCTGGGTAGATGGTAGTCTAACCCTGTATGCATCCATTGGTTTTTACCCTTAGAATTTTGCATTAAGAAGGTTCCTTTCAAGAGTGATCCCACTAAACACTTAACCCGTTCGCACTACGAGTTCATACTTAGCTCGTAACCTTATCCTGAGCCAAATGAGTTAGTTGACAGGCATGAATGAGATCCACGTTTTAATTTTCATAATGAATGTGAATGGGAATTGGGAATTTGAATGTGCATCTAAGTTGGGATTGATTTCGCTTGATTATTGTGATGAATGTGGCTAAGGCTTTCTGGATAGGTAGAATTCGACTTGCATCCTAGAAACCTGAACCCAAACATTGAGTTGATTTCCTTTAAATGGCATTTTGGATTCAAACTTACACCTTTTATTTTAAAACCTCACCCCTCCGGTCGGCTTTTGCTTGAGGACAAGCAAAAAGGCAAGTTTGGGGGTGTTGATATCTCTGTAAATTGCATGATTTTAACACATGTTTCATGGTAGTTAGGACTTCATTCTTGCACTTTAGTATTAGTTTTCATCACGTTTTCACTCATGTTAGGATTAGATGCATTAGGGTAGGTTTTTGCATAGTCTTGCATGTTTGGAGTGTGTTCTCAGGTGTTTAGGATGGTCCGAAGAAGAAGCTAAGGAAAGAGGTCTCGGAATGGAGGATAAACGAGCAACATCGAGGATGGATCACGACCACGAAGCCGACACGGACAAGCACAAGCCGGACGTTGACGAGTAGCAGCGGCGTGATCCCGAAAGAGCCATCTCGGAACGAAGACTCAGCAAGAGGATTAGATGAAGACGAATATCGGAGCAAGGAAACGGGAAGCAGCCGATTCGAATTACAAGGAAGGCGAGCCTTCACGACATGATCCCGAAATCGTTGCCCGATATGGAGCATGCCCGAAGAATCAGAAGAGTTAGCGTTTCGGCTCTTCCATAACGACGTGAGCCCGAAACGCTAAATGCCAAAATAGTACCAAAACGGGAAAGTGGTCCCAAAGTTTTAGGTTTTTCCTCTTTTATGTATAAATACCCTCTCCACTCTTATCCTTTCAGACACGCTTTGCTTATTTTACTTTTCGGTCTTCTTTTTGAAACCAAGAGAAACCTTTGTTATTTCCGCCATTGAAGCTATTTCAAAGCTTTGATTTTTATGCAATATTCGAGTCTTTAAGTTTTATTGTTTAGTAGATTACTTAGAAAGTTCTTCCTTTTCCTGTTTTCGGCTATCTTGCAAACCATGAGTAACCTTTCTATCCTTGTGGATCTTGAGGTTTTTCAAATGGCGAGTGAGTAGTCTTTTTAGGATTTCGATGGGGTAAATGGACCAAGGAACTCTCGGGTTTACATTTCTTGCTTAGCTAAAACATAAATTTAGATTCTTTCTTGTTTATCATTCCCAAAGCTTAGTCTAGTTTGGCCATCTAGCCTAAAGTTCACAGGCGGCTTGACGCGAACGCCACGCGCTTGCTTAGCCGGATCCATGAACAAGAGTTTGACTTCTTGGGCTAAGACTAACCCTCTGTCCAAGAGTCTTACGGTTCAATAGGGACGGCACAGATGCTTGTTTCTTCTATTGTACCGCTATGCGATAGCTAGTCTATGGTGATAGAGATTCAAAGAGTTTCGACCCAAACGCCATGGGCTAAACGATTTGAGGATCCCTTTACCTAAGAATCACCATCAAAGACCAAGTCTTGATGTGACCCAAAAGCTTTAGCTTGATAAAATGAAACCGAGAGTTACCTAGTTCAAAGAACCCATCTTAATCCTTCTTTTATCTTAAAAGTTTACATTTTTATCATCTAAATCAGTAATTTCTGTTTAAAACCTCTAGAATAATTTTAGTTATGGTCTTGAGTGACACAAGATCTGTCTTTTAGTAGTTATTAGTAGTAAAGTCTCTTTCTTTACCCGATTGAACTTGACTCATAACACCGATATGACCGTTATGTTCACTAACGCTCCCAGATTGGTCTGACACCCCATACACTGTACTGCATTCGATTAATAGTGCTGGGTTATTGATCTAAGACCAGAGAAAATCTACTTATCATGGATATTTTTCCAAGCATGATACAACGAGTTTTAACCCTATATAAACTACTGTAAATGTAAATGCACAACAAATGTTGTAGTAATGTAGGGATCAAATCCACAAAGATCAAATGTAACAGTACGGTTCTTTATGAGTGAAATAGATATAAGACAAAATAGGGTTATTGTTCGCAAAGAAGTAAAGAAAATAACTAATAGCGATGTGAAAGTAATAAAATAAAGCGTTAGAATAAGGGCAATTTTCAGGAATTTTCGAGATCACGAATCAAATCTGCGCAAAGCGAATATCTGACCATTTAGAGGAGAAGTCGTGTTGTAGATTCTACAGTGATCCGATCGAGCTGGTTTTTCGTAAGGAGATCCATGACCTTAGATATAGCTGCCTGAGAGTTATGATAGAATTATCGAGATTGCTCTGTCTCGCGACTTGGTCTGCTTGCATAGGAAAACCAATCTGGATTGACATGAAACTTTGCAAAGATCTCCAGGACAAATAGTTCTAGCTCTCGGTTGACGGAGAACCGATTTCAGGCTCAGGAGCATATGGAAACGTGCTGTCAAAGTTGCGGTAGCGAATTTGCCAAAAACAAAGTATTGTTTCGTCTTCGTCGTCAAGTGCCATGGTGAGGATGTATCTATTTATTTATTTTCCACATTACTTCCTCGCTCCATTTCTAGACTACGGTTAATATATATAGCCAAATTTACCTACATTTTGTGTTCTAGGTAGTAATATATAGTTTATTGTTGATTGCTAGGGTTATAATATATTTATCTTGCATTTAAACCTATACTTAGGACCCGGATTAATTTGGTTGTTTGTTGCTTGATTGATATATTATGGTTTTTACCATTTTTTAGCCATGATATAAGTATTATTTATAGAATCTTTTGGTCTTTTAGAGTCCTATTAGAGTCTTTGCAGGTTTATGTACGTTTTGAGCATAATTGGAGATTTTGGATCATTTTGGAGCATTGTGGAAGAAGCTGCTGAAAACATGAAGTCGGATTGCTGTCGGGTGAAAAGTGTCAATTGACACTGTTAACTGGTGTCGATCGACACCACTTGAGCCAAGACAAAACGCGATTTCTACAAGTTTTGAAGAAAAGGAAATTGCCAAAAAAAAAGATTTCCTTATTTGCAAGAATGCCCAATTAGTGTTTCTACCCTTATATATAGTTTTCAAAGCCATTGTTTAGGCAGAATCTCATACTTTAAGAATCATAGAAGTTTAGAGTTTTTTTAGAGAAAAATCAGACTTCTTTAGAGCAAATTTGGAACTCCTTTGATTATTTGGAACTCTAATGATTTGGAACTCCTTTATTTCTTCTATTGATTTCTTTTATGCTTTCTATTCAAATTATGATTTGTGTTTCATTGATTATGTCTGAGTAGTTTGCTAGTTAGGTTTAGGGTTTTTCAAATGTGATTGATGAATTGCTAGGTTGAATTGAATTGTTAGGATAAAATCATTAGAGTTCTTCATCTGGATTTGTGATTAATGCTTATTCTAGCTTCGCGACCTAGAATCTGATCTTACGTTGATTAATAGATGCGAGAGTATTATTGATTACCTGAACTAATGTTAGATGAGCAAAATACCTATTTGCAAAGAGATTTGGTTTATAGATTTTGTGAACAATCGAACCTGTTTTCAATGCTTGTCTAAATTGTTTGAATTTGCAAAGAGATTTAGAATTTTAGGGTTTAGACATAGATAATATTCGCAGCGAGAGTTGGTTGATTTTATAATTGTGTTTCGAGTTCAAGAACAGTGCTTAATAAATCCTAACATTCTATCTAGACTTGCAATATGGATCACCTGAGAATTTCCCTGAACCTAGCGTTTCGTCTCCTGAATTTACTAAGTCTTTAATTGCCTTCTGTCTGCTAGTTTCACATTCTCACTTAGCTTAATTCGAACTTAGAAATTTGCTGTGTGACTATCCCTTCCCTGTGGATTCGATCCCTAAGTACTGCGACTAATCTCTTAATTTGAGAGAGTAGCTCTAGGGTAAATTTGAGCGCATATCAAATTTTGGCGCCGTTGTCGGGTGTGTCTCGCTTCCGTACTTGAAACGGATGTATCCATCTCCATCTTCCTCGGGAGTCTCCTCTCCAAATGTGTAGAAGGTCACCTATGGTGATGCCAAGAACTGGAAGGTAGCCTCGTCGTGTGAGGCATAGGCATTAAACATGAAGAAACCCCTTAGACCAATGGCGTTGAAGAGGATTTGGCAATCCTCATAGATGCCCAACTCGACCATGGTCTCCTCATGGGGGTAGCTGATACCTCCGTATATTTCATAGTATTGAGCATGCATTCATAGCATTTTAGGTCTCATTTATGTGTATTTTAGTTCATTAATCACCCTTTCGCATTCATCATAGGACTAGCACGCATTAGGATAGAAATGTGGTTATTCGCACATACTTTCAGTCCTTATCAGGTGCACTTTGGAGTTGAAGTCATTCGAGGATGCAAAGACAAGAACCACCGAGTACCGTGGGCAAATAACGACTATGAAACCGATATGGATGAGAGCAATGGCAAACCTCGAACTACGGCAACGAACTATCCCAGATAGAGGCTCTCCGAGATAAAGATTCCATAGTGCTTCCCAAAGGCAAATTATCGAAGCAAGGTAACGAGGCAATCCCGAGACGACCAGCAAGCCACAAGCTGCATAACGATGAGGTCCCGAAATATGCACCCGATATGGGAGTCACTCGAGAACATGAAGAGTCAGCATATCGGCTTTGCTTTTTGCCTTGGATCCGTGCCACCTATGTTTTTGGCAAAGGATCGACATTTTTCCATCTTGTGCCTTCTTTTGTTTCTCCTTTTTGGTCATCTTCTCCGAGAGAGAAAGAGGCCATTTTTACATCTTTGAAACTTGTATTTTTGGTAAGGAATCTTGAATCTTCTTGTTTTAAACCGTGTTGATCGTTCTACCCTTCATGGGATTAACGGTTTCCATGATGAATAGCGAGTAGTTTCATTGCGGTTTTAGGGATGATGTTAGGACAAACGAGTTAAAGGTTTAATATTTTATGATTATCTACGCTTAAAATATCTTAATCCTTTCTTATTTGATGCTTTTATTGCTTGATCATCTTCGCTATTTGATTTATGCCTTCAAGCTTTTTCAAACAAACGGCATGTTTGAAGGAATGCAAGAACCTATCTCATAAGAGATCCAGTTTTCTGATATCTCTGTAAATTACATATTTTTAACACATATTTCATGCTAGTTAGGACTTCATTCTTGCACTTTCATCTTAGTTTTCATCACATCTTCACCCATGATAGGATTAGATGCATTAGGTTAGGTTTCTGCATAGTCTTGCATGTTTGGAGTGTTTTCTCAGGTGCTTAGGATGGTCCGAAGAAGAAACCAAGAAGGGAGATCACAAATGGAGGATGAGCAGGTGATATCGAGCATGGATCACGACCCCGTAGCCGATATAGACAAGCGCACGATGAACCTCGACGAGTAGCAGCGACTTAGTCCCGAAAGGAACACCTCGGAGCGAAGATCCAGCAAGAGGATTCCATGAAGACGGATATCGGAGCAAGGCAACGGGAAGTACCCGATTCGAGTAACAAGGAAGGCGAGCCTTCACGACATGATCCCGAAACACTTGCCCGATATGGAGATTGCCCGAAGAATCAGAAGAGTTAGCATATCGGCTTGCTCACCACGACTTGAGCCCGAAACGCTAAAGTCCAAAATAGTACCATTTCGGGAAAGTGGTCCCAACGTTTTAGGTTTTTCCTCTTTTATGTATAAATACTTGTCCTCCACTTCTTATCCTATCATCACGCTTTCTAGTTTTATTTTTCTGTCTTCTCTTTCAAACCGAGAACTACTTTGTATTTTCACCATTGAAGCTTGTTTCAAAGCTTTGATTTTTATGCAATCTTGAAGTTTTAAGTATTATAGCTTAGTGTTATTTTCTTAAAGCTTCTTCCTTTTTCTTGTTTTTGACTATCTTACAGCCTATGAGTTACCTTCTCATCCTTATGGATCTTGAGGTTTCTCAAATGGCGCGTGAGTAGTCTTTTTAGGATTTTGATGGGTTGAAAGGACCAAGGGACTCTCGGGTTTATATTTCTTGCTTAGCTAAAACATAAAGTTAGATTCTTTCTTGTTTATCATTCCCAAAGCTTAGTCTAGTCTGGCCATCTAGCCTAAAGTCCACAGGCGGCTTGACACGAACGCCACGTGCTTGCTTAGCCGGATCCATGAACAAGAGTTTGATTTCTTAGGCTAAGACTAACCATCTGTCTAAGGGTCTTACGGTTCAATAGGGACGTTGTAGATGCTTGTTTCTTCTATTGTACCGCTATGCGAGAGCTAGTCTATGGTGATAGAGATTCAAAGAGTTTAGACCCAAACGCCATGGGCTAAACGATTTGAGGATCCCTTTACCTAAGAATCATCATCAAAAGACCAAGTCTTGATGTGATCCAAAAGCTTTAGCTTGATAAAACATAACCGAGAGTTACCTAGTTAATAAAACCCATCTTGATCCTTCTTTTATCTTGAAAGCTTATCTTTTTACCGTTTAAATCTCTAGTTTCTGCTTAGTACCTTTAAAGTTATTTTATTTACGCTCTTGAGTGACACAAGATCTATCCTTTAGTCGGTTTAGGTAGTAAAGTCTCAATCTTTACCCATTTCGGACTTGACTTATGACACCGATATGACCGATCTGTTCACTAACGCTCCAAAAATGGTTTGATACCCCATACACTATACTGCATACGGTTAACAGTGTTGAGACATTGTTAAAAATGAGAAAAACCTATTTATCAATTGGCGCTGTTGTCGTTGGGAGAAAGTTTAGTCATTTCGGTACTAGGTCGTTATAAGGACAAGTTTCAATTTTTCCCGTCATTTAATACTTTTACTCGCATATCTCTGTTTTGACAGGTACAACAAATCTTGTTCCCCGAATAGACGATATCCACCTGCTCGAAAGATCAGCTAGAAGAAATCGGGAACAAGCCGATATCGCAAACCGTGTGACGATGGAAAACAAACAAGGTGCTCAAGGAGCTGCGGGCGCAGCTGGTGCACAAGGCCAACAAGGCAACCAGGGACCACAAGGTCAACAAGGAGTACAAGGCGTTCAAGGACAGCCTGGTGTTGCTGCTGCTCCAAGGGCTGTGAGACAAATCGGTGCGGGAGATGCACCGATATCGACTGCAAGCCGACACGGTATCCAGCCACCACCAGTGCAGAACAACAACTTCGAGATCAAAAGTGGTCTCATCTCCATGGTGCCGAACAACTGATTCTTCGGTCTGCCCTTGGAAGACCCACTTGACTATCTCGACCAGTTCGACCGTGTCTGCGCCATGACCAAGATCAACGGAGTAAGCGAAGATGGATTCATGCTGCGTTTGTTTCCCTTCTCACTAGGGGACAAAGCACACGCATGGGAGAAGACACTGCCCCACGGATCCATTACCTCGTGGGCAGATTGCAAGAAGGCTTTCCTGACAAAGTTCTTCTCCACATCGAGGACAGCCCGATTGAGAAACGAAATCAGTGGTTTCACTCAGAAATCCAATGAGACCTTCGGTGAAGCCTGGGAGCGATTCAAGGGTTACACCTCTCAGTGCCCTCACCATGGATTCAGCCAAGAATCACTCCTCAATACACTATACCGAGGTGTCATTCCCAAAATTCGGATGTTGCTCGATTCGGCGAGCAATGGAAACTTCCTAGCAAAAGACGTTGAAGACGGTCTCGAGTTGGTTGAAAACTTAGCTCATAGTGACTCCTCTTACCACGAAGACTATGACAGATCCAACCGCAGTTCCAAAGAAGAAGTGGATGGAAGCCGGAAGGTGATCAAAGAGCTCAATGAGAAGCTTGACAAGTTACTACTTGTCCAAACTCAAAAAGAAGTCCATTTCGTGGAAGAACACACTCAAGTCCAAGAAAGGGAGGACGGTCAATATGAAGATGTTAACTACATCAACGCTCAAGGCGGGTATAACACTTGGAGACCCAACGACAACTTTTCTTACCGAAGCACGAACGTCGCAAACCCACGGACCAGACCTACCGTCAGCAACAAGCAAGAGGAGCAAAACAATTCGTAACCTACACAAACCAACAAGGGTTTGTACCACGGTTCCATAATCAAAACGGCTACCCGCCACGACAACAAGCCGGTGCACCTCCTGGCTTCCAATAACAACATGGAAACCCACCTGCTCAAGCTGGTTTTGACTTGGAAGGCACTCTAAAGCAACTTCTCCAAGGTCAAACACATATCCAGGCGGATATACATAAACGTTTTGCTGAAGTGCATAACAAGATTGATGGTGTCAACACGGAACTATCCGGGAAGATTGAAGCTTTGGCCGCTCGTGTCAAAACACTTGAAAACAACAAAGGTATTGCATCTACAAGCCAAACAGGCAACCTTCCTGGAAACTCCGTCATGAATCCAAAGGAGTATTGCCAAATGATCACCACTTTCGAAGAGGAAAAACGGGATCTACCCGAAATCACTTCATCAAAACAGGCTCAAGTCGATGAAGACATCGACATCCTAAGAAGGGGAGGGAGTTCTAAAAATTTGGCAATCCCTGAAGAGAAAGCAGCAGATGATCCACCAAAAGCACCATTCCTGCGAGTCTACAAACCGCCAATGCCATACCCCCAGAGGCACAAGAAGCGGCTAATAGAGGAACAAGAGGCCGAATTGATTGAAACCTTGAAGAAGGTTGACGATCTCTTCAACAGTGGCGATATAACGAAACCTATTCCAGCTTTCTTAGTAGTTTTGAAAGACAAGTTCTACGCTGATGCAATGGCAACAATAGGAAGGAATGCATCAGCTCGTGAGGAGAAACCTAAGGAAGAAACCTTAGTAGTGAAGAAACTCGAAGATCCGGGATCATTCAATCTGCCATGCACACTCAGAGGAATCACCTTCGAAGATTGTTTGTGCGATCTCGGGGCAAGCATCAACGTGATGAGTCTAGCCACGGCTAAGCGTCTTGGGTATGACACTTATACCGACTGCAAGAAGTCGTTATCACTGGCCGATGGGAGTGAAAGAAAGACTGTTGGGAAGCTACTAGACCTACCTCTCATGATTGGGAACGTGCTACTGCCAAGCGACTTCCTGGTGATAGAAATGGATCAAGATGTCAAGGAAACTCTCCTGTTGGGAAGACCTTTCCTAGCCTCTGCCGGTTG
>JAHZTW010000003.1:27764645-27793975 GCA_020283515.1 Alliaria petiolata
TTTTTTGCATTAGGACCATATTCTTCCTCTCTTCTATCACACAGGGACTGTGTGATTTAAGTTTGGGGGAGTATGTAGTACATGCATTCACTTAGATTAGACGTCATGCATTCATCAAAATTGCATAGAAAAACACAAAAAATTGAAAATTTTTGAAAAATTTATCTCACAAAAAGATTCATGTAGTTGCATTACCATATTAGGATTGAGTCTAGATGCATTCATTTAGGATTCATAAGCATTCGCATAGGGTGATAAGTATGATAAAACCTTGTAAATTGCCATTTTTAAGTCATGAATTCAATGCCTTAGACTGAGCATAACGCAGCACCACATTTGGAACTTGTCTTGTGAAATTCGGTTTTAGCTTGATGCATTGTGATTTGAACCATTTCCCTGTGAACTTGAACTGCTAATTTCAAAATCTAATTATCTTGTTTATACTTGTCAATTAACTCATGGATTTCACTTGGAGTTTCTTTCCCTTTTTACCACTCTCCTGCTAGTCCAAGTACCATACCACACCCAAAGCCTAAAATCGTCGTTTTAAACCATAAACACTTTTGTGAGAGCATGTGAGGCCTTTGCACCATTTTCGAATCTTCTTAGGCAAAAAGTGTTGGGTTTAGGCCGACAAGGTTAGATTTCCATATAGACGTTGGCTCACATCTCGAGTCAACACTAGGTTAGGTGGTTTAGACACTGAAATCAGCTTGATACCGAAATTTGAGGCCGATATTGCTGGTTAGACTAGGAAAAGGGGGTGGGTTCTGATTGCTGATACATTGACATAAAAGGAAAGAGAAGAAAACCAAGGAGTCTGACGGGGACACGTATAAAGGAGATGGCGGCACCAAAAAGGCTTGAAAACAAAAGAACAAAAGGGCGATTCCAAAAGAAAAGCAAAAGAAGGCCAATCAACAAGGTCTAAAACTGGCCAACAACACCAAAGGTGAAATGCAAGGAACGCAACAAAGAAGCCAGAAAGCCGAAACCGATCTCCAACAAAGAAGAAGTCCCCCGAAATGACCAGGAAAGGTGATACCGAGCCGTAATAACGGGTATAAGGCGAAATGCCAAAGCAAAGGGTATCTTAGGAAGGGAGGAATTAGATTAAGGTAGAAAACGAAATAGGTGTTCGGGTAGATGGAAGTCTCTCCTTGTATGCATTCATTGGTTTTTACCCTTAGCATTTTGCATTAAGAAGATTCTTTTCATGAGTGATCCCACTTAAACACTTAACCCGTTTGCATTACGAGTTCATATTTAACTCGTGACCTTATCCTGAACCAAGTGAGTTATTTGACAGACATGTATGAGATCCACGTTTTAAATTTCTTAATGAATGTGAAAGGGAATTGGGAATTTGAATGTGCGTCTAAGTTATGATTGATTTTGCTTGATATTGTGATGAATGTGGCTAAGGCTTTTTGGATAGGTAGAATTCGACTTGCATCCTAGAAACCTAAACTCAGACATTGAGTTGATTTCCTTTAAATGGCGTTTTGGATTCAAACTTACACCTTCTCTTTTAAAACTTCACCCCTCCGGTTGGCTTTTGCTTGGGACAAGCAAAAAGGCAAGTTTAGGGGTGTTGATATCTCTGTAAATTACATATTTTTAACACATATTTCATGCTAGTTAGGACTTCATTCTTGCACTTTCATCTTAGTTTTCATCACATCTTCACTCATGATAGGATTAGATGCATTAGGTTAGGTTTCCGCATAGTCTTGCATGTTTGGAGTGTTTTCTCAGGTGCTTAGGATGGTCCGAAGAAGAAACCAAGAAGGGAGATCACAAATGGAGGATGAGCAGGTGATATCGAGCATGGATCACGACCCCGTAGCCGATATAGACAAGCGCACGATGAACCTCGACATCTAGCAGCGACTTGATCCAGAAAGAAGCATCCCAGAGCGAAGATCCATCAAGAGGATTCCATGAAGACGGATATCGGAACAAGGCAACGGGAAGTACCCGATTCGAGTAACAAGTAAGGCGAGCCTTCACGAGATGATCCCGAAACACCTGCCCGATATGGAGCCTACCCGAAGAATCGAGAGAGTTAGCATATCGGCTTGCTCACCACGACTTGAGCCCGAAACGCTAAAGTCCAAAATAGTACCATTTCGGGAAAGTGGTCCCAACGTTTTAGGTTTTCCCTCTTTTATGTATAAATACATTGCCTCCCACTCTTATCTTATCATCACGTTTTCTAGTTTTATTTTCTGTCTTCTCTTTCAAACCGAGAACTACTTTGTATTTTCACCATTGAAGCTTGTTTCAAAGCTTTGATTTTTATGCAATCTTGAAGTTTTAAGTATTATCGCTTAGTGTATTTCAAGAAAGTTTCTTCCTTTTCTTATTTTCGACTATCTTACAACCCGTGAGTTACCTTCTTATCCTTATGGATCTTGAGGTTTCTCAAATGGCGCGTGAGTAGTCTTTTTAGGATTTTGATGGGTTGAAAGGACCAAGGGACTCTCGGGTTTATATTTCTTGCTTAGCTAAAACATAAAGTTAGATTCTTTCTTGTTTATCATTCCCAAAGCTTAGTCTAGTCTGGCCATCTAGCCTAAAGTCCATAGGCGGCTTGACACGAACGCCACGTGCTAGCTTAGCCGGATCCATGAACAAGAGTTTGATTTCTTAGGCTAAGACTAACCATCTGTCTAAGAGTCTTACGGTTCAATAGGGACGTTGTAGATGCTTGTTTCTTCTATTGTACCGCTATGCGAGAGCTAGTCTATGGTGATAGAGATTCAAAGAGTTTAGACCCAAACGCCATGGGCTAAACGATTTGAGGATCCCTTTACCTAAGAATCATCATCAAAAGACCAAGTCTTGATGTGATCCAAAAGCTTTAGCTTGATAAAACAAAACCGAGAGTTACCTAGTTAATAAAACCCATCTTGATCCTTCTTTTATCTTGAAAGCTTATCTTTTTACCGTTTAAATCTCTAGTTTCTGCTTAATACCTTTAAAGTTATTTTGTTTACGGTCTTGAGTGACACAAGATCTATCCTTTAGTCCTTTTTAGTAGTAAAGTCTCAATCTTTACCCATTTCGAACTTGACTTATGACACCGATATGACCGATCTGTTCATTAACGCTCCCAAAATGGTTTGATACCCCATACACTATACTGCATACGGTTAACAGTGTTGGGACATTGTTAAAAAGGAGATAAAAGCCTGTTTATCATCTTCCTAGCCTAAGACATTAGTTGTCTAGGGAGCGTTTTGGCATTAATAGGATTGTTTATTCATGCTTGGTATTCTCATGGATCACTATGCTTGAGCGAGGTTAAGTTGTGTGTTAGCAAAGTGATTTATACCATGACGGTGGATTTATCTCGTTCTTGAACTCTATGCTGAAGGATTAACCTTAAAGGTAGTTAATTTATGAATCAGAGAGTAACCTTTTTCGTCTTTGTCTCTAGACACCTTGTCCCTTGAACCGATCTCCACCATACCTTGCAAGCTTGCTACTTTATCTCTATTTTTCCCTTTTTGATTTGTTAAGACTTGGTTTATGTTATTTAACTTTCTATCATTGTGATACTTAAGTTGATAGATTTCCTCTTTCAAATCCCTAGATCGCTCTTACCTCGCATAAGAACCTCATAGACTCAATATCTCGAATCTAACCCATCAGATTGATAAGACCCATAACATATACTACATTTGGTTATAAATAGTGGGTCATTGACCAAGTAGCATAGAAACCTACTTATTAATTGGCGCCATTGCCGATTTGGGTCTCGGTTTTAAGTATTGAGTTTCAGATTCTTAGCAAGACTAGGACTTTATTTTGTTTTCTGTTACTAATCAACAACCTTGAGAACTTTTGGCAGGTACCTCCCCCAACAAGATCAAATGGAAGACGATCAAGCTTCAAGAGACGAGTTGAATGCGGTACAACGGGATCAACCCGATATACCAAGACAAAATCGTCTCATTGGCGAATGTAACTCACCAAGCAACTACAGACCAAGAACCGATATTACTCCTCCCACGAGTGATGCCGGATTTGAGATAAAGAGTAGTATGTTTGCTATGGTGAGTGATAACACTCATATTTTACTCCTAAACCTATCATTTCAAGATCCTTTGCAAGTATTTTAACCCGGTTTTCAATGGTTTTAAAGTGATTTCCACGTTTCCTAGTCTTAAGAGTCATTTCAGGGAAATTGGACAAAAAGCATACATTTTGGAGCAAAACGAGAACTTCCAGGACAAGTGCTTGGGGACAGAAGTTTGACATCAAACGATGACCTTTCCACCACAAGATCAAGGTCATATTTGGAGACAAGATAGCCGTATCAGCTGTCTTTCACCTTGAAGTGGTTTGAGAACAATCCCACAGGTGGATCTCAAGTTATGAAGGAAGCAAGAAGGTCCGTCAAGCACCCGGAAGACCAAGGTGGCCGCGCCACGGCCTGAGCAGAGGACCAGTGGCCGCGCCACTGCCATTCGCTCGGCCGGCCAGCCACTTGACGATTATGGAGCCCTTTTTGCACTCATTTGATATTTGCTGAGGTTAAAAACGCAAGGCCCACTTATGAAAACATGAAGGCCTATATAAAGGACCCCTAAGGCTTCACAAAACGTGTTACTTTTCACAAAGGTTTTTGGGAGACACTTTTCATGCCGCCAGAGAGAGAGAGAAAGAGAGATCGACGGTGCCTGGATTTGAAGACCTCGAAAGAGATTTCTTCTGCAGCCGCCACCTTTCTTCCCTTATCTTTTCATCTATTGTTCTTAGTTCTTTGCTTTTCAATAATTTAAGAAGATCTTTCCAACTGGATTTCTTTTGGAGAAGTTTTCTAACTCTGTTTCTTACTCAATACAATTCACACCTTTTCTTATCTCAAAGGATGTCTCTCGATCCCATGAACGAGTAGTCATCTAGTTGGGTTTACTGGCTTTTCAAAGGGGTTTAATCATGGATCGATTTTCCTAGATTGATAGAGATAAAGTTTATATTAGGTATCTTCGTTTATGTCTTGCTCTTATTGCATGTTTGCTTTTCTGATCAATTAGCAACAGATTCCAGGATGATTAGATATATGAACGTGTGGTCTATTGTCTGGATCTAGAGATTAACGAGCGGACCGCACCGTAGGATGTTTAGGCATATATACGGACCGCACCGCGAGTGTTTACAAATAGGTGAATGTTATGATTGTGCGTTTGACATGTAATGTGGGATAATAACTCATATCCGTGGAGCAAAGAGAATGTAGGTGGTTAGATCCGCAAGTGCGAGGTAATCATAGTCGACCCTTTCAGCTTAAGAACGTAGCCAACTTAGTTGTTTAAAGGAAGCCTAATATGTTGCTTGTTAGATCTGATCCATGAACCCCAGAGAATATCCCTGAACCCAACGCCTTTTACCTAATAATTTACAACCGTTTTATTCTCTTTCGCTGTTTGAAAACGACACTGCAACCGTGATACACAAACCCCCAACCTTATATTTTAGTTTAAAAAGGTTAAAAATTCAAGAACTTTCGCGAAACAACAATTTCTGTGGATTCGATCCCTTAATATATTACTGTTATTGCTGTGCACTTGCAGCTATCTTAGGGGTAAAACTTGGAGTAACAAACCCCACCACATCAAGTTTTTGGCGCCGTTGCCGGGGATTGTTTGCTTTTGCGAATTTTCAGTTTCTAATTCCTCTTTTAAACCGCCTTGAATTTCAAGCCTTTCTGTTCATTGCTCACGATTCTCTTGTTTTTACTTCTCATGTTTTAGGTGTATGACCACTAGAAGGAACGCTTCTAACGTTTTGCCCCGCTACATCGAGATCGGCTGCCACGAAAAAGAAATCTGAAGGTTAAGAAGACAGTTAAGCATGGCCGAAAACGAGGCCGCTCTTAGAGTTCAACGAAACCGCGAAGAAGTTCTTCGCAATGCTGGTCGAGCACCTCCTATTTTTCAAGATGGAGAGCCACAAATTGACAACAATGGAAACCCGATTAATCAAATTCCCGAGGCTGACTCGGATGGAGAAGAACTCGATCCTGCCTTGCAGCAAGGAGGACAAAACCCTATCATCGGAAATGGCACGAACCAAGCAAATCCTATCGTTCCACCAGAGAACCTAGATGCCAACCGACCTGCTCTTCTTGCCAACCAACTAAGAAGAGCACGGAACCGTACCATAGCCGATCACGACACTCCTGATCAGCACTTTCAGAATCGGGCTGCGATTCAAGTGAACGTCCCTTATGAGGATGAGCTAGAGATCAAACCGCAAATCATCTCTTTGGTGAAACAAAACCAGTTTCACGGGCTATCAAACGAGCATCCGATGGACCACATCGAGCTTTTTGAAGAGATTTGCAGCACTACAAAGACTAGCCGAATCCCTCCCGATTATCTGAAGTGTAAGCTATTTCCATTTTTCTTGAGCGACAAAGCTCATAGATGGTTGAAGACTTTACCACCAGGATTGATAACTAATTGGGTGGAATGTGAATCCGCTTTTCTCAATCACTTCTACACGAAGTCACGATCCAATCTGCTGAGAAACAAGATCCAAAGCTTTCAACAAGGACCGCTCGAGTCATTCTTTGAGGCATGGGAGCTATTCAAAGACTACAAACGCCATTGCCCTCACCATGGTTTCTCTGGATCCAGCGTGCTAAACACATTCTACCGTGGACTGCAAGATAGGTACCAACTCTCACTCGACAAGGCCCGCAATGGAGATTTCACCACAAAGACAGAGCGACAAGGACGCACACTTACCTCGCTATAAGCAACAACAACAACTGTCCGGATTATGATAGAAATCCGTGAACCGGAGACTCTGATTCCAAGGAAATGGACGAGCTAAAGAACATGATGAACCAACTACTCAAAGGGCAGTAGCGCAGCATCAATGCGTGTGAAGCCTTGGGAGAGAGAGAAGAACCTAACCCGTGAGATGAAGGAGATGAATGATACTCGCGAGGAGAAGAAGTTAACTTTATAGGAGGCCAGAACTTGTATCCAAACCGGAACTTCAACAACGGATTCAACAACAACTCCAAGAACAACAACAACCTCTCTTACCGAAACCCAAACGTGGAGAACCCGCAAGACCAAGTTTATCCATCTCTAGGATGACCTTTCCAAAGCAAGTTACAAAATGTGAACTATGGAAGTAACAAAGGCTATCAACCAAAACCACCTTACAACTCTCAGCCTGCGCCCTACAACAATCAACAAGGAGCGCAACAAGCCACAACAAATGTGCCATACACGTCACGTGATGACAAGCTTGAAGGATTGATGCAACAGCTGCTGTTGTCTTAGTAGAAATCGGTCAAGGATCTCAACATCAAGGTCGATTGCATGTACAACGATCTGAACGGCAAGTTTGAATCTCTATCTTCCCATGTGAAGAAGATGGACACGCAAATTTCCCAAACGGCCGAAACCATTAAGAGACAGGCAGGAGTCTTTCCCGGAAAGGTAGAAGACAACCCAAAAGGATTCTGTAACGTGATCTCTGCAATCACCGACTGAGGTAAGGAGCCAGAACCAGTCGTAGGGGATAAATGCAGATTCGTCCCACTTTTCCCGACAATAAAGAAGAAAATAGCTGAACCACCTTTCGAAATCCCGCATCACTGCGCATTATGGTAAGGTAAAGAAGAAAAAAGATCCTGGAGCATTCACCTTTCCATGATCGATCACGGGGATTAGATTCGACGATTGTCGATGCGACACAAGAGCTAATGTCAATGTCATGTCCACCTACTTCTCCTCACCTACAATTGCCGAAAGGTTAGGAATAACGACCTACTTCTCCTCACCTATGCAGTTAGTGTTCGGAGATTCATCCAGGAAGAAGACAAATGGCGTCGTATACAACATCCAACTTCTTGTCGAAAACTTGGAAGAACCTTCTTGGCCACGGTAGGAGCAAAAATCGACCACACAAGCAACTTCGTAGTTTTCTTGCATATAAGCCCAAAGAGATTCTATCCGAAAGAGCTAACGTTACTGTCAGAAAGAGGGAGCCAAGCGAGTAAAAAGGAGAAAAAGGGGATGATACCGAGAATGGACCAGCTCCACTCAAGACCTTTCTCGAAAATCGAAATTTTAATCCCTCCCGAGCTAGGAGAGCTAAGTGAAGAAGAAATGGCCGATACAGTCGAAAAGACCAAGCAGGTGATCCTGGAAGCGAAGATTCTAAGGAATGGGAACGGAGGCACATTGCTAATACGAAAACTAGGCGAAGCTTTAGGAGAGAAAACTTCGGAAGCCATTTCCTCAATCGCATAAGCCTCAAACAAAGTCGAGCTAAACGACTTAAAAAAAAGCGCTTGGTGGGAGGCAACCCATCCGGTACGTGTTTTTCTTTTCTTTCTTTAATTTCTAACTACTAGTTTTTGCAAGTTTTATGCATTTAGGGATATAAAGAAAAACAAACGAAAAAAAAAATTAGAAAAAACTAAGAAAAACAAGAAAATATGAGGAGGAGACTCAAAAGGGGGCTGGCCGCACGAGCACCCGCCCGTGCCGCGGCGAAACATGGCGTGGCCGCGCCACTAGCCATGACCACGCGGAGGGAAGCACCCTGGCCGCGGCCGCGACAGACCATGGCGCGGCAAGCGGTCGTCTGAACGACCAAACTGGAAAACTCGTGTTTTCCTCCCGAACCAAACTTCCCGCATTATGGTACAATCCCGCACCGCTAAATCATTCCCTTTAACGTAAGTTAACGAATTTTATTGAATCGTGACCACCACGCAAGGTAAGTTTCCTCGTTTCAACTTTTTTGAAAACTTAAGGTTCTTTGCTGATAAAAACACCTTTTCAAAAATAAAAAGAAAATTTTTAGAATCAAACTCTCTTTTCTTCTTCTCTTCCAAGAGGCTTGGAAATTTTTGAGAGATTCTAGGTTTTTCAATTTTGAACCATTTCAAAGATTCTTTGGTCTAAACTCATCTAATTTCAAAGGAGATTCAACTTTTAAAGGTCATTCATTCTCATCTACAAGGGATGGTCTCTAATTTTAAAATTCCCTAGAGAACTCAATTTTGAGATCTCTCTTGCTTGACTAGATCTATGTCTAGGATGCTTGGATAGTGATAGAGAACCTTCAATTGATGAATTAAGTTGCTTAGATTTCAATTTTTGCAGCCCAATTTTGCAAAAGTTGAAATCTTGGAAAGTTGACATTAGAACTTGCTCTAAAAACGAATTTTTGGAGGTATTTATAGACAAAGTGACTTAGTTTGAACTTAACGCATGCTAAGTATGACTTGAGAGCCAATGTTTGATGAAAGTAGGTTGATAAAATCGATTAATTGGAAACATTTTGGTTTGAAAACCCAAAAATCCGAAAATAGAGTTTGGATACCAAGTTGATCTTGAAATTTATGCATTCACTCGATTGCTATTAGTCTTGGAAACTCTTGATATATGTCTTGTATATCATCGCACTTGAAATTCCTTATGACACATCAAATTCACATGTTTGGTTGAGTTTTTGTTTTGCAAGGTACAATGAGCTATGACCGAAACTTCGAGGTACGTTCGAAGAATAGAGAGCAACTAAGCTCTTCGAGAGGTTCTTCGCGACATCAAGAACAAGAGACAGCGCTAGGAGACCCAAGTCTTTACACCACTATAGGAGGATACATGAAGGAGCAATAAAGAAGATTCTGCGATTCACGGATAGCGCGCACACGTCGCGATGATTCACCGCCACCTCAAGAGCCGATTAGAGAGCTGAGCCATTCTCCTCCTAAGCGCAAGGTTCGATACTTTGGAGCACCAATGGACCCAACCATCGATTACTTGAAGGAGATGAAGAAGATGGAGATGAGAACAACACTCAAGATCGATTACTCTGTTTTAGACGCCTTGGGCATCACTGAAGATGTTACATGGTATTTGGGCGATCTAATACTCATGACCTTCATGGAGATTGATCGACCTACCTACAAGGAGCTAGCACAAGAGTTCTTATCTTCATTTCAGTTATCCTACCAGAGAGGAAGGAGGTCACAACCGAAAGACGGTATTCTCTATTTCACCGTTGGCTCTAAAGATTATGAGCTGAGTATCCCTCGGCTTTGCGAGATATTTGGTTTTGACTTGAGGAACGAGACAAGCATTGAAGAAGAATTGAGTGCTGATCTCTGGGGACTTATGGGCCGAGGCATCAACGATAAGGGAAGGCATTCGTCCACTTTTCTTTCACATCCGGCTGTGCGTTTTGTGCACCGCCTCATCGCACACCGACTCTTCTCTCGCAGCAACCAGTCATGCATTCTCATTCCATAGATCGTCTTACTTCAGTCTGCTATCAGAGGCGAGCCACTTTCAGCATGCCTTGGATGCGTCCTAGCAGAGAGACTCGTGCGGGTGAAGCACGATGTTACCGCACCTAGATGCGAGGCTGCCTTCACGACTTACGGAGACATCATTACAGCGATCATGGAGGCTGCTGGAGTAGACACTAGCATTGAGGCACCACTAGATGAGGCTTGGTTTGGTTTGTTCCAATTTCAGATGAACATGAACCTGACAGGCGCAGCTATGGATCCAGACAGGTTCGGATACCGATACCACCTAGGGAAGGGAGACAACCGCACGGTCTATCTACCGTCTTCCACAGTCACGTGCCTTTCAGAGGGTTCACCACAGTGGATCCCGGGACACGAGGAGTTTCGTATCGAGTACATAGCCGCTAAGGCTAGGAGAGAGGTGATCCGTTAGAGGACCCACCACACATAATCTTTCTCCATGCGCAGCACCTCACGATCCGCTACACCGTCCACCTCGACTGATCCTGCGATCACCGCCCTTCAGGAGCAGCTGGCCAGCCAGAACGAGATGTTTGAGAAGATGGCGCAACTACTTCGAGAGAGAGGACACATAAATGGCGACCTTTAGACCCTGAGTTCACATGCCTAGCAGACTTCGCGTCTCAGTCAAAACTCTTCCTGCTTACGAGCCTGGTTCCATCTATTTCACCCCTATCTTTTATTTATTCTTTATTTTTCATATTTTTAGTCATTCCCGGCCTTTCACCGCTATCTCACACTGGGGACAGTGTGATTTAAGTCTGGGGGGGATGTTCGTACTGATGACTTTGCTTTGTTTTGGTTTTATTTGAGTCATTTTAATGATTTTTATTTACAATAAGAACTAAGAATGATGCATCTCGATATATATGATATGGTTTTAGGGACTATGACGCGAAATCAAGGATGATAATCGACCATTGTGCTTCTACGCTATTTCTAGTAACAGATCTTTCAAGCTTTAGGACTAGGCTAGGCGGTAGCTAGAAAGCCAACAATGCGAAATCCTGGAGAATGTCGATCTATAGATATTTTAGGGGAAGGAATATACTAGCTCTATTTCAATTGGACTTTAACATGACATCTAATTTCCTTGTCAAAAAATTTAAGCATTCAACGAAAAAGCAAGAACGTTCGGGACATCTTTTCCATTTTAAACACAATCCCTTGTTGTTCCCAAACGGCCAACACATCAACAGTTGGTACCATACCCGAAACCTTTACCATCCTTTCATACCTCATGCAACTTTCTTGTTTTCACAATATGCATATATGTGCAAAAACGCCGGAGAGGGAGGAACGACACGATTTCTAGTCACTCAAGACGAAGGATCGAATGGTCAAGGAACGAAAATGTTAGCTACAAGAGTATACGACTCATGCCTCGAAAAACTCGAAAGAATGGTATATTTTCGTGTTCCTTAAGACTCTTACGCTAAGGCACTTCCCGTTTCATAAAAAAAAATATATATATATATATATAGAAAAAGTAACTCGGATATAGGACCTGAATTCCTTAAAATAATGATAGTACTTATCTGTTAAAAAAAATAGAGTTACACAAAAAAAAAAAGAGAGAAAAGAAAAATAAAAGAAAAATGAAGAAAAAGAAACGGGAAAAAAATGCCTAAGAGTCTTGAGAGAATCGGAACATTCAAAGAGGCGGAGTCTGGTCGATATGGTGAGAAGTTTTAGACACCATCTAGTTTAAACCCGAAGCAAGAAACCAAGTCTGGGGGTATGGCGACATCAAGGAGAACTCGCAGAATGTGTACGTGTGAAGAGTGATTGGAAATCGTGGATCCCAAAAGTTCCACCTTCTCCTGTTATTTTGAATAATATCTCGCACCTTCCGGAGATCTATACGGTAACCCGAAACACTTTAAACCTCACCAATAAAGGCTTTTATGCACCTAACCTCGTTGAACATACCTTTACATCCCTTGACAAGGATCACGGAATTATTAATATTACTTAGAGAGCTAGTTGATTGGAACTTGAGATTTAGATTGTGAAAGCTTATAAGGGACTAGTGTTGAAGGAACTAGGGTGAGAATTTTCTAGGCTAAACTTGGATAGATCAGTTCGATGACTTATGGTTTAAAAGGACACTCACTGAGTTTTTCCTAGTTCCCATATTTTCAAACCTCTTTCCAAGCTTTTATCTGTGTTTTGTTTGAGAACAAACAAAGGTTTAAGTCTGGAAGAGTTGATAACACTCATATTTTACTCTTGAAACCTATCATTTCAAGATCCTTTCCAAGTGTTTTAAGCCGGTTTTCAATGGTTTTAAAGTGATTTCCACGTTTTCTAGTCTTAAGAGTCATTTCAGGTAAATTGGACAAAAAGCATACATTTTGGAGCAAAACGGGAACTTTCAGGACAAGTGCTCGGGGACAGAAGTTTGACATTAAACGACGACCTTCCCACCACAAGATAAAGCTCATATTTGGAGACAAGATAGCCTTATCAGCTGTCTTTCACCTCAAAGTTGTTTGAGAACAATCCCACGGTTGGATCTCAAGTTATGAAGGAAGCAAGAAGGTCCATCAAGCACCCGGAAGACCAAGCTGGCTGCGCCACGGCCTGACCAGACGACCAGTGGCCGCGCCATGGCCATTCGCTCGCCGGCCAGCCACTTGACGATTCCCGAGCCCGTTTTGCACTTATTTGATATTTCCCGAGGTTAAAAACGCAAAACCCACTTATGAAGACATGAAAGCCTATATAAAGGACCCCTAGGGCTTCACAAAACATGTGACTTTTCACGCCGCCAGAGAAAGAGAGAAAGAGAGATCGACGGCGCCCGAAGTGGAAGACCTTGAGAGAGATTTCTTCTGCAGCCACCACCTTTCTTCCCTTCTCTTTTCATCTATTGTTCTTAGTTCTTTGCTTTTTAATATTTTAAGACGATCTTTCCAACTGTATTTCTTTTGGAGAAGTTTAATAACTCTGTTTCTTACTCAATACAATTCACACCTTTTCTTATCTCGAAGGATGTCTCTCGTTCCCATGAACGAGTAGTCATCTAGTTGGGTTTAAAGGATTTTTCAAAGGTGTTTAATCATGGATCGAGTTTTCTAGGTTGATAGAGATTTCTATTAGGTATCTTCGTTTATGTCTTGCTCTTATTGCATGTTTTATTTTCTGATCAATTAGCAACTGATTCCAGGATGATTAGATATACAAACGTGTGGTCTATTGTCTAGATCTAGAGATTAACGAGCAGACCGCACCGTAGGATGTTTAGGCATAACTACGGACTGCACCGCGAGTGTTTACAAATAGGTGAATGTTATGTTTGCGCGTTTGACTTGTAACGTGGGATGATAACTTATATCCGCGGAGCAAAGAGAACGTAGGTGATTAGATCCGTGAGTGCAGGGTAATCATAGTCGATCGTTTCAGCTTAAGAACCTAGCCAACTAAGTTGTTTAAAAGAAGCCTAATATGTTGCTTGTTAGATCCGATCCATGAACCCCGAAAAATATCCCTGAACCCAATGCCTTTTACCTATTTATTTACAACCGTTTAATTCTCTTTCGCTGTTTGAAACCGACACTGCAATTATGATACACAAACCCCCAACCTTCTATTTTGGTTTAAAGAAAGTAGAAATCCTATAACTTTCGTGAAACAACAATCTCTATGGATTCGATCCCTCAATATACTAATGTGATTGCTGTGCACTTGCATGTTGCTCTTGTTGTCCCTTCAGAAAGGCGTCCAACCGTGCATGTAACTGCACCACCTCGATTTCCCTCGCTTGTTGAGTTCGGTGGAAGCGTTGTCAACGTCCTCCTCGTAAGTACCGTCGCTTGTGGCCATGTTCTCCACGAGATTCATCCCATCTTCCACGTCTTGGCCAAAAAAATTTTCATGGCTCGCTGTGTCTAGTAAGTCTTTGTACCTCTTAGAGGTAAAACTTGGAGTAACAAACCTCACCGCATCAGTGAGGAAGTCCAAATATCAGGGTGATGCCGTTGACGACCCCCTGGAACACCTTGACGACTTCGAGAAGATCTGTTCTTTGACAAAGCAAGAGGGAATCTCGGAGGATGGATTCAAGCAAAGGCTTTTCTCGTGTTCTCTTGGAGGAAAAGCTCATCAATGGGAAGACACTCAAACCGGGGTCTATAACCACTTGGGAGGAATGTAAACGAGCCTTTCTCAAGAAATTCTTCTCACCGTCAAGAACAGCAAAGTTGAGACTCGACATCTCCACATTTACATAACTCGAAGATGAGCGGTTCAGTGAAGCTTGGGATTGTTTGAAAGGATACACACTCAAATGTTCTTATCACGGTTACTCAAGTTCTTCACTACTTAGCATCCTATATCGAGGAGTGTCAAAGAGGTACAAAGACTTACTAGACACAGCGAGCCATGGAATTTTTCTTGGCCAAGACGTGGAAGATGGGATGAATCTCGTGGAGAACATGGCCACAAGCGACGGTACTTACGAGGAGGACGTTGACAACACTTCCACCGAACTCAACAAGCGAGGGAAATCGAGGTGGTGCAGTTACATGCACGGTTGGACGCCTTTCTGAAGGGACAATAAGAGCAACATGCTATAATAGCAAATATTGGGGCCAAGCTGACAGACCCTAGCCGATATGGAGAAGTAAACGCCGTCCAAAGACAATTTTAGTCTGGGGACTTTACAACTTCGGCTACAAATCATCAGACAGCTCCGCAGTGCAATACCAACTCATACATCCAGCAAAGGTACCCTCCCCCTCATCAATACTACCATCAACCTCAGTCGTATCCTCCACCATATGCTCAAACACCTTACATGCATGTTGGCTACTATCCACCACCACTACAGGACTCAGACATTAAGAGCCTGCTAACACAGCCTATCCAAGGCCAGTGCACCAGCAACCAACAGCTTCAAAAGATCATACGGTTGGACATGCATGATATAGACATCAAGCTGATCCTGCAACCAATCCACTCCGCAACTTCTCCAAACCAGCATCAATCCCCACAACCAGCATATGTGCAAGCAGTAACTTTGAGAAGTGGAAAAGTCTTACCACCGCGGGAACAAGTTCCACACCTCACCGAAGACGTTGGGATTCAAGTTAGGGAAGGTAGTTCTGAAAAATCTGAAGTTGACAACGAGGTGGAGGACGTTCAAGAAAGTGTAGAAGACCAGCTCTTCACCAAACTTAAGGAGCAGAATATCGGGGTAAAGCCGAAAGCTACTGCCCATTGTGAAAAAAAAAGGAGCCACGGTTTGTCCCACCTGCCTACAAACCTCCTTACCCTTTCCCGGGAAGATTCAAGAAATAACTTCTGGAGAAATATAAGGCACGGTTCGAAGATAATTTGAGAAAAGTGCAACTCACCATGCCCCTCATGGATGCTTTGGCCTTAGTACCGCCATATCAAAAGTTCATAAAAGATGCAATTCTTACAAGAACAAAAGAACTTCAAGGCATGGTGGTTTTGACACACGAGTGCAGTGCCATCATACAGAAGAAGGTGATGCCAAACAAGCTAAAAGATCCGGGAAGTTTCACTCTCCCGTGTTCGATCGGACCTCTCACGTTCGACAATTGCCTTTGTGACCCTAGGAGCAAGTGTGAGCCTCATGCCACTCTCCATAGCCAAGAGACTCGGTTTCACAAGCTACAAGCCAAGCAGAATATCGTTGATCCTAGCAGATCAATCAGTAAGATTGCCGAAGGGTTTGCTTGATGACGTTCCAATCCGGATTGGCGATATCGACGTACCAACCAATTTTGTGGTCCTCGAAATGGATGAAGAACTGAGGGATCCTTTGATCCTTGGTAGACCATTCCTAGCCACAGCAGGGGCAGTGATTGATGTCAAGAAAGGAAAGATCGAGCTAAATCTAGGGAAAAACATCATCTTCAAATTCGATATAAAAGACATGATGAAAAAACATACTATATGGGGGAAAGATCTTTTGGGTGGATAAGTTGGACAACCTCGATGATGAACTCTTTGAAAGAGTTATCACTACAGGACCCTCTCCAAGTTGCTTTAACGAAAGAGGAAGGAGAGCATGGTCACCTCGACAAAGGAAGTGAAGCCTACGTCATGAAGCTCGACTCACGAAAAATTGTCGAAGATGACGAGGACCTTGAGCATTTAAGGCATATGATGGCCCTAGTCAAGAGGGTAAAGGCTACTGGAGGAACCGAGGATTCAACAATGACAAATGAGCCCTCTTTGCATGGAGATTGGATCGAACTCAATGCTCCAAAACTTGAGCTCAAACCGCTTCCCACGGGGCTAAGGTACGCCTTTTAAGGAACTAACTCCACCTATCCTGTGATTGTCAATGAAAACTTAACTGAAAATGAATTGACCTCCCTTCTTAAAGAACTGAAAAAGTTTAAGAGAGACATTGGATATTCGCTAGACGATATCAAAGGCATATCTCCTACTCTTTTCACACATAGAATTCATCTTGAGGATGAGTCAATGACCTTTATTGAGCATCAAAGACGGTTAAACCCTAACCTCAAGGATGTGAGAAAAGGAAAATTTAAAACTGCTTGATGCCGGTGTGATCTACCCGATATCGGACAGCCGATGGGTTTCACCCGTGCACGTTGTACCAAAGAAGGGAGGTATAACTGTGATTAGAAGTGAAACTGATGAACTCATCCCAACACAAACCATAACAAGGCACCGTATGTGTATAGATTATAGAAAGCTAAATGCAGCCTCTAGGAAAGACCACTTTCCTTTACCGTTTATTGATCAGATGTTAGAACGGCTTTCAAACCACCCGTTTTATTATTTTCTAGATGGCTATAGTGGTTTCTTTCAAATCCTTATACACCCAAATGACTAATAAAAATGACATTTACATGTCCTTATGGAACTTTTACTTATAAAAGAATGCCATTTGGACATTGTAATGCACCTGCCACATTGTAACGGTGTATTATGTCGATATTCTCAGATTTAATAGAAGATATGGTAGAATGTTTATGAATGATTTTTCCGTCTATGGTTCTTCCTTTGCTGCTTGTTTGTCCAACCTTTGCAGGGTACTCAAGAGTTGTGAGGAGACAAATTTGGTATTGAATTGGGAAAAGTGTCATTTCATGGTGAGAAAAGGGATAGTGCTCGGCCATAAGATATCGTAAAAAGGAATTAAAGTCGATAAAGCAGAGATAGAAGTCATGATGCACTTGAAGCCACCCACCACAGTGAAAGAGATTCACAGCTTTCTTGGGCATGTTGGTTTCTATAGGAGATTCATCCGAGACTTCTCCAAGATTGCTAGGCCACTCACTAGGCTCTTGTGCAAGGAAGCTGAGTTTGTTTTTCGATGAGGATTGCCTTCAAGCGTTCACCACCATCAATGAAGCTCTTATGAGTGCTCCCATAGTCCAAGAAACTATGCTGTTGGGGCTGTTCTAGGACAGAAGAAGGATAAGAAGCTGCATGTGATCTACTATGCAAGTCGAACATTGGACGATACCCAAGTGAAGTATGCCACGACCGAGAGGGAGTTGTTGGTGGTTGTGTTTGCATTTGAGAAATTCAGGAGCTACTTGGTAGGATCAAAGGTGATTGTTTACACGGATCATGCTGCACTAAGATATATCTATGCAAAGAAAGACACCAAGCCGAGGTTGCTAAGATGGATTCTCTTACTCCAAGAATTCGATATGGAGATTGTGGATAAGAAGGGAGTGGAGAACGGTGTAGCTGATCACTTATCCCGAATGAGGATAGAAGATTTGGTCCCTATCAATGATGCTCTACCAGAAGAACAACTCATGATAGTAAATGCTCTCGATGGAATGTACCAAGTGAACAAGAACTTGGAAACCGTGGAAAGCATGGAGGAGAAAACCATTTCGTGGTATGCGGATTACATCAATTATTTGGTAACTGGAGACATACCGAATGATCTTGATGCTTACCGAAAAAAAGAAATTCTTCAAGAACATCAGCCATTTCTACTACGATGAGCCGTATCTCTTCAAGAGAGGCTTGGATGGGATCTATAGAAGATGTGTAGCTGAAGAAGAAGCGAAGGGGATCTTGTTTCATTGCCACTGTTCAGCCTACGGTGGCCATTTCGCCACATTCAAAACTACAACTAAGTTTTGGCAAGCCGGATTCTGGTGGCCAAGTTTGTTTAAAGACACTCATGAATATGTCTCCTCTTATGAAGCATGCCAAAGAATGGGGAACATCGGCAAGCGTGACGAGATGCCACAGAACCCGATATTGGAAGTCGATATCTTTGATGTATGGGGAATAGACTTCATGGGACCATTTCAATCGTCTTACGGAAACAAGTACATACTAGTTACTGTTGATTATGTCTCGAATTGGGTAGAAGCCGTAGCCAGCCCCACCAATGATGCAAAGGTGGTGCTTAAGCTATTCAAGTCCACTATTTTGCCAAGGTATGGAGTCCCAAGAGTGGTAATAAGGGATGGTGGCAGCCATTTTATCAACAAGATGTTCGAAAATCTCCTGAAGAAACACGGGGTCAAGCACAAAGTAGCCACACCGTACCATCCACAAGCAAACAGGCAAGTCGAGGTGTTTAATCGCGAGATCAATGCGATATTGGAAAAGACAGTCGGTGCGACGAGGAAGGACTGGTCGGCAAAGCTGGATGACGCTCTATGGGCATATGGAACTGTTTTCAAAACTCCCATAGGAAGGTCTCCTTATGCCATCCTCTATGGTAAAGCATGTCATTTACCCGTGGAACTCGAGTACAAAGCGATGTGGGCCATCAAGCTCCTGAATTTTGACATCAAGACGGCTCAAGAAAAAAGGTTGATAAACCTCCATGAGCTAGAAGAAACTCGGTTGGAAGCATTTGAGAGCTCTCAGATTGAAAAAGAGAAGACCAAGGCCTTCCACGACAAGAAGCTTAAGCCGAAAAAGTTTGCACCAGGGGATCAAGTGCTTCTGTACAACTCAAGATTAAGACTCTTCCCTGGTAAACTAAAATCAAGATGGTCCGGTCCATTCACGATCAAAGATGTCTTACCGTATGGAGCAGTTACACTTGAAGGCAAGGAAGAGGAAGACTATACAGTCAATGGGCACAAAATCAAGCCATACTTGGCAAGCGAGAAGTATCAAATAGTGGAGACGACTTTGGTCAATCTCCGAGAGCCCAACATAGCCTAAACGGCTAAGAAAAGTCAAGTTATGTGACTTAAAACAAGCGCTCTTGGGAGGCACCCCAAGCTTATCCTTTTTATTACTTTGCAGTTTTTCTTTCTTTATTTATCATTATCAAGAAGTTTATAGGTGGAACCAATGATCTAAAAACCAATATAAAAGATATCGGGGCGCCATAACGGGAAGGAAACCGGAAGAGGTGGTCATTACGAGGTCGAAATCCAAGCACAAGCCAGTATGAAGGATCATATTCTTGGATATCAGATCATGATCACGGTTTAAAGCTGTGGTGGAAATACGACCTGGCTTGTATATCGGATTCATCCCGTGATGGTCACCCGAATAAAAGCATGCCACGTCTGGGTGTGACACACCTCACAAAGTGATATCGGACTCATATAACGGTCACTGCCCGATGTGACCACATGTACTCTCTATGCTCCTTCACCTAACTCCCCTTGCACTCCTGATGTTTTGGTTGCGTCCTTTTGAGCTTTTATTACACAGAGACTGTGTAATTTAATTTTTGGGGAGGGTCATGTGTATAATCATGTGTTTTGTTTTTTTATTTTCCATTTATCATCCTTGAGTAGCATGCATAAGAAAATCCATAAAAACCCAAATTTTATAAGTTTTCCATGCATTTTCATTTTAGGATTGAGTCTAGATACATGCATTTAGGATACATAGCATTTGCATAGGGTGTAGGTTGTAACAAATCCTTGTAAATAGCCATTGTTAAGTGATGAAGTCAATGCCTTAGTTCTTGTTTGTTTGATGCATTCTGAATTAGACTGAACTTAAGGCAGCACCACATTTGGAATTCATCTTGTAAAATTCGGTCTTGGCTAATGCATTGTGATTTGAACCATTTCCCTATAGAACTTAAACCGTTAATACAAAAAATTTAATTATCTTGTTCATGCTTGTTGCCAACTTATAGATTTCACTTGGACTTTCTTTTCTCGTTTCACCACCCTTTTGGTAGTTCAAGTACAAGACCACACCCTAAACCTTAACCTTTGTTTGAACTCATAAACACTTTTGTGAGCGCAAGTGAGGCCTTTGCATAAATTTTCGAATCTTCTTATGCAAAAAGTGTTGGGTTTAGGCTGACCAGGTTGGATTCCCATGTAGACGTTGGCTCACAACTCGAGTTAACAATAGGTTAGGAGGTTTGCAAATGGAACAGCTTGATACCGATGTGCTAGGCCGATATTTCTGGGTAGACTAGGAAAGGTGAGTTCTAAATGATGATTTAAGGAAGAAGGAGGAAAGAAGGAGAAGTCACTGAGTCAGATGGGGACACGTAACAGGAGATGGCGGCTACAAAATAAGCTCGAAACAAAAAGAAGAAAAAGCGATTCCAAAGAAGTAAAGAAGGCCAAAACATCAAAATCAAAACCGCCCAACAACACCAAAGGTGAAACACAAGGAACGCAACAAAAGAGCTAAAAGAAAGCAGAAACCGATCTCCAACAAAAGAAAAATCCCCCAGAGATGACCGGACAAGGTAAAACGAGGAGTATTAACGGGTATAAGGCGAAATGTCTAAAAAAAAGGGGTAGCTTAGGAAGGGACAAATTAAACTAGGGTAGAGAACAAATAGGTGCTTGGGTAGATGGGAATTTATCCTTATATGCATCCATTAGTTTTTACCCTTAGCATTTTGCATTAAGAAGATTCCTTTCATGAGTGATCTCGTTTCAAACACTTAACCCGTTGGCACCACGAGTTCATCTTTAGCTCGTAACCTGGCCCTAAGCCAAGTGAGTTGAATGATAAGCATGAATAGGATCCACGCTTTAGATTTTCAATAAATGTTAAAGGGAACTGGGAATTTGTATGTGCATCTAGGATAAGATTGTTTTGCTTGATGATGTGATGAATGTGGCTAAGGTTTTTTGAGTAAGTAGAATTCGGTCTGCATCCTAGAAACCTGAACTTAGACATTGATTTGATTTCTTCTAAACGGCGTTTTGGATTTGACTTTACACCTTCTTTTCAAAACTTCACCCCTCCGGTTGGCTTTTGCTTGAGGAGAAGTAAAAAGGAAAGTTTTGAGGTGTTGATACCTCCGTATATTTCATAGTATTGAGCATGAATTCATAGCATTTTAGATCTCATTTATGTATATTTTAGTTCATTAATCACCCTTTCGCATTTATCATAGGACTAGCACGCATTATGATAGAAATGTGGTTATTCGCACATACTTTCAGTCCTTATCAGGTGCACTTTGGAGTTGAGGTTATTCGAGGATGCAAAGACAAGAACCACCGTGTACCGCGGGAAAAACACGACCATGAAACCGATATAGATGAGAGCAATGGCAAACCTCGAACCACGGCAATGGGCTATCCGCGATAGAGGCTCCCCGAGATAAAGATTCCATAGTGCTTCCCAAAGGCAAATTATCGGAGCAAGATAACAAGGCAATCCCGAGACGACCAGCAAGCCACGAGTTGCATTACGATGAGGTCCCGAAATATGCACCTGATATGGGAGTCACTCGAGAACATGAAGACTCAGCGTATCGGCTTTGCAAAACGGCTTTATCCCGTGATATGCTAGAAGACAACGGACTTTGCTTTTTGCCTTGGATCCGTGCCACCTTGGTTTTCGGGACCACCTATAAAACTCCCTTTGCACGTTTTTGGCAAAGGAATGACATTTTTCCATCTCGTGCTTTCTTTTTGTTTCTCCTTTTTGGTCATCTTCTCCAAGAGAGAAAGATGCCATTTTTAGATCATTGAAACTTGTATTTTTTGTAAGGAATCTTGATTCTTCTTGTTCTAAATCATGTTGATCGTTCTACCCTTCATGGGATTAACGGTTTCCATGATTATTAGCGAGTAGTTTCATCTCGGTTTTAGGGATGATGTTAGGACAAACGAGTTTAAGGTTTAATATCTTTGATGCTTATCTATGCTTAAAATATCTTAATCCTTTCTTATTTGATGCTCTTATTGCTTGATCATCTTCTCTATTTGATTTATGCCTTCAAGCTTTCTCAAACAAACACCATGTTTGAAGGAATGCAAGAACCTATCTCATAAGAGATCCGCTCTTTCTAGCCTAAGACATTAGTTTTCTAGGGAGCGTTTTGGCATTAATATGTTTGTTTATTCATGCTTGCTTTTCTCATGGATCACTACGCGAGAGCGAGTATTATACCCATATATTTCAGACATTTAGCTTGCATTTAGGACATAATTGCATTCATATTGCATTCATACTTAGAGAAATTATAACTTTTGTCTTATTTTAGGTCCTAGAACACCTTGCATTAGCATTTGCATATTTTTTGCATTCTTGCATCATATTCAGGTTGTTTTGGATACACTGGAGCTATGGAGGGTGCGTGGATATGCTAAGGAGCGAAAAGAAGCTTATGGACACTTGGGAGAACTCGGCCATGCAGCAAAGGAACCAAGATCGAGAGGGAGATCGAGCTAGGCAGGTCGATCTAGAAGAGATCGACCAGAAGATCGAGACGGTCGGGTCGATTCAAGAAAGACGATCGAGGTCAAGATCGTCAAAGACGATCGAACGAGAGTACGGGCACGAAAACTGAGTCCGGGAAGAACGAGAGCCAGATCGAGGTCACGACTCGATCATCTAAGGATCGACCACATGATCGATAGAAGCATTCGATCCATCCGACTGGATCGACCCGATGATCGAGAAAAGGAAGGCTTTCTACGCGCAAGATCGAGCTGGAGATCGACGACAAAACCCAGTGTCGATCGACGCCATCACTGTGTGTCGATCGACACCCACGCGGGACGCATGTAAGTCTTTAAAACCCGACATTTTTTGCATCTTCCTCATAACTTCAAAATTGCGATACACCTTAGAAATTTTCTCCAAAATCACAACTTCAACGTTACTTCACGAAATTGAGTGATTCTAGGTCTAATCCGTGCGGATTTTCATCCTCTTTTATAATCCATTGTCCATTCATTCGATCTGGCAAGGTATGTTCTTCAAATCTCCCAATTTCATTTTCGACCCTAAGGTGAAAACTCTCGAATTCAACCTCTTTAGCTTGATTTCTTGATTGAATGATGCTTATCTAGGTTGTATACACGCTTTCGGTCATTACCCAATTGATTTCATCCTTTAATTTGCATAAATTTGAAATTTCGAAATTTTTGAAATTAATGATGCATGTTACGAATTTGGGATTTTTCTTGGGTTGTATGGCTGAAACTTGGTTGATTCGTGGTATTGAGAATGTTTGAGCTGTTAGTTGATCCAAAATTGGGGTTATGCTATTGATTTCGGGTAGAATTGAGGTTACATGCAAGGTGTCGATCGACACCACCTTATGTCGATCGACACCTTCGACTAGTGATCCTTTAGCAATATTTTCAGACTTTGGATTTTATTTTCATTGTTTATTTTTCATGCAGATGCCTCCGGTGTCTCCCTTCCACAGCAGCTTTCAGACAACCAGGATTTCTTGTCACATTTTGGGAATGGGAGGTATGACTCTAAGACCTCTTTACAGACAGATATCCGCCATCCTACCCTTCGCTATCTTGCTCGCCTGTTCGCTACTACACTTTTGTGTAAGCATGAGCCAGGGAAGATGCGCGTATCTGAGCTAGTGCTGCTGTATCTTCGCCATTTGGTCTATGATTTACGAGGAGTCTGGGCTGAGAGAGAACGTCAACCTCAGTGCTGTGTTTGCTCATCACTTGGTTTTGCTGAAAACGAAGCCTTTCGGTGGATCCAGGATCAAGCCCGAGACTGTTGGTAGTCTTCTCACTCCTATCTTTCAGCATGGCAGGATAGACACTTCCACTTGCTCCATTGTGACTTCACGGGCTTTGGTTGATATGGAGTATTTGCGGAGAGCTACTTGGGTGAAGCCCGAGAAGCTATGGGTTTTCACCAGCTTGCAAGCCGAGCAGCATCNAGTGCTGTGTTTGCTCATCACTTGGTTTTGCTGAAAACGAAGCCTTTCGGTGGATCCAGGATCAAGCCCGAGACTGTTGGTAGTCTTCTCACTCCTATCTTTCAGCATGGCAGGATAGACACTTCCACTTGCTCCATTGTGACTTCACGGGCTTTGGTTGATATGGAGTATTTGCGGAGAGCTACTTGGGTGAAGCCCGAGAAGCTATGGGTTTTCACCAGCTTGCAAGCCGAGCAGCATCTGGTCCAGTTACCTAACAGGGACCTCACTCACATCACCACCGATCCTGATCGTCTTAGCTTCCAGCCAGATCTGATCATACTTCGAGCTGCTCCCGTCGCCAGACGCCGAGGTGCCTCTTCACACGCTGCAGCTTCATCCGCAGAGGACGCACCAGCTGAGGATCACCCATGAGCTTCATCTTCGAGGCGCAGCAGAGCACCGCAGCCTATTGGCCCTCATCACCTTCATGTTGCTCCAGAGATCCCCATGGAGCAGGCTGCTTTTCAGAGATACGTGGTTCAAAGCTTTCAGGCCATTTGGAACGCTATCACAGTTGTGTCAAACTGTGGCTGCGTCCGTCCATCCACACCACCACGTTCGGATGAAGAGTAGTGTTTGCAACATTCCTGGTTTAGTATTTTGTTTTCCTTGAGTCAGTTTTTCTTTTTCTTGAGTCAGCTTTTGTTTCTATTTGCTTCTGTACTTTGCTTCGAAACTTGTTGCAACCTTTGAGATTATGGATTATGTTGTGCTTTTAACCGTTTGTTTGAGTTTTTTAACAGCTTGGATGAATCTAACAACAATCTGACTTAACAACATACACATTCGTGTAGAGTAACTCTGATTACGGACAGAGTGTCGATCGACACCATCATGTGTTGATCGACACAAGCAGACAGCAACAATCGACACCACCTTGTGTCGATCGACGCCATGCGCAGGGTCAGGTAATCCACTTTTCTCTCGGTTCTGTAACAGTTTAGCACAGATTTTTTCTATCCAAACTCATACTTAATAACACTGGGGATAGTGTTGTTCAAGTTTGGGGGAGGTAGTTGCTAACATTGTGTTCTGTTTTGAGAGTCAGTTGAGTCAGTCAAATATTTGTTTTATTGAGTCAAAATAAGTTGAAACTTTTAGTTTTTCTTAGAACTAACCGCAGAATATTGACACTTGAAGAACCATTGCTAGAGTAGTTAATTGCAGGTCTTACTAAGTAGAAAGCTGCAAGTGGATCAATCTAATAGAGAGAGTTCATATTCCTTTATAGAACTAGGTATGCACTTAACTTGATTCCTATTTCAGCTCTGACAAGATAAGAAAATTGCAGCTCAGCACTGACCAAGAAGTTAAACCACGGAATAGTGCAAAGATCCTCATGAGCCTGTCTCCTCACAAGGAACAATGTTAGTGAGAGCTCATGAACCTGTCTCCTCACAAGGAACACAAGTAACGAGCAGCACTATTCCAAGGCTTCAAAAGAATAAGAATAAGTCAATGAAAAGATCTTAGAACACCCTGAAAATGGACAGCAGTTGACTAAGGGAAGAGAAAATAGGAGAGATGTATAAATAATGTCTTGTTCAGGCACTAAGGAAGGGAAAGAATCTGTAAAGTTCTTTGGTCATACCATTTGTTAGAGTTCGAAAATTTACTAAGGAAAGGATATGTATTTGAACTGGGAGATTGCTAAAACTTGGGGTAAGTACACTGAAACATTACCTAAGGTTGGCTCTATAGCACGTGGATTTAAGAGTGTTAACCAATGTGGCGTTCTAAAGGTTAGCTGAAATTTTTCTGTTTTCAAACCTCTACTTCATTCTAAGCTTATGTTTTGCTTGAGGGCAAACAAAAGCTAAGTCTGGGGGAGTTGATATATCATGGTTTTTACCCATTTTTGACCATGATATAAGTCCATTTTATAGAGTCTTTTGGTATTTTTAGAGTCCTATTAGAGTCTTTACAGGATGGAGCACATTTGGAGCTTAATAGAAGATTTTGGAGCTTATTGGAGCATTCTGGAGAAGCAACCGAAGTGATGAAGTCGGAGCTGAATTACAATCGAAAAACATAAAAAAAAAAAATACTNAAAATATCTATTCGCAAAGAGATTTGGTTTAGAGATTTTGTGAACAATCGAACCTGTTTTTAATGCTTGCCTTAATTGTTTGAATTTGCAAAGAGATTTGGGATTCTGGAATTTAGGCATAGATAACTTCTGCAACGAGAGTTGATTGGTTTTAAATTAGTGTTTCGAGTTCTAGACGGTTCTTAATAATTTCCTGACAATATAATTTCTGCATTCTCTGATTCAACCTGATAATTACCCTTGTCTAGCGTTTCGTCTCTTGAACTTTAATCACCTTTAAATTTGTTTACTTATTTACTCAGTAGTTTACTTTACTTTTATTGATTGATCTAGCATAATTTGATCCTACAAACCATAGTGTAGCATCTACTTCCTTTGAGATTCGATAACCCCTTATACTTCAACTGCATTGCTGTGCACTTGCAGTGTTGATTTATTTGGGTAAAACTTTGACCCTATCAAGGAGTTGATATATCATGGTTTTTACCGGTTATTGACCATGATATAAGTCCGTTTTATAGAGTCTTTTGATCTTTTGGTCTTTTTAGAGTCCTATTAGAGTCTTTACAGGTTGGACTACGTTTGGAACATAATTGGAGATTTTGGAGCATTATGGAGCATTATGGAGCATTGTGGAGGAAGTTGCGAAGTGATGAAGTCAAAGAGCCAGATTTTACAAGGAGTGTCGATCGACACTACATTGGTGTCGATCGACACCAATCGTGGATTCCCAAAGTCGTCTGATTTTACAAGTCTTAAAGGAAAAGGAAATTGCCCAGAAGTTTTCCTTATTTGCAAAAGTGCCACAACTCGTGTTTCTACCCTTATATATAGTTTTTAAAGCCATTGTTTAGGCATTATCTCTTACTTTAAGAATCATAGAAGTTTAAGTTTTTGGAGAGAAAAATCAGACTCCTTTAGAGCAGATTTGGAACTCCTTTATTTCTTCTATTGATTTCTTTTATGCTTTCTATTAAAATAATGATTTCTGTTTCATTGATCATGTCTGAGTAGTTTGCTTGTTAGGTTTAGGGTTTTTCAAAGGTGATTGATGAATTGGTAGGTTGAATTATATTGTTAGGATAAAATCATTAGAGTTCTTCATCTGGATTTGTGTTTAATGCTGATTTTAGCTTCGCGACCTAGAATCTGATCTAAGGTTAATTAATAGATGTGAGAGTATTATTACTAATGTTAGATGAGCAAAATACCTATTCGCAAAGAGATTTGGTTTAGGGATTTTGTGAACAATTGATATATCATGGTTTTTACCCGTTTTTGGACCATGATATAAGTGTTTTTATAGAGTCTTTTGTTAGTTTTAGAGTCTTTTCTGAGTATTTATAGGTTGGACTACGTTTGGAGCATAATTGGAGATTCTGAAGCTTTTTGGAGCATTTTGGAAAAGCAGCCAAAGTGATGAAGTCGAGAGAGCAGATTTACACGCAGGGTGTCGATCGACACCATCTGTGTCGATCGACACCAGACGAGACCGACGCGTTTTGCTGACTTCTATTGGAAAAAAGAAATTGCCCAAAGTTCTGAAGAATTACAACATTGCCCCTGGACGAAAATCATCTTCTATAAATAGATTTCAGGCATTGTTTAGCCTCATTAACTTTTGAATACTTTTTCATAATTTTCTCTCTTAGAGATTTTTAGAGAGAAGAATTTGTCTCCTTCAGAGCAAATTTGGAACTCCATTATTTCTATTGATTTCTTCTATGCATTCTTATTTATTCATGATGTTTGTTTTATTCACCATGTATGAGTAGTCTGCTTGTTAGGTTTAGGGTTTTTCAAGGGTGATTAATGAATTGTTAGGTCAAATTAAATTGTTAGGATAAAATCATTAGAGTTCTTCATCTGGATTTGTGTTTAATGCTTATTCTAGCTTCGCGACCTAGAATCTGATCTTAGGTTGATTAATAGATGCGAGAGTATTATTAATTGCCTGAACTAATGTTAGATGAGCAAAATACCTATTCGCAAAGAGATTTGGCTTAGGATTTTGTGAACAATTGAACCTGAAATTAATGCTTGTCTGAATTATTAGAATTTGCAAAGAGATTTGGAATTCTAGGGTTTAGACATAGATAATCTTCGCAGCGAGAGTTGGTTGATTTTACATTAGTGTTTCGAGTTCAAGAACAATGCTTAATAATTCTTAACATTCTGTCTAGATCTGCAATTTGGATCATCTGAGAATTTCTCTGAACCTAGCGTTACGTCTCCTGAATTTACTAAGTTTTTAATTGCTTTCTGTTTTTAATTCCATATTTCTTCTTAGCTTAATTCGAATTTAGAAGTTTGCTGTGTGACTATCCCTTCCTTATGGATTCGATCCCTAAGTACTGTGACTGATCTCTTAATTTGAGAGAGTAGCTCTAGGGTAAATTTGACCCATATCAGCATCTCATGTCTTCTGCTAATCTTTACTTTCCTTTGACAAGCATCACATCCAGAGATAAAAGCATGAGCATCTTTGAACATTGTTGGCCACCAGAATCCAGCTTGAAGAACTTTGGAAACTGTCTTGAATGTTGCAAAATGTCCTGCATAATCTGAACCATGGCAGTGAAATAGCACGTCCTGCACCTCAGCTTCTGCAATACATCTTCTGTATACTCCATCCGAGCAATGCCTGTAAAGATAAGGCTCATCCCAATAATACCTCCTAAGTTCTCTGTAGAACTTCTTCTTCTCATAGTCCTTAAGACCAGTAGGTGCATCCTCTGCAGCAAGGTAATTGGCAATATCAGCATACCACGGTCTCTGGCAAGTGGAAACAGCCATCATAGGTGTGGAAAACGCGTCACTCATAGCCTTGAGAATCT
>JAHZTW010000003.1:27802554-27821808 GCA_020283515.1 Alliaria petiolata
GGCTGAAGCAGTTGCCACCAGGATCCTTGACCACATGGGAAGACACAAAGAATGCATTCCTTTGCAATTTCTTTGATGATGCGAGATCGGAGGAGCTGAGGATGAAGATCACTACATTCTCTCAAGGACCTATTGAGGCATTCAAAGCTTCTTGGGTGAGGTTCAGATCTTACCAAAGGGACTGCCCACATCATGGATTCAGCGAGCTGCAGCTTATCGGAATATTCTACCGCGGGATCGACTGGAGATACCAGATGGCCTTAGACGCTGCAAGTAATGGGAACTTCAACACCAGATTTCCAGATGACGCAATAGAGCTTATAGAGAACTTGGCTTCTAGCAACAGCACCAAGAATGCTGATTTTGAGAGGAGACAAAACGCAGGAGTAGCTGGAGAAAACGAAATTGCTGAAGTCAACAAGAAGCTGGACATCTTGATGGGAAAGAAGCAGGTCCATTTTGCTAATGAAGTAGAGACTTTTGAGCCTGAAGAAGAAGAAGTTAACTACATTAATGAAGCTGGTTTTCAAGGACAGAGATTCAACAATCAGCAAAGCTATGGTTCTTCCTATCAGAAGCCTTTTCAGAGCAATAACTTCAACAGAACTTATGGTTCTTCTTCCTACCAAAAGCCTCCTGCACAAGACAATAAAGTGGAGTCTATGCTAGAGCAACTTCTGGAAGGACAGCAGAAGATAACAGTGGATTTCAATGGCAAGATTGATTCACTGTACAACGACCTGAATGGGAAGATAGAGAGCTTGGCCTCTCATGTGAAAAAGCTAGATGTTCAAGTTGCTCAAACCGCAGAAGCTTTTCGTAGGCAAGAAGGAATTCTTCCTGGGAAGACGGACACGAATCTGAGACACCATGTGAATGCCATCACGATCCAGACCGGAGGGAACCTTCAGCCTATGCAGAAAAGTGGGCCAAGTACTGAAGAATTCAAGGAGCTTGAAGATGTAGAAATTGCTGCGGAGTCAATGTCGATTGACACTACTGTGTGTCGATCGACACTCGAGAAGAAATCAGACAAATCAAGCTCGATCAACACAGCATCCTCGACACAAACGTGTAGTGTCAATCGACACCAGGTGGGTGTCGATCGACACCCTTCCCGGACTTTGACAGACACACCTAAAGCTTCACAGGTCGCATTGGAAAGAGTCTGCAAGGCCAAGGTTCCCAATCTTCCTCTACCAAAACACCTAAAGCCGCCCATTAGTCCAGAGAAACTAGCTGCTTTCAACAAGAAGGTGGAAATGATTCCTAAGGAGCTCTCCTTTGATGAGGCTTATGAGAGATATCCTTTCTGTGCTTTCTTCCAGAATAACAGAGAAACCTTTGAAGAGATGGAAGAATTCTTTCACAAAGCAAGGGAAACACCACCACCAATGAAGCAGCTGCCTAAGGTTGAAGATCCTGGGATGTTTATGGTTCCATGCTCCATTGGTGGAGTTGAATTTAAACAATCCCTCTGCGATTCAGGAGCAAGCGTGAACCTCATGACAAAAGACATTGCAGAGAGGCTGGGGATTGCTGACATTCACCCTTCAAGCATGACTCTTGAATTTGCCAATTCTTCTACCGCAGTTTCATATGGTACAATTCCAAACCTACTTGTCAAAGTTGGGAGTTGCCTAGTTCCAACTGCTTTTCAGGTTGTGGAAGTAAGCAGAACGTCTAGCATACCATTCATCCATGGAAGACCATTCATGGCCACGGTAGGAGCTATTGTAGACATGCCCAATAAGAGAATGTATTTCTCTAATGTTGACAAAGAAGTGTTCTACAAAGCTATCCCTACTTCTGGAACTTCCAAACACATCTCTTGCATTGCTGTGATCGCTGGAGAGGAGCTTGATGCTGCAGAACAAAAGGACAAGTTGGTTATTCAAGAGGCATTAGCTGAAAATTCTAAGAAAGTTGTGGAGCTTGAAGACTGGGGTGGAAATGATCATCTCTTCCAAACTATGAGCAGAAACGATGTTCAAATCAATGACAAGCCAATGGAGGAAGACGTTTTTGTCATGGAGACAAGGATTGCAGAGATGAACTGCAGAAAAGGTGAAGAGATTCGAGCTACTGACGTAGTGTCGATCGACACCAATGGTATCGATCGACACCCTCCGCGGATCACTCGAGAAGCTGGTTCCAATGTGGTCAAACAGATGCTTCCATATCCTACAGCTCATAAACCTCGAAGTAAGCAAAGGTACGCACACCCTGGACTCAATTCCAAACCTCCTGATCTTATCAATAAGAATTTAAAAAGTTCAAAAGCTTTTGCACACTTATGCAAGCCACGAGATTCTCGTAGAAGGCTTGGTGTTTCCTTTGATGATGCTGCAGGAAAAAGGAGTATCCCACCCGAACTCAAGTCCCACCCTGCTGTTGTTCCTCATTTCCTTGGTCGATTTCATGCACCTAATGCTTATACACCACCTTGGATGAGAAGACATTCGTCTGGGAAGCATTCAATGCAACCCTCTGATCCACCAGACGTCTGACCTGACACAGTCAAGCTAATGACTGAAAACGAGCGCTGAGTGGGAGGCAACCCACTCTTAGGTACGTTTTTCTTTTTATTTTGTTTTGTTTTTACTAAATTCTAAATTTTAGTCAGTTAAAAAAGGCGACATTGGGCTCGACATAGACCAATGTCGATCGACACCACGCGCAGACGAAGGTAAATCTTCTATTTGGTCTTTTATGTTGTTTCTAATCTTTCTTTCAGCCAACTTCGGGCTTGATAACACTGGGGACAGTGTTGTTTAAGTCTGGGGGAGGTGATTACTGACTTTGTGCTTTGTTTTGAGAGTCAAAAAACTTTTGTTTTATTGAGTCAAAATCATTGAAATTTTCAGTTTTCAGAAGAACTAACCACAGAATGTTGACACTTGAAGGACCATTGCTTTAGTAGTTGATTACAGGTCTTACTAAGTAGAAAGCTGCAAGTGGACCAATCTAACAGAGAGAGTCCAGATCCCCTTAAAAGAACTAGGTATGCATTGAATTTGATTCCTCTTTCAGCTATGAACAAGAGAAGCTAGTTGCAGTCTCTCCTTGATCTTCCCTTGAGAAAAGAAAAAGAAAGAAAAAGAGTCTAAGTCTGGGAATAGTGCAATGAACCTCATGAGCCTGTCTCCTCACAAGGAATAATATTAGTGAGTGCTCTTGAACACGTCTCCTCACAAGGAACACAAGTAGAGAGTAGCACTATTTCCCGAGACTTCAAAAGAATAAGAAGAGTCAATGAAAAGATCTTAGAACACCCTGAAAATGGGCACAAGTTGACTAAGAGAAGAGAAAATAGGAGAGCTGTACAAAGAATGTCTTGTTCAAAGCACTAAGGAAGGGAAAGAATCAGCAAAGTTCTTTGGCATTACCACTGTTAGAGTTCGAAATCTATCTAAGGAAAGGATCTGGACTTAAGCTGGGAGATTGCTAAGCATGTGGTAAGTACACTGAACTTTTCTAAGGTTGGCTCTACTGCATGTGGATTTAAGAGTGTTAACGAGTTGTAGCGTTCTGAAGGTTAGCTGAATATTTCTGTTTTCAAACCTCGACTCTATATTTAGTTTCTGTTTTGCTTGAGGGCAAGCAAAAGCTAAGTCTGGGGGAGTTAATATATCATGGTTTTTACCCGTTTTTGGACCATGATATAAGTGTTTTTATAGAGTCTTTTTTGTTAGTTTTAGAGTCTTTTCTGAGTCTTTATAGGTTGGACTACGTTTGGAGCATAATTGGAGATTCTGAAGCTTTTTGGAGCATTTTGGAGAAGCAGCCAAAGTGTTGAAGTCGAGTAGAATTACGCGCAGAAAGTCGATCGACACCTGACGAGACCTCCAAGTTTCGCGACTTCTATCAGAAAAAGGAAATTACCCAAGTTTTGAAGAATTACAAGATTTTCGCTGGACGAAAATCCTCTTCTATAAATAGTTTACAGGCATTGTTTAGCCTCATTACCTTTGAATACCTTTTCATAATTTTCTGTCTTAGAGATTTTTAGAGAGAAGAATTTGTCTCCTTCAGAGCAAATTTGGAACTCCATTATTTCTATTGATTTCTTCTATGCATTCTTCTTTATTCATGATGTTTGCTTCATTCACCATGTCTGAGTAGTTTGCTTGTTAGGTTTAGGGTTTTTCAAGGGTGATTAATGAATTGTTAGGTCAAATTAAATTGTTAGGATAAAATCATTAGAGTTCTTCATCTGGATTTGTGTTTAATGCTTATTCTAGCTTCGCGACCTAGAATCTGATCTTAGGTTGATTAATAGATGCGAGAGTATTATTAATTGCCTGAACTAATGTTAGATGAGCAAAATACCTATTCGCAAAGAGATTTGGTTTAGGATTTTGTGAACAATTGAACCTGAAATTAATGCTTGTCTGAATTATTAGAATTTGCAAAGAGATTTGGAATTCTAGGGTTTAGACATAGATAATCTTCGCAGCGAGAGTTGGTTGATTTTACATTAGTGTTTCGAGTTCTAGAACAGTGCTTAATAATTCTTGACATTCTGTCTAGACCTGCAATTTAGATCACCTCAGAATTTCCCTGAACCTAGCGTTTTGTTTCCTGAACTTACACCGTTTTAATTACTTGATGTCTTTACTTTTAATTATTTCTACTTAGCTTAATTCGAATTTAGAAAACTGATGTGTGACTATCCCTTCTCTGTGGATTCGATCCCTAAGTACTACAACTGATCTCTTAATTTGAGAGAGTAGCTCTAGGGTAAATTTGACCCATATCAACAATCGAACCTGTTATTAATGCTTGTCTGAATTGATAGGATTTGCAAAGAGATTTAGAATTCTAGGGTTTAGACATAGATAATCTTCGCAGCGAGAGTTGGTTGATTTTATAATTGTGTTTCGAGTTCTAGAACGGTTCCTAATAAATTCCTAACATTCTGTCTAGACCTACCATTTGGATCACCTGAGAATTTCCCTGAACCTAGCGTTTCGTCTCTTGAACTTACACCGCTTTTAATTATTTGTTTTCTTTTACTTTTAATCTTTATTCTTACCTTAATTCAAAATTAGAAGTTTGCTGTGTGACTAACTATTTTCCTGTGGATTCAATCTCTAAGTAATGCGACTGATCTCTTAATTTGAGAGAGTAGCTCTAGGGTAAATTTGAGGGCATATCAACACACACGTGAGAAGTTGAAAAAGTTAATAAAAGAGTGTTTTCATAAGTTATCTTAAGTGTTTTTCCTCTCTAAAAGTTTTCAAGTTTCTCTTAAGTGATCTTCCATATTTTAAATTCATACTTAGAAGGTTTTGTTTCTTTCGGATCTCTCGGATATTACGGTTTTGCGCTAGTGCTAAGCACTATAGGTGAGAGTTGTGCGTTTCTCTCAACAATCGTGTCTATAATGCGAAAAGAAGACATATTTAGAAGCTTGTGAGGCAAACACGAAGAAGCAAGGAAAGAAAAAGGTCACATCGGAAGAAACCGTTAAAAAAACGCAAAATGTTTGATGACGAAAAGTCTGCAATTTTGTGAAAAAAACTAGTTATCTAAAAACTAGTTATTCAAACCATTAAAGCAGTTGTTAATGAAGGTGTCAAGGTTCTAGATCAAAAATTTATTTCGGAAACAACTTTGGGAATGTAATGTGACACTACTAGAAGCGGATGTACAAACTGAATATGAAGAACTATCATTCCTACGTCCTCAGGAAGAGAGTTGTGTTGTAACTTGATATACTTATAAATTAGCATGTGTAGACATCCATTTTAGATAGCTTTTGCATTCATTTATGCATTCATTTATGCATTCATTTAGTCACTTTTAGTCCAAATTGCATTCAAATTAGGATTTAACAAGTTTTAGCTTAGGTTATTGCATATTGTGCATATTGAGTCCTAATTAGGTACTATGGAGGCTTGGAGGACCTCTTTGGAGAGTTGGGGTGACATGGAGGAAGAGAAGAAGGGAGCCAAACATGAAGCAGACGATCTTTAGAAGCATATCGACCTTGGTGTCGACCTACCAAGGTCGATATATCTCGGCAGAGAGATTGGAGTGCGCGTATCAGACGTTTGTATCGGACTACTAAAGTCGATACAAAGGCCACCGGGAGTTTTGGAGGAAGTATGTCGGGCGTTTGTATCAGACTGCTAAGGTTGATACACACCTCAACTGAAGATCGAAGCTGGCGTATCGGGCATCTGTGTTGAGCTACCAAGCCCGATACACTCCTTGAAGAAAACCTTTAGCAGCGTATTGACCTGCATGTCGACCTAGCAAGCTCGATACGCTGCCTTATTTTCGCCTAAAACCGGGTCAACACCCGGTTTGTTCCGGGTTGACCCGGTTCGTCCACTGTTCACTATAAATAGGAAATGACCTAATGTTTCCTAAGTATCTTTTAATCTTTTGTTCTTGCTTAGAAAACCTTCCCTTTTGGTTTTTAAGTGATTTTGTAAGACATTTGTTTAAAGTTTATGCAAATTAGTACTTATCTCTTTTAATCTTTCATCTTCTATCTCTCTAATCATGTTTATCTCTACTTCTTTCATAGGATTTAAGGGGTTAATCATGATTAGTGAGTAGTTTTATTAGGATCTAAGGATGGCTTAGATCTAGGGTGTTTGAAAGGTTAATCTTGATGTCTAGGATTAGATCTTCTCATTTCCCTCCTTGTTTAGTGCTCTAAATGCTAGTTTAGCCATGATCAAGCTAAAACTAGGCCTTAAGGAATTTCCCACCCACAAGGTGTTTGATGAAATTTCCCAACCAACTAAACAAGGGATTTACATTCCTAGCTCATGAAAGTGATTGTCTAGGGTGTTTATTAGCAATTTAGAACTGTTTCATAATGCTTGTTAGCTTCCTTTTCACAAATGAAAGTTTGATCTTGATTAGGATGATTAATGAAGGGATTAGTGCCATGAAAGTGGATTAGTTATTGAGTTCTAAGCTTAGGGATTAGCATATTATGTTATTGATTGACATCAAAGATTGATTCTTGGAACACCTTAGGTTGATAACCCCATCCTTGGATTCGCTTTAGTAATTTGATAATCTTTGTTAGTAGTTAAATAGTTTTAAATTTGCTTGATTAGTGCATTCATTGCTTAATTAAGGTGTTAGTAACTTTTGTTTACTTTGTTTGATCACTTAGGTTGTTAGATAAATGATAGGGCTCAGGTTTTACCCAAATAAAACTACTGCAAGTGCACATCAAATGCAATTGAAGTATAAGGGGTGTCGAATCCCAAGGGAAGTAGATGCTACACTAAAGTTTCTATGTTCAGATTATGCTAGATCAAATCGAAATTAAGTAAACTAGGCGACTAAGCGAATAAATAAACGAGATTAAATGTGGATTAAAGTTCAGGAGATTAAGGCGCTAGGTGAGGGTAAATTATCAGGTTGAATCCAAGAATGTAGTTATTAAAATTATTAGGGATTTATTAAGAACCGTCTAGAACTCGAAACTCTAATTTAAAACCAATTAACTCTCGTTGCAGAAGTTATATATGCCTAAATTCCAGAATTTCAAATCTCTTTGCAAATTCAAATAATTAAGACAAGCATTAAAAATAGATTCGATTATTCACAAAATATCTAAACCAAATCTCTTTGCGAATAAATATTTTGCTCACCTATGATTAGTTCAAGTTATTAATAATGCTCTCGCATCTATTAAACAACCTAAGGTTTGATTTCTAAGTGATCAATTCAGAAACCAATACAAGTTCAAATCAAGGTGAAGATCCAATTGATTTCCCTAACAGCAATAATAAATCTACAGACTCTTCATCAACCCTAAATCACCCTAACCTAACTAGCAAACTACTCAGACATAGAGATGAAAACACAAATCATGACTGAATAAATTGCATAAAATAAGAATAGAGAATGATACTAGGGTTAGAAATCTGGCTCGGATGAGTTAGAATTGTCTCCCCAAAATCTCAGGATCAATCTCTCTCTAAGTCTCAAAAACAGAAAATAATGATAATAATTGGTGGCTAAACAAATGCCTTAGAAAATCTATATTTATAGGCAGATTCACGTCAGGAGCAGTCTTGTAATTTCTTCAATTTTGAGACAATTTCCTTTTTCTGATGAAAGTCGTGAAACTCTTGTCGGCTTTATTGGTGTCGATCGACAACAAGGGTAGTGTCGATCGACACCCTTCGTGTAAATCCTTCTTCGACTTCATCACTTCGGCTGCATCTCCAAAATGCTTCAAAAAGTTCCAAAATCTCCCATTTAGCTTCAAATGCTCTCCATCCTGTAAAGACTCTAATAGGACTCTAAAACTAATAGAAGACTCTATAAAAACACTTATATCATGGTCCAAAAACGGGTAAAAACCATGATATATCAATAAACCTTAAAACTTTATTGCTAGCTTGGATTAAGAAGTTGTATGCATTCCTAGTGTCTTAACCATTTTCATTATTGATTGATCCTCAAACATTACAATGACATGAGTAGGCGTTTGGATAATTGTTAAGTACCGAGAAAAAAAATCTACTTATCATAACTGCAAAAGAGAACTTTCTAATTAGATATATCTATTGAATGTAAAGAAACATACTATCTAAGTTTTGTAAAATGTTGATTTTCTAAATTTGTATTTGTTTTGTAAAAACTTTTCTAAATTTTTTAATATATTTTTTATTAATAAATGTTACTTAATATCACTTATGTAAATTTGATAACACCGGTTTGGATACTAAATCGTTCTAAGTATCGAGGCTATCGGAAAAAAAAATATATATTAATTAATTGTAAATTTTAAAAAGTATTAATTAAAAATATTTGAATTATTGAATTACTATGAATTTATAATTATGAGAAATTGTTTATTAAAGACAATAATACACTAAATAATAATTATTTTTTAATTTCTGTCAACTCTTCTTGGCATGTTTGCATTTTCGATCATGTAGAGGTGTGCAAGCGGGTAATCTGGGTGGATTTTTATTGGTGTAAAGTAGTGACAATTGATTCCAGGTTTTGACATGATGATAGACTAATACATGAAAATCCTTTCGTTAAGATGTTCGTGTAGAGTCCTTTTGTTGATAAGCTGGTGGGCATCTTCGCGTATGTTAGCGTTGAAGTCGTAGTAACTTTTTCCTGATGTAGAAGAACTTGCCATCATGTGAATCTCTTTTAGCGGGTTTCTACTGAGCATGTCTGCTAGTGTATTCTTTATACTTCGAAATCATACTTCGAAAACCATTCGCTCCATCGTAGTAACTGTTGGTGTGGGACCATCTTTTGCTTGAATTGTAACATCTTTGTGAAAGAAGACATATCCATTTCGATGCGAAATTTGTGTCATATTAGATGGAACTCAAACTTCTCAATGGCTTTTTTTACTGCTAAGATTTCTTTGAACGTGGAGTGATAATGCATCTCCAAATCTTTAAAGCGTCCGCTTTTATATCCACAAATTTGACGTTTGCCGTCTATCTCTTCAAATAAAGTGGCTCCCCAATACTTGTCACTTGCGTCTGTTTAGTCCATTGAGTGGATTCTTTGTCAGCATCTTCTGGAGTGGTCTTGTCAACTGCGAAAGTTGCGGAATAAAGTTGCTTATGTAATTGATTACTCCAAGGAATTGTTGGATTTGTCGTCGTGTGAGATTTTCGTTCGGGAAATCGAGAAGTGTTGTAGCTAGATGGGCTTGTGGTGCAAATTGGCCATCTTTAATTTACATTCCAAGGAAATCGATCTTGGGTTGGGCTATGATCATCTTTCAGGTCGAGAGCATGATTCCATATTTCTTTACAATTTTTTGAAGTTGTGTGAGAGATTGGATATGCTCCTCTTCATTTGATGAAAATAGGAGGATGTCGTCGATGTATATTAAAGCCATGTGGAGGAGGGCTTGAATATATGTAACATTGCATGTTGAAATAGTAACGTTGCAGTCTTGAGATCGAAAGGCAAGACATTCCATTGGGGATGGCGATTTGGTAGACAAAATGCCGTTTTGTATCTTTCTTCTGAATGAACTCCAATTTGCCAGAACCCATATTTTAGGTCGAACTTTGAGAATATCGTTGCGCCTTGGAGGTGTTGAAGAAGTGCCTTCTTGTTTGATAGTGGAAACTTGACATCTTGTAGGTATGTATTAAGGGGATTGAAGTCAATGACTAGTCTGAGTTTTCTCCTTCCTTGTTCTGCACGGTTGTTGACATAAAATGCTTTGCATGCCCATGGCGAGTTTGTTGACTCCACAATTCTTTGACCTACGAGCTGGTCACATTCTTCATTTCCTTTTTGTAATAGTGTGGGTGGCATTCTTGCATGACTTGCTTTTGTTGGAGTAGTATGAACATTCTCCTTGAAAAATAATGATACGAAAAACTCCGAGTTTAGCCATAGTGGATTGTTGCACTTTTGAAGGAAATCCGTGTGAGAATCCGCACACGAAAGCATGGTGATTTCTTCTTTAATTTTTCCGAACTCTGGGAACACAACTCCTTCGATTGTGAAAAGGCGATGTATAGTTGTGAAGGCTTTGTAGAAGGTCTTCCACTTTATTCCTCGTGGTTCGATTGAGATATCGATTTTTTTCTTTAGTGTGTAGTAAGTGTCCCATCCTAAAACTAAATATTTTCCGAGTACCAAGGACATCCATTGTTATTTGACATCCTGGGAAGATTTCTATCGTTATCGGCTTGAACTTGAGCTTGACTGTCAATGAGCTAGAGTTTGCGACTCGAAATTCTTGTTGGTGCGGCAGCCACATAGACGACAAAAGGATCTTGAGATTTAGTATTGTTGTGTAAGCTCCTGTGTCGATAAATGTGATAGCATGAACTCGATCTTCCTTACACGAGGGATCAAATATTGTTACCGGCAAATGTGGTGTGTGTATCTCATCTTGTCATGGCATATGAGTGATTTTGAAACAGCAGCCGTTATCTTCTTCTTCGTAAGTTGATTCAGATGAATCATCAAAATCTGAGTAGCCACATATAGCGTCTTTGTCATCACTATCATATGGTAGTATGATATGTCTATATTTTGCATCATATTTCCCTCCATTTAGTGTAAGTTTCACCTCATTTAGGAACTTATTTAGGCATCTTTGCACCACATTTCATTCATCTAGTAGTCTAGGATGTCCTTGCATAGTCTTTGCATATTTTGGCACTTTTGGAGTCTTTATCAGGTAATATGGATGCTATGGAGGCATGCTTGAAGTTGGAGAAGGATGGTATGATCAAGAGGACGAAGAGAAACAGCCAAATGATAAGCAAAAGTCTTTTAGAAGCATATCGAGCATTTGGAGGCGCGAAATATATGTGTCCGTAAGAAGGCCTTGCACTTAGATTCAGACTCCAAAGCCTTCTTAAGAGTTGTAGAGGATCCAGAGTTCTTTCTGTTACCGTTAGAATCAAGTCATTCAGACCCCTGGTTAGAAAGTTATATCGATTTTAGTTCGGATCGACGTAGTGGATCGACCAGGCAGCCCGATCCAGAAAACCAGGGGTTTGGATCGACGTAGTGGATCGACCAGGCAGCCCGATCCAGAAAACCAGGGGTTCGGATCGACGTAGTGGATCGACCAGACAGCCCGATCCAGAAAACCAGGGGTTCGGATGGACGTGCTGGATCGACTTAGTACGTCGATCCGAACACAGACGACCTTCTACTGTTCACTTTTCTGGGTCCACCTATAAATACTCAAAATACCTAATTTTTATGTTAACTTTTATTCTTTATTGTCTTAGCTTAAACTTTTATCCTCTTTGGGAGAAAACCTTGTACTTTGCTTGGATCTTTAAGTTTAATGCAATATATCTCTTAGATTTCTTATTATCTTTTCTCTAATCATGTTTAGCTTATCACTTATCTTTGATTTGATGGGCTCAATGATGATTAGTGCGTAGTTCCTTAGGAACTTGGGGATGGGTTAGATTTAGGGTTTTCTAATGGTTCAATCTTGCAATCTAGGTTAGATTCTTTCATCTCTCTTCTTATTAAGTAGTTCCTAATGCCAAATAGCTAATCTTTGCTATTTTGGATCATAGGCATTTCACACACCCACCAAGTGTTTGATGAAATGCTTGAACCAACTTTATAAGAGATTTACATTCCTAGCCTAAGACATTAGTTCCCTAGGGTGTTTATCATGCTATTTAGACTTGTGTTTATTGCTTGCTAATCATTGTAATGCTAAAACATCATTAGTTCATTAGGGTGATTAGTAAAGGGATTATTACCACACATCATGGATTAGTCTTTATTAAGTGTTCTAGGCATAGAGATGGCTTGTTTAGTTGCTTAAATGATTGCAAGGTTGTCCATTTGATTGCCCAAATCAATGATTCCATCCCTAGGTTTTGTTTTTAATTAATTAGCAATCTTGATTAGTAGTTAATCGCTTGATTAGTGCTTGATTAGTGATAATTAAGGTTTAAACTCATATAATTGGTCTTGTAGTGTCTCTCTTATGTTGTAGCTTGCTTTTAATTAGTCTCTTGTTTGCTATATTTCGAATTTGGCTTAGCTTAAACCAAACTTTGTATTCCTTTTGCATCAAACTCCCAAGATGGATTGATATCTCAAGTATTGCAATGATATGAGCAATTGAGAAATTGCAAACATGACTAAAAATACTTGTTTAATTTGGCGCCGTTGCCGGGGATCGAACCCGGGTCACCCGCGTGACAGGCGGGAATACTTACCACTATACTACAACGACACTATCATCAGAATCTGAGTAGCCACATATAGCGTCTTTGTCATCACTATCATATGATAGTACTGACTCTAGATCATGATTGTCAAGATCGATGTCTGGTGCAATTTTGGATATCGAGTTGATGAGGTATTGCTTCTTCCTTTTAGATTGGTTTGGACAGTTCTTTGCGAAATGTCATTCCTTGCGGCATCAAAAACATCTTGTTGTTTTCCTGAAACTCTCATTTCTGAAAAATCGCTTGTGCCTGAATTTGTTGAAGCATCTCTGGAATGGTTTTCAGAATCTTCCAGGCTTGCCTCGTGAATCGCATAAGCAAGGCTTCTTGGATTTTGAACATTTGATAGATAAATCTGGTCTAGCATATATCCAGGATAGTTGCTTTGATTTATCCATGAATTCCATCCAAAACTCCTTTTGTTTGCTGAGCTTATCAAGAGTTTGGAATACGTATTGCTGAATTTCGCCAATAGAGATTTCTTCAATTGTTTGGCATTTGTCTCTCATATATAACTTAGTCTGTTGACCAAGATAATCGTCAATGGAGGGTAGATATACTTGCTTTAGGCTCGGATTGTTGAGACAGTTGAGCGCATAATACCTTCGAAGCCGTCGCTCAAAGTGCTTTGCCAAATCTCTTTTCCTTAAAGAGCAACATTTTACCGTGAAGAATTCTTCTTGCAGCTGCTCCTTCAGATGATTAGGGGTACCAGTGAATTCTCTGTGAATTTTGCCTAGAAGTAATGGTACTTTTTTTATAGACCTGATGTTGTCTGTATTCACCAAGCGAATTCCACCATTCTTTAAGTGCTCTGGATAGTCGTGCCACAAATTGTTGTTTTACAAACTCTAGTGGAGATGTGATGGCTTCTGAATTCATCCATGCATGAAATTCGTCAAGTCGATCATTCCATTTTTCAAAGGGAATATCATTGAATGTGAACGTCATGATTTTCGAAGCGAACTGCTTTGTTGGTACATCCTGATGCTTAGGGGCCATGTAGCGCATTTCTCCAACGCTTGAATATACCTCATTTATATTTGGTTCGTCTTTTGGGATGGTCGAAGTTCCGTCTATATCGAATTGCTTTGGTAAAGACTCTTCGTCTGAACTGGACTCATAGCTACTGGAGCTTGTATCCGAAAAATGATGAATCATCGTTATCGGCTGTGAGGTACAGATCGGAGGTTCCGGGATTGGTAGCCCTGGTGCCGCTGCACCAGTATTGTTGCTGAGGGTATCTAGCAGGCTGGACATTGAAAATTCGATGATCCTGATAAATGGTCTCGTTTTCTTTGTATGTTCAACAGATTTGTGGCTAGAGGAAGAGTTGAGAGTAGGTTTCTTGGTTGGATTGACCAGGAATTCCGATTCCTTTTGACGCCTTGGCTTCATTCGTGTTGGTTTTGTTTTTGAAATGCTGGTCATAGTCATGGACGGAGTCGTACCGTAACGAGATGTGAAAGCTTCATCCGAGGATAGGAATCCAGGGAGAGAGGTCTTTGACCTCTGATGTTGATAGCCAGAGAGAAATCCCAGAGAGTAAGATTCTTGATACATAGGTATTTCTGATGACATGCTACCAAAAGGATTGAAGTATGGATCAGTCTTGTTGTGATTATGAATCATACTTTCGAGGCTCTTTTGCAGATCCTTTAGCTGACATTTGAGGCTAGTTGTCTCAGCTTCTTCGCTTCGGATTTGGGATGTATTAATCATCATGTGTTGTACCATAGTCATCATTTCTTGATGAAGATTCTGAAGTCGACCATGGATTTCTGTTATTGATCCTTGAAGAGAGTTTAGCCTTTTACTATAGCTATCCGCCAATTGATAAACTTTGTGATTGATTGTTGTCAACAGTCGATTTTGAGCGAGGGCATTCTCTGTTTGCCAATTGAAGACCTTTTCTCCATGACTTAGCTTGTCTGGTCCAGAAGAGTTGATTGCTCTTGTAAGGATCTTCGGACTATAGGCGATATTGTCTTTGGTGAAATCTTCTAGAGGAGGAAAATCACCTGGATGCATCATCATGATTTGTCGAGGTTCCATTTTTCTTTCTGAATATTGGGCTATAAAGTCATATTTGCCCTTACCAAGTGGGCCGACAGTAGAATCTCCTTCGAGATATCTTTTGTAAAGGGAGTCTTTCTTTTTTTCTTCGTCTTTGTCGGATTTCATTGTCAGATTCGTAGTCTGCTTCTGTACAAGCAGTGCATGAACATACATCAAAATATTGATGTTCATCTTCGTCCATGAAAGGATACACGACTAATTCGTCTTGGCCAAAAGAAATTGGCTGAAGAGCTTGCTGCTTCGTCGGTCGCCCGTAGAATTCACATTCGTCGATTTGTATGGCAAATTGAGTGAATAGTGTCGTCAAAATGATGATGATCTTGGTTTTTTTAATTTGATCTCTGTTGTCCCATCATTTCGAGAATGGAAACTGACTTCAGATGCTTGGACTGGTGTCTGGGATGCTTCATGCATCTTCTCATAGCTTGTAACCCATGACTCTGGTAACCGGCGCAGCAGTTCTTCACGGGTTATTTGTCGAGGAATCTGGATAGAGTTGGGTGCTTGAGATGCTGATGTTACCTCGAGATATAACGCTTCGTCAAATGAGGGTAACACAAGATCAAGGGTATGATCTTGGATCCGGTAGACGATATGATGGTGTAGTGATGCAACCACGCTTTTTTCTTACATAGGTGCTCCGACTAGTTGCAGTTGGACCTTGAGCGTCTTTAGGAGATTGAGATCTTGTAAAGAGACATTAAAGTTTGGAAACAGTGTTATGAATACTGTTCATGTGTTTAATGTTGTATGAACCGTTCCGATGCAAGGTTGTTGGTATGACTTTAATCTTGAGTCGACTAAAGCTATACTTGCTACAACCGGTAGACCTTTTCGGGCGTGTGGGGTTAGACCGATTCTCACCACACTGAAGTGTAGATGAGTGTATCCTTGTTGCTGCCACAATCTTGGTAGATTCTCTGGAACGCTGAGAGAGATGAACTGCTCTTCTTTAGTGGCTGGAACCTGGCAAGATGAGAATTTGCTGGACTGGACATATTACATGACCCTTCGATGTGAAGATGGTTGTATGATCTCTCGAACACCTTTGACTAACAAAGCACTAGGCTTTTTGTCAAAGTATTCGTATGGATTCACCAGTGGAATTGTAGTGTATCTACTGGAACGTACTTGATTTTATATAGGGAATTTATATTATAAGAAGAAGAACTATTTTGATTTTTTCTTTTTGATTTTTGTAAAATAAAAATTGCGAATTGAGAATCGATGGTTGAAGGATTAGAAGTAGACATATTGCGAGATTGTTTTCCAGAACATTCAAAACAGTCAGTCAAAACAATGATTTATTCTATCATAACACAAACCTTTGGCTTTGATACCAGTCTTTGAGATAAACGTATATAGTCGGTCGTATTGAATAAGTCGTATTGACAGACGAGGATGGTAATATCGAGGTAAATGGAGCTTAGACTGACCTTTCACCACTGATTGTTCAACCACTACTAGAAATATTTTCTCTCCACGAAACTCATGTTGACTGTCGTGTTGACTCATTACTACGCCCAAATAAAGAAGCGGAGTAGAATCGACTTATAAAATTATTAAAAAGTCTGAAAAACGAAAGTCTGGAAATCAAAAATCTTAGAAAAAAAATATATGAATTGATTCTGTGCTTTGAGAGCGATATTTTATTCACTTTTTCAACTAAGCAAAACCCAAACTAGTTTATTATTGTTGTGCTTAATTTTCCTACTCAGGTGATGTTCGTTTGGTGCTCTGGACGCACTATCTGGACGCAGATACGGATTTATGTTCGTTTAGTGATAATTATGCACATTAACTGGATTATGTATTTGGAAACGTTTAATAAACTCATCCAAAAAAATCTCAATTTCTGGTTAAATTATTTTCGTGCGTCTGGATTAAAAAAACTCATCTGAAACTGGTAAATGACAATAATAGCCTTATTAAAGGAAATAACTACAAATCTGGCTTACCCTAAATTCCCAAAAATTCCCAAATCGACACCAAAAATATCAAACCCTAATCTGTTCTTCATTCTCTTGCCGACGACGAGTTTCTTCGAGAAATTTCATTCTCGACATCTGTTCTTCATTCTCGACAAATCTGTTCTTCCTCGGTTTTTCTTCGACGAGCAATCGTCCTTTCTTCGATTCCCAACAGGTATTGCTTCGTTTCCCTTTTGATAGCTTCGATTTCCAATCATCCTTTTTTCTTCGACGAGCTGTGTATATTATTAGTATCGATTAGGGTGTCGAGAATACTTCAAACCCAAATATCATTTCACTTTTGATAGCTTCGAGAGTTCTTAAAAATGGATGTCGTTTAGCTTTGCTTATTGTCTTTGCTTGAGCTTATCTCTGATAGAGATTTATGTTCGTTTAGCTTTGGGTTTGAAGTATTATCGACAGTTTTATGTTCGTTTAGCTTATGGGTTCAGCTTTGCTTTGATTTAGCTTCTGGGTTTAGTTTTGCTTTGATTTGCGTATTGTCTTTGCTTGATACAGACTTCAGGGATAAAACTGATCAAAACTTGTTGCAGGGGAGCTTGTAGTCGAGCTTGCATTCATTCAAAACAATGACATATGTGCCTGGTAGCGATGTAAGTGTATTCTCTTGTGAATCGCTTGTGAATCTCTAGTCTTTTTACATTCGTTACTTATGATATGGATTTGAGTGATGTTAGCTATTTGAGTTTGAGTGAATTAGGTTGCTTTATAAACTTGTCATGGTCTCTTCTCGTGTTAACTGTTCTAATAGTATTCTCTGTTCACTCGATAGACTCTTCTATGGAGTGATGAACAAACCCGGTTTTATCTTCAATTACGAATTGATGAGAAACTCAAAGGAAATGTAAGAAACCAGTTGGTGAATGATGCTGAGAGACAGACGATTATAAACAAGTTCTATGATGAATTTGGGGAGAGGCATACATGGGTAAAATTTAGGAACAAGTTTAATACTTGCAATAAGCAATACACAGCTTTCAAGATGTTGACTCACAATCGAACTGGACTTGGCTATTTTCCAAATGGATCCATAGACATGAGCGATGATTGGTGGGAGGAGCGTTGTAAGTTACGAGCGACGGTTTCTTCTTCCAAGCATCGTACTAGTTTCTTCATCCTTAGTTCTTATTAAACCTTTTCTTGTTATTTGAATTTAGGAATGGCCTGGAGCAAGAAAGATAAAAGATAAACCAGTCTCAGACACAGATTTAATGGAACAAATCTTTGGTTCTGTTCATATAAATGGTGCTGAAGGATGGACTGCTCAGCAAGGTGAAACCCAGTTAGACACCATGGCACTAGAGGATGGTGATGCTTCATCTGAAGCAACAAGGCAAAACGATCATCCTCCCAATCACGAGACAGATGGTCCATCAGCCTCCAATGGTCCCTCAGCCTCCAATGGTCCCTCAGTCTCCAATGTTCCCCCAGCCTCTAATGTCCAAAGACCTAATCGGAAAAGACGTAGGTATGAGCAACAAGACGTAGCAGAAGTGATTAGGGACAGCATCCAATCACGTGATGAAATACTTTCTCACAAGAATCAGCTAATAGAGAGTCACCCGAATTTTAGCTGTAGTCAGCTTAGGGCTATGAGGGTTTTACATTCATTGCCTAGTATAAGAATGTGGTCTCCATTGTACAAAGCCGCAATCAAACATCTCAAGGAAGATCCTACCAATCGTCAAACATTCCTAAGTTATGAAGATGATGAGAACAAAGTTACGTACTTGGAGTTTGAGACTGGTGAAAGGAGAGACCGGTGAAAGGAGAGACTGGTGAAAGGAGAGACTCTATGTTATCACTACAAGAAAACATCCGATTTGCGACGGACAAAACCGTCGCAAATCCGTCGCAAATCACCATTAGCGACGGAATTGCGACGGAAGCAAAATTGTCGCAATTCGTTAGCCGCAAATCAATATCCGTCGCAAAACCATCGCAATATTTGCGACGGAAATAAATTCATCGCAAATCCGTCGCAAATTTGCGACGGAAATAAAATGTTGTAAATACGTCGCAAGTTTAGGTCCGTCGCAAATCCATCGTAACATTTGCGACGGATTTGCGACGAACATTATGAGGTCCGTCGCAAATTCGTCGCAACTTTTTGCGACGGATTTGCGACGAACCTCATAACGTTCGTCGCAATTCCGTCGCAAATTAATTAATTTTTTATAAAAAAATAATCCCGAAAATTATATTTAATAAATAAATAAATATATAATATTAACAAAAATATTTCTAAATCTAACAAAACACACTAATCTAATTACTTTTTTAAATTATAGCAATTTAACAATTTGAAAGTATAAAAAATCAATTATAAATCTAATAATTTCTAAATCTAACAAATTCCAAACCTAAATCTAACTAATTCAAAACCTAAATCTAACAATTCCTAAATCTAACAATTCCTAATTCTAACAAAATTCCAAACTTAAATCTAAGAATTCATAAATCTAATAATTTCTAAATAACAAATT
>JAHZTW010000003.1:27824482-27907510 GCA_020283515.1 Alliaria petiolata
TGTAGTCAGCTTAGGGCTATGAGGGTTTTACATTCACTGCCTAGTATAAGAATGTGGTCTCCATTGTACAAAGCCGCAATCAAACATCTCAAGGAAGATCCTACCAATCGTCAAACATTCCTAAGTTATGAAGATGATGAGAACAAAGTTATGTACTTGGAGTTTGAGACTGGTGAAAGGAGAGACTGGTGAAAGGAGAGACTGGTGAAAGAAGAGACTGGTGAAAGGAGAGACTGGTGAAAGGAGAGACTCTATGTTATGTACTTTTGTTATGTACTTTTGTTAAACTCTATGTTATGTACTTTTGTTAAACTATGTGTTCTTCTCTTATTTTGTTAAACTCTATGTTCTTCTCTCTTAGCTCTATGTTATTTTGTTAAACTCTATGTTATGTTAAGGATTTGATTTACACGAGAGTACTTTTGTTTTGATTTGATTTGGCTGTTAAACTCTATGTTCTTCTCTCTTAGCTCTATGTTATTTTCTTAAACTCTATGTTGTTCTCTCTTAGCTTTCACTGATGTTTACTTTGTTTCATTGATTTCGCAGGATACATTCAGATTACTAATTGAGGATGATGACATTGATTTCATCTTCCGAAGAAATGGTAAGATATGGGTAAGAGTTTTCGCGGATCTCCCTATTACCGGGAAACCTTAGAGGAAGAAGAAATCATGTATGATGCGGTAGAAGAACATTATGGAGTTCCTCATAGAGAGATGCAAAGGACAAATCGAGGTGGAGGTTGGCGCCGTGTGCAACGTTTTATGTTTGAGTCCGAGAAACAATGCTTTGATATCCTCCGTATGAATCAAGGTACCTTTATGAGTTTATGTCAAACGCTTTCACAGAAGTATAAACTTGAAGAATCATGCCATGTCTATCTAGAGGAGAGTGTAGCGATGTTTGTAGAGATGGTTGCACAAGATATGACTGTCAGTGTTTTAGCTGAACGATATCAACACTCGTTGGATACAGTCAAAAGAAAGATAGATGATGTTTTAAGTGCTCTATTGAAGCTTGCAGGAGACATCATTAAGCCATCAAGAGGCGAGTTTACAAGTCCTAGTACTGTTCTAGTTAATGATGATAGGTATTATCTTTTTTTTGAAAACTGCATTGGTGCTTTGGATGGTACGCATATATCTGTTCGGCCTCCATCAAAGAATTCAGAACCACTCAGAGGCAGAAAAGCTGAGCCAACAATGAACGTTTTGGCAATATGTAATTTCAACATGAAATTCATATACGCGTTTGTTGGAGTTCCTGGACGAGCGCATGACACAAAATTTCTTACACACTGTGCTATCCACGAACCTTTCTTCCCTCATCCTCCAACCGGTAAGTATTATCTAGTTGACTCGGGTTATCCAACTAGAACTGGTTATTTAGGGCCTCACCGAAGAACTAAGTATCATCTAGATCAGTTTGTGAAGGGAGGACCACCAACTAGCACTAGAGAACTGTTTAACTGTAGGCATGCTAGTTTACGTTCGGTTATAGAGAGAACATTTGGTGTGTGGAAAGCGAAATGGCGGATTTTAGATAAGAAGCATCCAAAGTATGAACTGAGAAAGTGGGTGAAAATCGTCACAGCAACAATGGCACTTCACAACTTCATTCGTTATTCACATCATGAAGACCGAGATTTTGTTCATTGGGAAACAGTAGATAATTATGAGCAACATGGTGACCAAGGTTTAGAACAAGGTGAAGAAGCTGACATTGAGCATACTCCATATGTTCCTCAAGGTGATAGAGCAATGGAGATTCAACGTGATATTATCACTCAAAAGATAGGGAGAAGGAGTCAACTTCCATACTAGACACTTCGGTATGTTCTTATGGTTTTTGATCTAAAATTCACTTTCTAATCTCTTGAGTTTTGCGTGTTTGTTTAGTCTCTTGAGTTTTGCAGGTTTGTTTAGTCTCTTGAGCTTTCTGTTGAATGATCAAGTCCACCAGATTGGTTCTGCTCCTGCTTAAGATCCGAATACAAAAAGTGGTCATTGCTGGTTGGATTGTTTGATGTTCATCGAGACAATCAGTAGTAGTTTCATGGTTCTGTAGACACAAGAACGCTGTTTGGGTTTGTAATGAGTGTGATCTAGAATGAGCATTCTTTTTTTTTTTGGTTTGGCTTAGTTCTGGAATGGGTTTGTAATGGGTATCATTATGAATGTTACATAAACCCATGTAATTAATTTATATTTCTGTAATGATATTTTTCAATTTACAAATCTTTTATAAAAAGATTTCGTACTTTTTATAATAATATTCACCATAAATGTTTGTAGTTCGGTTATATCATATAGTCAAAGAGAGAGATTCAAACACCAAAATTAGTTTTATGAATCGCAGCATCAATAGAGGAGGAGGTGAAAAAGAATTTTTTGGTCATTTTATATATAATGCATCCAGATACAAATATTAAAATACGAAACGAACGTAACTGCGTCCAGATACAATTTCTAAACACATAGCCAAAAACTGAAATGATGCTGCGCCTAGATGCTGCGTTTAGATATTAGGTCTAGATGACCATAACAGCACCTCAATAAACAAAACTCATCCGAAAATATCATCAGTGGTCACAACAAATTCGCCGCAATTCGTTAAATCCCTTGGAATATGCTATTTATCCACCATAAATCATGGATATAAAATGAAAACGAAATTTATTATTATTAAAAACAAAAAGAGAAAACAGATCTGAATTGAGTTTCATCTCTCAAAGTTTGAATCGGTTTGGGTTCATTTTGTCTTTTAATGTTTTTTTTTTTTTTTGGTCGAATGTTGTTGTCTTTTAATGGTTAAGCTTACAACTTAAAAGGCTAAAAAGACAGCAATTGATTCTTTGTTTTTATTTTATTTAAAGGATCTTTTATCCGTTAGTGAAAAACTCCATAAAGCAAAACTGTAACTTAACACCAAAACGAATTTTTCCAAAATAAAATAAATAAATAATAATAAAAAGAAAAATATCAATCTTCTTCTTCATCATCGTGTATCACGACCTCTGCCTCTTCGTCTCTCTCAAAGGCCATTTTCAATCTCCTGCAGCTTTCAGATCTTTTCTTCTGTGCTGATCCCAAAAAAAAAAAAATTAAGGTTCTTTTTTAGAATTTTTATTTATTTGTAAATTTAGATAATATATGTATAGCTGGTTTGTATAAGTATATATAAATGGAGATATTATCTGTCTCTATGTCTTGCTTCTTCTTCACTCATAAAATCCTCCGCTGCAGATTTCTTGATTCTAAGTTTGTGTTGATTTGGAGTAATCTTTGATTTGAGAAAGATATTCTTAGCATTTCTTGGAATAATTTTAGCTTCTGATTCTGTGATGTGGTGATTTTCGAAAGAGGAGATAATGAATCGGAGGCAGCAAGTGAAGCGTAGAGTAGGCAAATATGAAGTGGGAAGAACAATTGGGGAAGGAACTTTTGCTAAAGTTAAGTTTGCAAGAAACTCTGAAACTGGAGAACCTGTGGCTCTCAAGATTCTTGATAAAGAGAAAGTCCTCAAGCATAAGATGTCTGAACAGGTCTAGTGTCTCTGTCTCAATCTTCAATTAAATGATAACCTGTTTCGCATTTGTTTGATTTGATCAGGAAGTAATCTTGCTTATAGCTTCTTTGATTTGTTGTTACAGATCAGAAGGGAGATAGCTAATATGAAGTTGATAAAACATCCAAATGTTGTTCAATTGTATGAGGTAACACTCCTCAGAGATCATTGTTTCTTTGATTTTAGTTCAAGATTTACTAGTTTTACTTCAAGATTGGCCTGATTTTGCAGGTAATGGCAAGCAAGACAAAGATATTTATCATCTTGGAGTATGTTACAGGAGGAGAACTCTTTGATAAGATTGTAAGTTAGCACAGTTTTATATAAATGGTGATTCTGTGATTGATGGATGTTAGTGTCACATTATAAACTGAAAATCTGTTTGTGTAACACGGTGAAGGTAAATGACGGGCGGATGAAAGAAGACGAGGCTCGGAGATATTTCCAACAGCTTGTACATGCTGTGGACTACTGTCATAGCAGAGGTGTATACCATAGAGACCTCAAGGTACCCTCCAAGAAGTTACTTATGCACACGTTTTGTGTAACAATCGATTCACTGTTCTGTGTGTATGTGTTTTTGCAGCCTGAAAATTTACTATTGGATGCCTATGGAAACCTCAAGATCTCAGATTTTGGATTAAGTGCTTTGTCCCAACAAGTCAGGGTAATGATTTCATTTCTTGATTTCATAGTATTGATTTCTTGACCATCCCTCTCCATAGTATTTGATTTCATTGACACTTACGGATTTTGTTGTCGAAATTTTTATCCATATGTATTCTCTCAAACACGGTTTATATGCTTTTGGGGTAAGCAGGATGATGGACTACTTCATACATCGTGTGGAACTCCGAACTACGTTGCTCCTGAGGTCTTCCTAAACAAACATTATCTCTTCCTATTTACGCCTTTCAGGGATATTATAACCAAATCTCTTATCTTTGTGGTTTAAAGGTTCTCAATGATGGAGGCTATGATGGAGCAACAGCTGATATGTGGTCATGTGGCGTTATACTCTATGTCCTGCTTGCAGGTTACTTGCCTTTCGATGATTCTAATCTAATGAATCTTTATAAGAAAGTGAGCAACTCTTTGTTGACAAATCCTCTTCTTTTAAATGGAATCTTGCACTAATCCTCATTTCAGGTTTTTATAACACTCCCTCTTGGCATTTTTCTCTTTGTGCAGATTTCATCTGGTGAATTCAACTGTCCTCCGTGGCTCTCACTTGGCGCCATGAAACTGATAACTCGTATCTTAGATCCGAACCCGATGACCGTAAGTATTTCAACATGCTACCACACTTTGTTGCTTAAGAGTTTTGATACAAACAATGAACTGTATTCATAAGAAAAGAAAGTAATAAATACATGAGTAGAGTAAGGAGCTCTATATTCCTTCCCTTTGTATCATTTATAATTGTATTACATAATCATGTTTTTCATTTTATCCAGCACAAAAGGGCTGGAGAAATAAAAAGGTTGGAGAAACCTGTGTTATACATGTTTCAAATGTACAATTCTTATCTGCTTCATCTTTCATTTTAATTGCGTACTTCATGTGTTTTTCTTTCGGCAAAATCGACAACTAATCCTCGATTAGGACAGGAGATGTGGTTAAACATACTAATCAAACAAACAAACATTTCTTTTGATTCTCAACAACCATTGTTAGAGTTTGGCCAAGAAACTGAGTTGATATGGTTTTGTGTGTCAGCGTGTAACACCACAAGAGGTCTTTGAAGATGAATGGTTCAAGAAAGGTTACAAGCCTCCAGTGTTTGAGGAGAAGAATGATTCAAACATGGACGATGTTGAAGCTGTTTTCAAAGACTCTGAGGTGAGGATAGTTTTTTTTTTCTTTTTTCCCGTCATTTTGTAATTAAAAATATCGTCAACATAACATATATGATGATCATGTACAGGAGCATCATGTTACTGAGAAGAAAGAAGAGCAGCCAGCGGCAATTAATGCCTTTGAGATCATCTCAATGTCAAGGGGGCTTAACCTGGAGAATCTGTTTGATCCAGAACAGGTGTGTTTGTGATTTGTAGACTATTGTGTTCATATAAAAAAAAGTGGCATGTTCTGTGTATGTATTTTGATAAACAACATAATCTTATTAGGAATTTAAGAGAGAAACAAGGATAACACTGAGAGGAGGCGCGAATGAGATCATCGACAAGATAGAAGAAGCTGCAAAGCCTCTTGGTTTTGATGTTCAAAAGAAGAACTATAAGGTTAGTGAAAAACCCTTGAAAGGAAATGAAATGAAAAAAAGAAATAAACTTAAGATTCGGTATTACTTTCAAGCAGATGAGGCTTGAGAAGGTGAAGGCTGGGAGAAAAGGGAATCTCAATGTGGCAACAGAGGTATATATTAATTATGTTGAGACTGGAAATTTTGAGAAAGTGTTGGTGATGGTTTATGAGTTTTTGATTCATGTTTTTTTTTATTTGTATGCAGATATTCCAAGTAGCACCAAGTCTTCATATGGTTCAAGTATCAAAATCAAAAGGAGACACCCTCGAGTTTCATAAGGTAACTCCATAGTCTGGTTTAGATTATTAGATCATTGGTTTTGTACCGGTTTAATGAGCTAACCAGAGGGTGATGGTTTTGTGTTTGCAGTTCTATAAGAAGCTCTCTAATTCTCTGGAGAATGAAATCTGGACGAACAACGAAGCTAAGAAAGAAACTGGAAAGTGATGTATGAATGTGTTTGATCTTTTGGGACAAGCTTGGTTTCTTTGTTTATGAGCTTTTTTTGCTTTTCTCGGCTACTTTGTAAGGATGATGAGAGAAGGAAAGTGGAGTGGGATTGGTTTTGTGTAAGGTGTAAATATGAACTGCAATACCTCTTATAAAGTCATATCGAAGCTTGTTGGCTAAGTGTTTTGTAAGCTGACATGCAGTAGCAAACCTCTCAAAGATCTGTTTAAGTCTGTTCATTTCAGCTAAAATCTCTTTCCAAACTCAACTTAGATAAAAGTCAACTTCGAGACAGATATTTCGAGTATGACTTCTCAATGGTCTGTTTAATACCATAGTGGCTAAAAAAGTTTGTCATTCTAAGTACACAAAGCTATACAAATGTATACATTATATTTGTATAGCAAGAGGGCTTGAGTGTACTGGCAAGTTCATATGTGATCATTATATTTGGATCAACACTATTTTGCCATTCAATAACTAAAGATCATCTTTGTAACTGGGTTTCATAATACCAACAGTCAAGAGAATTAACTTGAAAGCAACAATGCCGATTTCACAAAACAAAAACGAATCCCTCCTAATCAAGTAGACATCAGAGGACTTCACTCCACTCACCTCCTTGGTTTGTCTGCTTTAAATATGGTTTCCTTGTAGTACTTAAGCTCCTTGATGCTTTCTCTTATATCATCCATGGCTCTGTGGTTGTTTTTCTTTGCAGGAGCTCTGCTTTTCTCTGTGCTCAACCCATAAACACATACTTATCAGTGCCATTCTTTACTATACGGATTTTCAAGTTCTCATAGATGCCATGCATATTCACAGAGTTTCTTGAATATCTTACCTCTGGGGAACCATCTGAAGCATAAAGCCTTGACGCTACTGACATCGACAAGCACGTGAGGGAAAAGGGCAGCTAAATCTGGCATGTACTTCTGTGAAAATACATAGATTGATTACGACAAGAAGCAACAGTTTAGCTTTGAATCGAGAGGAGATATTGAAAAAAGTTCGCGCTACCTTTAAGAAAAGGAAATCCACATAGACAGAGTTTCCAGCTAAAAGTGGATTTTCAGAACCAACATGTTTTTTTACGAAAGCGATGACCTGCAAAGCAAACCAAGAATATAACATTTACAATCACCTTGAGTGCTCTTTCAACTTTTCAGCCAAATTAACAAACAGGTTAACCCAATATCACATGTTTCAAATACCTCTTGCTCAGCTTGCCTTTCACTTATCATACTAAGGAGCACTTTCTTCGTCAACCCTAAAGTGATTGTTCAGGTGTCAGATAGTTCAAACCCACACAAAATCTAGTACGACGAATGTATCTTGAGAGAAAGTTACCACTGGCTCCATGATGAGTTTGACACCAGTCACCCATTTTATCTAGACAGTCTTTCGTTTGATGTACAACTAAATCTGGACCCTGGAAGCAGAGAAAGTTTCTCAATAACAAATCTAAATAGAGAAGGTTTATGATGAATCAACAAATATACGGTGGAAAGCAAACGAGTCATCTGAAATGAGTGAGAGATTCTTGCAAGCTCCATCAAAAACAGCATTTATCATATGACAATGTAGTAGTACTGTGTAATTCCTCATTCTTACAAGAACATTTTTTTATCTCTTTTTGCCATCAGATAGATCACAATGATTTTGAGACACAACGATATTCCATTGGTCAGAATTTAGCCTTCTCTTAGAAAGTTTCTCAACATGGTAGCTTATTGAAAGTTTCTGGATTGAAAACAGTTTCAACATTTTTTCAAGAGCAGTTAAAAAGGACTCTGAACACGTTAAAAAAAGCTTTGGCATAAACAAAGTTGTAAATAGATTATTAAATAAGTTAAGGCAGAGAAGAATATACCTCCACTGATTTGGTTAATTTTCCATCAGTAATTATACATGCAATCTCTAATATCCTGTCAACTTCAACATCTAGACCTACACACAATATAGTTTAGAATAAGAAAATGGATCATCGAAAAAAGGACCAAAACAGTTAAGTAGATGTGGTAAGTAAAGTAAATAAAACGAGTTATATTTTCTGGAACACTCAGGGCTACCTTCAAAGGAACAAAATATTATATCATTGCCATGACAAACATACAAAAGATAAAACATATGAATGTAACTTTGATAGAGACAAACAATATGTATGTACATACATGAATACAGGAACAGGCCATATGTGGATGATAAAGAAATAAATGATAAGCGCAGAGAACAATCACAAGAGACATACAAAATGTGTACAAAACAAATTGAAAAAGCATAGTGTTCAAAATATTTTACAACATTAAAAGAACAATGAACAAGTTCAACATATATCATTAAAAAGAACAATCACAATATGTACATGTTTACAGAAACAAGCCATATGTGGAAGACACGCAGAGAACAATCGACAAATCAAACTGAACAAGCATAGTGTTCAATTTTTTTTTTTTGTACTAATAAAAGGAGGAGAAATATAGATGAGTAGAACACTAAACTAAGATTACCAATAACAGTCCAATTTAAAAAATTATAATTATCAGACAAAGTCTCGATGAACAAGTTCAACATACCAGTCATTTCCAGGTCAATCCAGACAAGTGGCTGCTTGTAATATCCAACCTCAAGTGACCCATTTACTCTTTCGCCTTGCTTCCCTATAAAGTTCACATGAATCGATCACAAAATCAAAATTATGGTCATAAAATGCAATATGCTAACCTAAACTCTCTAAATCGATTTAATTAAGACATCAAATGACTCCACAGCTTTTTTCTCTAGAGCAAATTAGTCAAGAGTCAGAAGAATCACGAAATCTAAATGAATCGAAGAAGAAAGAGGGAAGCGTAAGTGGAAAAGAGAGAGCACACCAGGGGAAGAAGAAGAAGAAGGAGAAGCCATGGGAGCATCTTCGTCGGCGAAAGCGAGGAGAGAGAAAGCATTGGAGAGCTTGTCCATTTGGTTTCCTTCTTTTCTTCGATCGAGGAACATAACTTAAAAGGAAAATCTCGATTTTCTAGAAGAGAAGAAAAGAGAATCATTCAGTATACAGATGTGTTAATTCGGGCCTCAAATTTGCGGACCTAAACTGGCCTGTTATATTAAAACGAGTTTGTATAGGCGCCCATATATGAATTTAGTTTTGAGGAGTTTAAAAGAGTTGGCCCGTCTAGACTTTTTAATAAACGGGTTCAATTTGATTTAACGGGTAGCCTGTTAGATCCGTTTAAATATATTTTTTTAAATTCTTTTAATCAATCACTGTCGTTCTACTGCATAAGTTGTGTCATTTAGGGTTCATCTTTCTTCGTCTGCTTTTTCTTTTTCATCACTGGCTTCGATTTATTCAGTTCAATGAATTTCTTCTTTAATTCTAAAAGGTTTCTCTTCAATTCGTTACTCTCATCTTCTACGTTTTTGCTCATTCACGAATCAAGGAATCATGAATCGTGAATCATAATTTTGAGCAGATCCACTACGCATTTCTATATGCAAAATTCCAGCAATTGATGCTTTTGTTGGGGACAGAGATTGACGATGGAGATAGACGACGAGAGATTGACAATGGTGATCGAAGACGGAGATTGACGACGGTGATCGAAAACACGGAGATTGATGACGGTGATCGAAGACAGAGATTGATGACGGTGATTGAAGACGGAGATTGACGACGAGAGATCGGCAATGGCGATTTGACAACAAGAGATCAACGACAAAGATTGACGATAGCAATAGACGACGAGAAATCGGCAACGAGGACATAGATTGAAGAGGAGAATCGATCGATTTCGGATCACTCAATTTATCAGGTTTCTTTAAGCTTCGTCTTTGTTTTTGATGAAATATAACGATATCAACATTTGTGTTTTGATTGATTCTATCATTTGGAATAAGAAAAATTGGAACTATCACTACAAGAAATAGACCGAATTGCGACGGCAATATCCGCCGCAATTCCGTTGCAAAACGGGTTTTGCGACCGATTTGCAAAAACGAGTAAAATGTCGCTAATCGTTAGCCGTAAATTAATTTTCGTCACAAATCAATCGCGTTTGCGACGGAAAAAAATAATCGCGGTTACGTCGCAAATTTACGACGGAGAAATTCTCGTCGTAAACACAGTATGCAGCAAATATGTCGCAAATTTGCGACAGATTAGCGATGGTTTATTCAATCGTAAAGGAGTCGTCGCAAAACCGACGCTAGTCGTCACAAAACCGACGCTAGTCGTCGCAAATACGATCCGTCACAATGTTGTCGCAAATACGATCCGTCGCAATGTCGTCGCAACACGAACGCATCGCAAGCTTGTCGCAAATACGATCCATCGCAATGTCATCGCAAATATATCTCGTCGCAAGGTTGTCGCAAATGTGGCGTCGTAATACTGTCGCAAATTAATTAATAAATAAATAATTAATTTTATTATTAAAGAAAATTATATATTAATTAGTATTTAAATTCAAATTATTTTTAAAAAAAAATTTAGAAAATAAATTCTATTTTTAAAAAAAAATTTGAAATACAAATTAATATTCATAAAACATAAAAAAAATTATTGTTCAGAAAATAAAAACTAAATTTAATCGATAGGCGGGTCGTCATTTGCGGTCGACGGACCGGTTTCCGAGGTGCAGTAAAGTTCTGCGAATGCCGAGTCCCGTTGTGCCATAAACTCGAAATACCTATCGTAGCTCTGCATCTTCTGGTTCTGCGATTGAATCATAAGGGCTTGGGTCTCGATTATCTCCTGATGAGCGGGATCTGATCCGGTGGAAGAAAAAGTCGGAAGAGTGGCAGCCTCGATATCCGACTGTAAAGAACCCACTCCGAAGATTCTCCCTCTTGTACGGGGAGCGACCTATAATTAAAAAGTTATTAAATAAAAAACTAAATTAAAATTGTAATTAATTTTAAAATACTTACGTCGAGATAAATCTTGTTCTTCTCGGCCGTACTAAGTGAGCAAGTACAATGCTTTCTGGATCATCAGGATCAGCCTGAGACATCTCTTGCATGCTCGCAGTGACGTCGTTGTATAGCTTCTCCGAGCGTCCATCGACAAAAGTTCCATCCGGATTTTTTTTGGTCTCCTCGAGAACCGCTCACAAATCTGGAATTTCTGTTCCAGTCCGCTCTGCCTACAAAAACGTTGAAAACATCAGAATGATTAGAATAAATTATATATTAAAAAAACTGTAATATATAAAACAAATAATTACTATCATCCGGCACGGTCCTTTAAACGAAATCTGACCCGACCGATGCTTAGAGGGTTGCTCTCCAATAGGAGCACTTGTATCGGGCTTTGCGGGCATTTATGCTCTTCTTCACGCTCCCCGGCTCATTCCAAAATCTAACAAGACCCTCCCAAACTAACGGATCAATCCATTCGGGCCTCGCATCATCGCTTAGCCTTTTCCACTTTGCCTTCCAACGTCCCACATGGTTAGTCATCCGTTTCTTCAACTTGGCCTCAAACATTCCGCTGACTTCTCCGTTAATGCTCCAATCCCAATGATATTTTTGCTACAAAAAAAATTTATTAAAAAATAGCTTAAACAAGGGAAAAAAAATAAAAATAGCAAAAAAAATTATGATACTTACTGCAAATTGTTTGTACCACCGGTTGATGGTCTCTTTTGGAGTTTGCGACCAATTGGCATGAACTTCTTTGAAATCTCTTTCAAAGATTTCCCGGACCTTAGCAGCCACAGATGGATCATAATCGAACCTGAGGAAAAAAAAATTAGAAACGAAAAGATTTGCAATAATTTCAATTTAAAATATTTAAAAAATATAATTTAAAATACCATTTGGTACCGGGCGGACGGTTTGGATCGAGGTGTGTCAACCTATCATGTCCGGGACTCTCGAGAAGCTCTCGAATATCCATCTCTTGCCAACGGTGACTTTGGTCTTGATCTTACTCCGGTTGAGGAGGAGGAGGCTGTGCGGGAGCTGTCTCGGGAACGGGAGCTGAAAATGTGGTTCGAACCGATGGGGAGGTGAAAGAAGCCCTGGAGTAGACGGAATAGACTGATGCCCAGACCCTCGCGACATGTAACGAGAAAAGTCGTTGTCCGTAGACATCTACAAAAAAAAAATTTGTTAGTCATAGAAAATTAAAAACAAATAGATAACCTAAACAAAGTTATAAACTAAAAGTCACGTTCGTTTTATAAAAATAAATATTTTATAATCTAAAAGTAAAATTTTTAGACAAAAGTTTTAAATTTAAATTTGTAAACTAAAATTTTGAAACTAAAATTCTTAAACTAAATTTTATAAACTAAATTTTATAAACTAAAATTACAAAATAATAAATCTAACAAATAAAACTAATATAACCATTTCTACATAAGCTATTAATTGATTCAATTTGTAAAAAAATTACATAAAATCAAACTAATTACAAAATAAATCTAACAAATTTCTAGATAATCTAAAATTATATACCTAACAATTTCCAAAAATCTACTTCTATATCTAAAAATCTAACAATTTCTAACCTAACAAATCCCTAATAATCTAACATAGATCTAAGAGAATGGGATTTGCTACCTTTGTGTAGGAGTTCGGCGGCGAATCTTGTGTATTTTAAATCTTATTAAATTAGGTATTGTAAATGTTTTTTTATCATTTTAAAAGGTTAAAAACATTTATGATAGTATAAGATTGTAAAAAATCTCAATTTATGGAATAGTTTTACAAATTATTATTATCTAAAGTGAGTTTTACAAAACTCTTATATTTATGAATAAACATCATCTCCTTCTATTCTTCTTTATGAAAAGATTTCATGAAAAATTGAAAAATTGTACTTTTTCTTATAATTTTATATCAACTTATAAAATCATGTAAAATTTGCATTAAACTTATATGAGTTGCTTTACAAACCATATTCCAATTTAGGGTATAAGGTTTGGAAAGTATTTGTGTTTTGCGACGGATTTGCAAGGGGTCGTCGCAAGTTTGTCGCAATTTTGAGATTTGCTTGTAAATCTTGTGTATTTTTTAAAAAAATTACAAATATATCACACATTTTGGTCTTGCCTAATCTGATTCATCTCCACTATGGTCATCATCAGTGTCTTCTTCATCATTGGTCTCATCGAACTCGTCTGATCATGCGCCTACAGTTGAATCATTCACTATGTCTTCTACATCTTGTTGCTCTAGATCAATATGTAAAATATCTTCTGTTGATGCGATTGGAGTGGAGAGTTCATCAGGTCTTTCAGCTTGCATAGCTACATCGTCAATCTTCCCGACAATACGGCCTCACAAATTCACTTTAATCACTGATAACCACCTCTCACGTTTTTCCTTAATCCGAGTATATAGAATGAAACACACTTGATCTGCTTGCGAGGCTAGGCAAAAGGGTTCAAACTTTGCAAAACATCTGTTTGAATTGACATCAATCACCCCTAAGTTGTTTGCGCAAACCCCTCTACTACTCGGATCGTACCAATCCCATTTGAATAAAATACATTTCAAACCGATGGCTCCTGGAAATGTGACTTCTATTATTTGTTGCAAGACGCCGTAGAAGTCGTTTTCACTTTTGACTTGGATTCCATAATTTGCGGTTGACCTCTTCGATCCATGTTTGTACGTATGAAATATGTACCCACGAGTCAAGTACATTGGAGCATTAATGGTCATAGTTATTGGTTCGTTAACAATTTCGTGCATCCATAGTGGCAATGGCTCCTTCGAACATCCCTGCGTTACCTACATATTAAATCTTAATTAAGTGTTTATAAATAAAACTGTTTTTATAAGTCAAAATAAGTGTCGATTGATCTTACATAGTATTTTAGCCACCCAAGAAAATCACGTTCGTTGTACTTCTCATAATCTTTTTCTTCTAAATCAGGAAAGTGTTCTCGAACATGAAAATCGAATAATCTGCAGTAATTCACCGGCCAAGTCAGAGATATATATGGATTGGAGAATATTATCATAATTATGTATGTAGGAAACGTAAATTAATACCTCTCTAATGTCTGCACATACCCACAATTCTGCAATATGTAATTGTACGCTGCACTACAATGATCATGATCTTCCCACCAAACTTCTTTCACTTTTCCAGTAAGTCGGCCTATTTGGGCGAAGATATCCGGGACGTCAACGTGGTATGTAGGTGCTTCCCCTCTATCGTCATATCGTCTAGGAGCGGTATTTTTGGTTCTCACGGTTGGACTAAAGTAGTATGACATGAAGTGAGATGTTTCCTCCGTCAAACTTCCAACAACGATCGATCCCTCCATTTTTGCAAGATTTTTGACCTTTCTTTTAAGATATCCCATGTATCGCTCGAACGGGTACATCCATCGAAATTGCACAGGGCCCCCAAGTGCTGCTTCATGTGGTAGATGAATTGGGAGATGTTCCATTACGTCAAAAAACGAATGTGGAAAAATCTTTTCTAAGTTATAAAGCAACACCGGAATATTCTCTTTTAACTGTGCGATGCCATCCTCAGTCAGTGTTCGCGTGCATAGATCTCTGAAAATGCTCCAATGCCTACATACAACTTCATCAATGAATTAACTGAATTATATTACGTAAAGAATTCTGTAATTATTTTTATTTTACGTACACGCAATTGCTTCGTGAATTGGTTTCGGTAAGAGCTGGTCTAATGCAAATGATAGCAGTCGTTGCATGAAAACATGGCACTCGTGGCTCTTCATACCGGAAAATTTCTGCCCTTACTTTATACATCTAGAGAATTTGGACACATATCCATCTGGGAACTTAACATCAGAAGCAATTCAGTCGAATAATGTCCGCTTTGCCTCCACGGACATTCGACAGTTTGGAATCGGTAATTTTGCCTGACTTGTAATATGCAACTCGGGTCTTGCGCAAATTTCGACCAAGTCCAACCTTGATTTCAAATTGTCTTTACTCTTTCCCTTCACGTTCAAGATTGTATTCATAATGTTATCAAAAAAAATCTTCTCTATGTGCATCACATCAAGGTTGTGCCGTAAAAGGTGATCCTTCCAATACGAGAGCTCCCAAAAGATACTCTTTTTGTGCCAATTGTGAGATAGAGTATATTCGTCACGCATATTTGACGGTGTGTGCCAATTTCCCCCACGCTGACACGTTTATTGAGCATCGTAGTCATCAATTTGCTCTAACAAAGTATCCTGTGAAAGATGAACAGGTGGAGGAAAACGGACAACCTTATTCTTTAAACAACTTCTTATTTTTCCGTGTATGTATGATTCATGGGAAGAAACCTACGATGACAATCAAACCAACATGACTTCCTTCCATTCTTCAGCTGATACACATCTGACCTATCCATACAATATGGACAAGATAATCTTCCATGCGTAGTCCAACCCGATAACATTCCATATGCCGGGAAGTCACTTATAGTCTACATTAACACTGCACGCATATTGAAATTCCGCTGATGTGAGTAGTCAAACGTGCGAACACCACTATACCAGAGCTGTTTCAAGTCATGAATCAAAGGTTGAAGGAATACATCAAGTGCTAGCTTCGGATGCTTAGGACCAGGCACTAGAATACTCATGAACAAAAATTCTCGTCGCATGCACATATCCGGAGGAAGATTGTATGGCGTCAATATGACAGGCCATATAAAGTATTGCATCCCAGACATACCAAATGGACTAAATCCATCAGTGCATAAGCCAAGATAGACATTCCTGCATTCGTTAGCAAAGTCAACGTGTACCGTCTGAAAGTGTTTCCACGCCTTTGCATCTGACGGATGTGTAACCTCCCCATCCATTGTAGAATGATGTGCATGCCATCTCATTGTTGTCGCAGTCTTTTCCAAGTGGTATAATCGTTTCAATCTATCAGTGATTGACAAGTATCACATGCGTTGGTACGGGACACGAGTTCTTCCAGTAGTTTCTTGATATCTCGGCTTCCCACAAAATCAACATTCTTGCAGCTCATCATCATCTTTCCAGAAAATCATGCAATTATCATGCATACATCAATCATTTCTGATGGTAACCCAAGACCCGAAACCAACTTCTGTATTTCATAGTAATTTTCAGCAGAAATATTATCTGCTGGCAAATACTCTTTAAAAAGTTCAGCCCACGAATCCATGCAACTCTCACTCATATTATTATCACTCTTAATTGTCATCATCCTAGATGCCAATGATAATTTAGACTGACCTTTTCTACATCCATCGTAGATGGGCTGGTTTGCAGCGTCTAACATATCATAAAATCGTCTAGCATCTGCGTTGGGTTCTTCCCGACTATTATCAACAAATGAGGTTGGTGGAGCTTCATGCATTACATCTACAGCCATATCATGATATATATTCCCTTGTTGATACCCTTGATCAATATTTCCAAATATATTAGACCCATGATCATAATTATCATTACTAGGCTGCTCAAACCCCTGACCCGCGGTACTACTACTTCCTGCACCACTACCTTCCCCATGTGAAAACCACACATAGTAGTTTGGCATAAATCCTCTATTATATAGATGCCTCTTCATAGTATCAATTTCTATATATTGTATATTCTTGCACTTTCTACATGGACATAATATTTTACCATGTTCTATCGCAAATGGTTGGTTTGTTGCCTGATATAAGAATCCTCGCAACCGGTCCCCATACTCTTTCGTCACTTCACCACTCTCCGGATCTCGTTGATTGTACATCCACGATCGTAATGCATAGATGTCATCATACTTCGAATACAATATTTTTTCACCCTAATTTTTTTTTTCTCCTCTCTTTTTTTTTTATGTTTTCACTCTTATTTTTTCTTTCTTTCTTTTTTCTTCTCTCTTCTTTTTTTTGTGTGTTTGGATGTGTGAAACAACAATCAGAAGTGAGCCATTTATAGATTTTTAAATTTCTTTGCGACTTATTTGCGACGGAATTTTGTCAATTGCGACGTATTTGCGACGGCAACTAGCGACGGACTTGCGATAGCAAACGAATTTGTGGCGGATTTGCGACGGCGGCTGACTAATTTGCGACGATTTACTCGTGCATGTGCGGTTAGGTGAGACTTGTGGAAAACGTGGTTTACCTACTTCTCCTCGCAAAGCCGTCACGTCACAAATACGTCGCAAATGTTGCTACGAAAAATTTCCGTCGCAAAGTCCTCGCAGTTTGTGACGGACTTGCGACGGTTTGTTATGCCATTGCAAAGATGTCGCAAATTGCGACGTGTTTGCGATGAATCTCCTCGTCGCATATTTGCGACGTGTTTTATTCACTGTCGCAATGTCCACGCAATTCCGTCGCAAAATTGCGACAGAGATTTGCCGTCGCAAATTGACTGTTTTCTTGTAGTGTATTATGTATAGATTGTCTTCAAATTGATTTTGATATGTTTTTGTTCATTAGATTTTTGCTAGTTTGTAGGTGTTTTGTTTCAGCTTTATTGATCATTGAAGTTTTTTTTTTTACAGATATAATGAATATGTATTGTGTATGTGGAGTTTGGAAGTCAAACGAAAACATCCAGTGGAATTTTAAGCTCGATTCTGAGAAAGGAGTATCACTATTCGATGTTGATGAGAATGTGAAAATCAAGGATTTGCTTGAAATGGTCATTAGACTTCGAGATTGATATATCAGTGAAAGATAGAGAAGTTAAACTTAGTTATGAATTTCCTCCGAGGATGAAAGTGCTTGTTGAAGATTCTCCACCTGCATTTGTAAGAAATGATCGCCAACTTAGAATTTTTACCAACTGTATAAAAAAAGATCCAAAACTGATTCGTCTATGTATCACGGTGAGAAATGCTCCGTAAAACATGTTTTAAACATTCTTAACATTTGTTTATAGTCCTTCCTAAAACGTGTTAAAAACATTTTATTGCTTTGTTCTTCATTTTACAAAATCTTTAGTTGACAAAGAAAAACTTGTTCTTTTTATGAATGTTGAAGTGGAGAACATTCAAGGCACACATTCAAGTGGAGAACATTCAAGGCACGATGATGTATCTCACAGAAACCAACAAGTAATGCTTCTCAGTTGTCTTTTGCATGATGTTCTGAGTTAAACAATTATCGTTTTGGGAGTACTTAGGATAGCTTTCCTAAATATGTAGTAATCCTTCTCAAAATTGTTTCACTGTGATGCAGGTGTGTGATAAAGATCATGTTGTTTCCGTTGAGAACATTAGGAGTAATGAAGAGATTCGCGAAGCTGCGAATAAACAACGGTAATTCTTCTCTCACAATCCTCATTGATCTCAAATGTCCATTTGACGGTATCAGGATGACTTAGGATAGATTTCCCAAATGCATATTAATCATTCTTAAAACTTGCTTTAAAATGATCTAGTTGTGTGACAAAGACTATGTTGGTTCTGGATAATGTTTTTGAAATCTCAAGTGCGAGACAGGGATCATATAAACCCAAATCAACAGCAAATCTATTTAAAACAGTACACAAATTAGGATGATCTTCCTAAAATACTACAAATCTTACCCAAATCCTTCCTAAAACACAACAGATCCTTCCCAAAATCTGTGTGCTCCCAAGTTTTTAAAATCTCAAATGCGAGATAGGGATCAGAGAAACTCAAATCAACAACAAATAATTTGAAACAGTATACAAACACTACAATTCATAGAGAAGAAATCATAGAATTGTACCTATTGATGGTCGACTCATCAAAATATTTCTCAGACTTGTAAACCAAAAGTTTCGAATGTGTGAACCTGCAATAAACGAAGAACATACCACTTTATCATATACAAAAACATCAAAAACATTAATGATACTACGAATCTTTAGATAGTCATTCTTGAAAATTATGAAAGCATTCCCAAATAAAAAAATCCAGGAATGTTCTTGATTTCTAACGCTTGCGCTCAAGTGAGACACTCAAATGAATTGTTAAACCATGGTGGAGAAATAACAACTATTAAAACAAAACAAAAATTAAGTAGTTGATAAATGCTTTTAAGTTGTTGTTCCTATAACTTTCAACTACATCATTAAAATTTCTAAACATGTTTAAAAGATATCATTTTTATTTTAGACTCAATGAGTGAAACAAACTACAAATTCAAACAAAATTTAATCAGTATGTGAATTATTAAGTATGCAAATCTTGTTTCAGTCACTATCATTAAAACACTATATTTCAGAGACACAAATACTGGATGAGAAGATAATTTCAACAGAAAAAGCACACAAGTTGTGTCTACTTGATCGAGCTCACTTAATTTCCACATCAAACAATGGATTCCATAAGGGTTCTTGAATCAAACATCATGCACTCAGAACAATAACATGGCATTCACGATTCTTTCCAGAAAACTAGAGGAACTAAGATGCATCAATCTGATCCGAAGGAAGCTCCATGTTTGGAAACACATCCAAAATTATTTATAACAATTAGATGCAGGAAAAATCGAGTTTTTGACTCATAGCTAAATCGCCCAATTTTTCCCGGAAACCTTAAAATAAAATATTCTTCGATCCAAGTTAAAATTGAAGCTTCGTTAGACAAAATATATGTCCAAAGCCTAAACCTTATCTTAAATCATGCAAAATCCCAATTTTTGAAGGCGATTCATAAATCATGATCGAAAGAACATATAGAGATGTGATGAAGAACATATAGATTCGCAAAATGTGGGAAAAGAGTACCCAAATGATGGAATTGTTGTCGCCATAGTCGCTGTCGTTGATCTAGGATTTTCTGAAAATTGCCATCATTGATCTAAGATTTTCTGAAAATCGCAATCGTCGCGAATTAAAAGTTGTTATCTTTTCTGGAAGGAGTAGAATCGTCAATCAAAAATGTCCAGCCTTTGTAAATAATTTTTATTTTATTTTTGCAATAATTCATTTATACAGATATAATGAAATACTTTCTTACGTTTTTCAATTAACTAACACAGCCTTGTAGTTAAAGCTCTATTCCACAATAGATAAGGTCACCAGTTTGAATCTTGTTCTTAGTTTTTTTCTTCCTTTTTAGAAAATCCTTCCGAAATAGATAAAACCGATTTCTAAATCATAAGAACAATAGTCTTTAAAGAGCTAACCTAATAATAGATAATAAGGTCACAAGTTCCAATGGTTGTTCTTGTTTGTTTTTTTCCTTCTTTTTAGGAAATCCTTCCGAAAAAGGTATAATTGATTCGTAAATGATAAGTTACATTTAAAACCAAGGTACATAGCATGTATTCAAATAAACACGTCCAAAAGCACAGTTAGAAACATCAACCATGTCCAAAATGCTAATTAAAAATAACAATAGAATCCTAAATTCTATTTGTTCACAAACTGCTCAAAGATAACGAATACAAGTTTGTGCCTTCTATCTTGAATGTCCATATCACATATCTTAGAGAAGTCCTCGATCCCGAAGGAGTGACACTCGTTCATCTTGAGGACTAATATGCCACAGTAGGAGATTTTGAAATCGCTTATTGTGCTTAACTTTGGGACCACTACTTCAAAGTTGTGCACCACCTTGAATGGTTGGAGATTTTCCATTGGCATTGTGTTCTCAGCAAAACAGAGGAGGGCATGTATCATCTCTGGCTTAATATAAAGATTATATCAGGAATCATGATTAAACATGAGTGTTTAGGAACACATTCCTAACTATACGCAAGGTTTCCTGAATCAGCTTAAACATTGTATATCTAAGGAGTAAAGGCGAAAGGGTACCTGCTATATCTGTAACCGGTTGCAAGACTCTTTCTTTTGGCTCTGTTAGATGTTTGCAGCTGAAACATTCCACATGCATGTTCTTAAAATTCATTGCCAATCCTATCCAGTGGGGAATCATGGTTTATTTAACCATTCCATATAATACATCTATATATGTTTTCGAGTTCTTGTAGGGAACAACTTAACCTTTTACAATCTTAGTACATTATCAGGAAACAGTTTTTTGCACATAATCTTTTTGAATTTGTTGTGCGACTTTAACAACACATTGAAGAACAATTAGCTGCATAAATAAGCACTAGGAAATCGATTGGTGTGGAAGTATGCTGCATGTTCCTCTCTTTTCGAGTGGAACATCATCAACGCTGCTCTTATTTTTGCAAGAACATTAAGACAAATAAATTAAGGTCTTACCGCGAATCCAATATATATTTTTAAGCCAAAAAACGTAAAAACAAAATTGCTATAACTAAACATAATGTCATCGACTAGAATGTTACTTCTTCACTAAAACGAAATCCCGAATTCTCTAGTGTCTGGAACCAGGATGCCGTACCATCTATGTCACCAATTATGTGTGTTTATCATATCAATTGTCAACTCATTTAGGTTAGAGACACTTTATATCAAACAAAATTTTCAATGGAATTTTACCTTCGGATCCGGATTGTGTTCAAGTGTAAAGGGAATTTCAGACGCGCTTGCATGTTCTTCTCCATCTCCCTTCAATATTCCAAGAACCTAATTAGTTTTTTATTTTTATTTTAGGACACCAAATTTTATCACAATAAACGTCTAAATACCACAATGACAAATGAAATACCTGGAAATCCTTCAACAAAGTACAAGATTTGTGTTAGGAACATTTAACAAAGGTTTATGAATACCTTCCGAAAATATTAAAATACAAAAGAAACCAGAAATCTTACAGCAGTTAGCTCTTGTGTTTGGGTCCCCTCAGCTGTCTCATATGTGTATATCTTCTCTTGGGTCATCTCTTGTGTTTGGATTTCCTCAGTTTTCTCATTTTTGTTCATCTATCAAACCTCAAATAGTAATTTAGGCAGGAAATGTTTACAAAATGTAAAAGGAAGTTTTAGGAAGTGTTTCTTACCTCATCATTTTGATCTTCTTATTCTCCTTCTTTATTTGTGTCTATGACTTTTCTTGTTATGTGTAAACAAGTTTTTTATATATGTAAGAAAAAACTGGGAACCATACTTTATCAGGCGATATGAAAGTAAGAGGAAACCGGAAACCATACCTCCTATGGATCTGGCGAATCTTCTCTTGTTTATGTGCGTCTCTCAGCATGTGCTTTGATTATTTTGGTGTGTGTCTCATTCATTGCGTCGATCGCCTCTCGTATTGTCGCATCAGTTGAATCTTCTTCCTTTCTTTGGTCCACATCCTGTTTTGTGTTTCCCCCGTACAAAAGTGTTGCCCGATTTTCAGAATCTCTGGATCTTTACCTACATGGAGAATGGTGTGATGGAAGGATATTAATATTAGAGATAAGCTCATTCAGCAAAAAACGAAAACACGTAGTTGTTAAGAACTTTCTTCTAAACCATCTCAAAATAATGAAAAAACGTAAATCATCGATAAACTTATTTTTTTTACCTCATCATTTGCGTTTGTAGGATAATGTATTCCCAGCTTTTCCTCAATCTTTGATAATCGAGCAATAATATTTCTCTGTCCATCTCCAACCATCTTAATGAGTTTACACAGCTTCGTGTCTAGCGACTTGCCTGAAGAAGAATGTCCTCCTGTCTCTAGACCCAGAGTAGCTTGTCTAGAGGTTTTTCTATTTCTTTCAGAATTGGGATAGCAAAATGAGTGTGATGCAATGTCCTGCAACACATCGTTTTTATCTAGAATCCCACTTGTTCAGTGCTCATATGTCATTATAAATCCTTTCTTCAATAGATCCAGTAGTAAATGCAGATCTTCATAATTATTGTCTTCCAAAAAGATGGTGTATTCGAGATCCCCAAATATCTTAGGCAGTAAGGGTATCACAGTCAGCTGCACAACAGTGGGACAATCGAACATGTTAATTTATCATCTAGAAAACATAGGAAGATGTTTATTGATTATTTCGAATTCTTTCTGAAAATCTTTTATAGAACATAAGTAAACAGAAGTAAGGTACTTACATTTTCTTTTCCTTCTATGCTCAAAAGATCCTTAATGCTGGGGGATGATGTGCGAATGTATTATACACACAAAAAAGTTGTGCTTGAGATTGTCTTGTCAATCGTAGAGAAGGCAGATTGAAGCTTGGGTATGGATTCCAAGATCCATAGGTGAAAGATCCATAGGTGAAAGGAAACATGGAACCCGCTAATAAAGTACTTGTTCTTTTTCAAACTACTCGTTACAGTCTTCTTCACTGATTATAAGAGCAACTCGTATGCGTCTCTACGCCAGGGATGATTCAATAATACATCCATATCTTGTGCTTTCTCTAAATATGATGTTGGAAACCTAGCTTTCGAGTACCTATGAATTAATATGGTTTCAATAAGCAGCAACATCCCTAGAGAGAACTTCTCATCATGAGCATGGGGATCAGCCCTCATCATGAGGTTAACTAGGTCGCCTGGTGTATAACCATCCTTCCATTCTCGAACCCAAGCATACTGGTTTTTCTCTACTTCACTTTCTGGAACCCATTCAATGCATTTAAGGCTTGTCACCATATGAAATTCTTTTATCGAGAATCTCATAGGATGTCAAGCAAAGTGGAACCATAGCTCACTTTCTTTCTTAGTTATCATAATCTTTGTCAGAATGGTGTGGATCATCTTCCTTGGCATTAAAAACGTTCTTGAGGAGAGCTTCAAAACAAAACCCAAAAAATAATTTTAAATCCTCTTAAACTGCTCAAACCCCAGAATTTGTTTCACTTGCTTGATGTAGTTGTAGTATGAATACATGTCTATGGCTTTACAATCTTTTATTGATTCTGTCCCTTTTTTGTAATGTAGTTTATGCAATGTGATGTTAACAGAGGGGAATGAATCACCCATTTTCACTTGTTAGAAATTAAGAAACAAAATATCAGCTTTAGAAAACTAACCAAAAAATATTAACATTGATTAGAGTATAAAATTATTTAAGTTGATTCACTTTTCTCATTTATGAAACTACATGAAAACTATGTGTGTTTGAAAATGCTTACAAAAGGATTCATGTGTTGTATATAACATGGAGGATGATCTCTCTAATCTACGAACTGCTTCTTGAATTTAGGATGACCTTTATAAACTAGTACGGATCTTTCACAAATTCTTCCCAAGGCTTATTGAAAACATTCAAGCGGTCAACAAAATCACCGCCGTCGGCCTTTCAAGAGAGTACCTTCCAAAATTCAAGAAGCCGCTTGAATGTTTTCAATAAGCCTTAGGAAAGATTTGTGAAAGATCCGTACTAATTTAAGAAAAGTCTACCTAAATTCAAGAAGCAGTTCGTAGTATAGGAAGGTCATCCTACATTTATATACAACAAATGAATCCTTTTGAAAACATTTTCAAACACACCTAGTTTTCGAGTAGTTTTATAGCTGAGAAAAGTGAATCAACTTCAATAATTTTATACTATAATCAATGTTAATGTTTTTTGTTTTTTTTTCTAAAGCTGATATTTTGTTTCTTGATTTCTAACATGTGAAAATGGGCGATTAATTCCCCTTTCCTAACATCACACTGCCTAAAATACATTACCAAATGGGGACATAACCAGTAAAATGTTTTAAAGCCATAAATAAGCATTCAGACTACTACTACATCGAGAAAGTGAAAGAAATTTTTGACCCTGAGGAGTTTAAGAGGATTGAGAATTCTCTTTTGGGTTCTATTTTGAAGCTCTCCTCAAGAACGTTGTTAATGTCAAGGAAGATGATCCACACCATTCAGACAAAGAGTCTGATAACTAAGAAAGAAAGTGAGCTATAGTTCCACTTTGGTGGACAGCCTATGAGATTGTCGATAAACGAATTTCATATGGTGACAAGCCTTAAATGCATTGAATGGGTTCCATAAGGTGAAGTAGAGAAAACCCAGTATGCTTGGGTTCGAGAATGGAAGGATGGTTATACACCAGGCAACCTAGTTGACCTCATGATGAGGGCTGATCCCAATGATCATGATGAGAAGTTCTCTCTAGGGATGTTGCTGCTTATTGAAACCATATTTATTCATAGGTATTCGAAAGCTAGGTTTCCAACATCATATTTAGAGAAAGCACAAGATATGGATGTATTATTGAATCATCCCTGGGGTAGAGACGCATACGAGTTGCTCTTATAATCAGTGATGAAGGCTGTGACGAGTCGTTTGAAAAAGAACAAGTACTTTATTAACGGGTTCCATGTTGCCTTTCACCTATGGATCCTAGAATCCATACCCAAGCTTCAATCTACCTTTTCTACGATTGTCAAGACAGTCCCAAGCACAGCCTTTTTGTGTTTAAAATACCTTCGCACATCATCCCCCAGCATTAAGGATCTTTTGAGCATAGAAGGAAAAGAAAATGTAAGTACCTTCCTTCTGTTTACTTATAATCTATAATAGATATTCAGAAAGAATTCGAAATAATCAAGAAACATCTTCCTAGTGTTTTCTAAATGATCAATTAACATGTTCGATTGTCCCACTGTTGTGCAGCTGACTGTGATACCCTTCCTGCCTAAGATATTTGGAGATCTCGAATACACCGTCATTTTGGAAGACAATAATGATGAAGATCTACATTTACTACTGGATCTATTGAAGAAAGGATTTAGAATGACATATGAGCAGTGAACAAGTGGGATTCTAGATAAAAACGATGCATTCACGATGCATTGCAGGACATTGCATCACACTCATTTCGCTATCCCAATTCAGAAAGAAATAGAAAAACCTCTAGACAGGCTACTTTGGGTCTAGAGACAGGAGGACATTCTTCTTCAGGCGAGTCACTAGACACGAAGCTGTGTAAACTCATTAAGATGGTTGGAGATAGACAAATAAATATCATTACTCGATTATCAAAGATTGAGGAAAAGCTGGGAATACATGATCCTACAAACACAAATGATGAAGTAAAAAAATAAGTTTATAGAAGATATACATTTTTTCATTATTTTGAGATGGTTTAGAAAAAGTTCCTAACAACTACGTGTTTTTGTTTTTTGTTGAAGGAGCTTTTCTTTGATATTAATATCCTTCCATCACACCATTCTCCACGTAGGTAAAGATCAAGAGATTCTGAAAACCGGACAACACTTTTGTATGGGGGAAACACAAAACATGATGTGGACAAAAGAGAGGAAGAAGATTCAACTGATGCGACAATACGAGAGGCGATCGACGCAATGAATGAGACACACACCAAAATAACTAAACCACATGCTGAGAGACACACATAAACGAGAAAAGATTCGCCAGATCCATATGAGGTATGGTTTTCGGTTTCCTCGTACTTTTATATCGCCTGATAAAGTATGGTTCTCGGTTTTTTCTTACATATATAAAAAACTTGTTTACAGATAATAAGAAAAGTTATAGACGTAAATAAGGAAGGAGAACAAGAAGATCAAAATGATGAGGTAAGAAACACTTCCTAAAACTTTATTTTACATTTAGTAATCATTTTGTGCCTAAATTACTATTTGAAGTTTGAAAGATGAACAAAAAAGAGACAGCTGAGGAAACTCAAACACAAGAGATGACCCAAGAGAAGATAGACACATATGAGACAGCTGAGGGGACCCAAACACATGAACGGTTCATCTGATTTAGAGGGGAAAGTAAAGAAGAAGAGATCCATTCAACAAACTATACTCTTAAACGGTTCATCTGATTTAGAGGGGAAAGTAAAGAAGAAGAGATCCAATTAAGAAGATAATCATCCGGCTAAAAATATGAGGGGTGAAGGGTGGAAGAAAACATATCTAAGGAGGAGCAAAAAAGAATCATCTGTTAAGACACGCACATATGAGATTGACCAAGTGCAATCTGCAGCGAAAATCACTCCTTTCAAAGTGCCGCCAAACCCACCTTTAACCGCGACGAATGAATCATATCCATTGTTGGATCTGTTTCAGTCACCGAAATTGGATCAATTAACAACATATAAATAATGGTTGGAGAAGGACGCGGCAGCAAGGTTAGTATATATTATCATAATGTTTGCGATTTATGTTTTGATATAAAGTGTCTCTAACCTAAATGAGTTGACAATTGATATAATAAACACACATAATTGGTGACATAGATGCTACGGCATCCTGGTTCCAGACACTAGAGAATCCATGAGTTCGTTTTAGTGAAGAGGTAACATTCTAGTCGATGAGATTATGTTTAGTTATATCAATTTTGTTTTTAGAGTTTTTGGCTTAAAAAATATATTGGATTCGCGGTAAGACCTTCTTAATTTATCTGTCTTAATGTTCTTGCATGAAATAAGAGCAGCGTTGATGATGTTCCACTCGAAAGAGAGAGGAACATGCATGATACTTCCACACCAATCGATTCCCTAGTGCTTATTTCTGCAGCTCATTGTTCTTCAATGTGCTGTTAAAGTCGCACAACAAATTCAAGAAGATTATGTACAAAAAACCGTTTCCTAATAATGTACTCAAGATTGTAAAAGGATAGGTTGTTCCCTACAAGAACTGGAAAACATATATAGATGTATGAAATGGTTAAATAAACCATGATTCCCCACTAGATAGGATTGGCAATTAATTTCAAGAACATGCAAGTCGAATGTTTCAGCTGCAAACATCCAACAGAGCCGAAAGAAAGAGTCTTGCAACCGGTTACAGATATAGAATGTACCTTTTCGCCTTTACTCCTTAGATATACAATGTTTAAGCTGATTCAGGAAACCTTACGTATAGTTAGGAATGGGTTCCTAAACACTCATGTTTAATCATGATTCCTGATGTAATCATTATATTGTGCCAGAGATGATACATGCCCTCCTCTGTTTTGCTGAGAACACAAAGCCAATGGAAAATCTCCAACAACTCAAAGTGGTGCGCAACTTTGAAGTAGCGGCTCCAAAGTTAAGCACAATAAGCGATTTCAAAATCTCCTACTGTGGCATATTAGTCCTCAAGATGAACGAGTGTCACTCCTTGGGGATCGAGGACTTCTCAAAGATATGTGATATGGATATTCAAGATAGAAGGTGATGGAGTAGCGGAAGCTAAATAAAGATTTGAACAAAGAGAACTCAATGGAGAACTCTCGGAACAACTTAGGTCGTTCTTGATCGATTAAGAAATCGAACAAGGCTAGGGTTTCAAGAGTACTCCTCTCAGTGTTAAGCAACGCAAAGCTCGTTGGGAAACTTGAGTTTCCTCTTTTTGGTTTTTTTTTTATTAATTATCAAAGTGTGATTGTAAAACAAATCTTAGGTCCCTTTATATAGCCAAAGACATAACCCTCAAGCAAATAGAAATCCTAATAGAAAAGGAAATTAAACATAACTAAAAAGGAAATTAAATTTAACTTAACTAAAAAAGAAAAACAAAATACTAGATTGAAGACCACGTAAAACACCAACACCAAACGACGTGGTCTTCGAAAAACTTGATAAGGATGCTCTGCATCAGGTCCCTCCGGGTAGAAGGAGATTCACCCTCGAATCTGGAACGTCATTCTCGTCTTGATAAGGGAAGAAATGCTTAACATTAAAAAAAACAGCTGTGCGAATACCTGGTGGAAGTCGCAAACGATAGGCAACCGAACCAATCTTGCGTGGACGAAGCTTGTTGTATTCATGAGCTGGCATGCGTTCTTTGGTGAGAACCACCCACACTAGATCACCAGGACTAAACTCAATTTCACGGCGACGCTTATCAGCATGTTCCTTGTACGTCGCATTTGAAGATTGAAGATGAGCGTGAGCTTGCTGATGAACTGCTTAGACGTTGTCGACAAAATCAATTGCTTGGCCATGGAGACGAATTCGATCGGGGAGTGGGGCTAAATCAAGAGGACAACGCGGAACTATGCCATAGATTACTTTGAAAGGACATAATTCCAAGCTACGATTAGAGGCATGATTGTGTGCGAACTCGGCAATGCAAAGCTTGGAATCCCAAGACTTAATATTGTCGCCCACAAGACTCTGTAACATGTTTCCCAAGACTCGATTGGTGACCTCTGTTTGGCCATCAGTTTGAGGATGATATGTTGTGCTCATGACAAGACTGATGCGAAGAAGTTTCCAAACGGAACGCCAAAAATAACTGAGGAAACGTGTGTCTCTATCAGAGACAATCGAGGAAGGCAACCCGTGAAGACGGTAAATTTCCTGAAAGAATAAAGAGGCCACACGAATCACATCTGTTATCTTCTTACAAGGGATAAAATGCGCCATTTTTGAAAAGCGGTCCACCACAACGAAGATAGAATCATTGCCTTTTTGGTACGCGGAAGACGAAGAATAAAATCCATGCTTATATCCGTCCATGGTTATGTTGGAACTAATAGAGGTAAATACAAACCGGCGTTACATCACGACGCAAAGATGGCCATAAGTAGGAAGTAGAGACAAACTGTAGAGTACGATCCCTGCCTACATGACCTTCGTCATGGAGTTCCTTAATAATTCACATGCGTAAGCTACACTCAGGAATGCACAGTTGATTACCTTTGAACAAAAAGCCATCGTGAAGAATATATTCTGTCGAAGAACCCAAGGTAACCTCACCCAAAATCCGTGAGAAGAACTGATCCGAGCAATAAAGATCAGAAAAAGTAGCAAAGCCTGGAACTGACGTATGCTTAGTGGAGACCAGCGTATGTCGATGACTTAATGCATCAGCTACCCTATTAAGTTTGCCAGCTTGATGGCGAATTGTGAAGGTGAACTGCTGTAAGAATGCTATACAGGTAGCGTGTCGAGAAGAAACTTTGGTCTCACTATCCAAATGTTTAAGAGCATCGTGATCAGTAAAGAGAACAAACTCACGATGAAACAAGTAATGACGCCAATTTTTGATGGCTTAGACAACAGCATATAATTCAATATCATAAGTACTATAACAGATCCGAGCATCCGAAAGTTTCTCGTTGTAGTATGCAATTGGACGTCCTTGTTGGCTTAAGACAGCGCCAATGCCCAACTTTGAAGCATCATTATGAAGTTCAAAAGCTTGTGAAAAGTCAGGGAGCACAAGAATCGGAGCCGTAGTAAGCTTGACTTTCATATCTGCAAATGCCACTGAAGCTGCTTCTGTCCACAGAAACTTCCCGGTCTTCATACAGTCGGTAATGAGAGCCATAATGGTACTAAAGTGAGGCACAAAGCGACGATAAAATGAAGCCAATCCATGAAAACTCTGCACTTCTGTTAACGTACGTGGTTCCAGCCAAGACTGAACGGCTTCCACCTTGCTTTTGTCGACCGATAAACCATCCTTCGATACGACATAGCCTAAGAAAAGGACATGATCTGACCCAAACTCAAATTTCTGTTTTGCCGCAAAGAACTTATCACGTCGGAGTATTTGTAAAACACTCTTTAAGTGTTGCATATGCTCTTCCAAAGATGAACTAAAAATTAGAATAACTTCAAAGTAGACGTTTCCAATGTAAGGGCGAAGAGCTTGATTTATAATACGCATAAACGTACTCGGAGCATTTGATTAACCAAACGGCATAACGAGCCACTCGAACAAACCTTCTTGAGTTTTAAATGCTGTCTTCCATTCATCACCAGGCTTGATCCGGATCTGATGGTAACCACTCTTGAGATCGAGTTTCGAGAAAATAGTGGCCGAACCAATCTGATCTAACAAGTCGTCCAGACGAGGAATGGGGAAACGATAATTAACCGTGATTTTATTAATAGCTCTACTATCGACACACATCTTCCATGTCCCGTTTTTTTTTTGAATCAGTAAGGCTGGAACGGCACAAGGACTAAGACTCTCTCTAATGTGACCTTTAGCAATGAGCTCTTCGACTTGGCGTCGTAGTTCCTCATGTTCTTGAGGACTCATGCAGTAATGAGGACGATTAGGCAACGTTGCACCCGGTACAAGATCAATTTGATGTTGAATATCCCGCAACGGAGGCAAACCTAGCGGCAATTCACCCAGAAAAACATCAGCAAATTTGTGAATGAGGTCAGAAAATACCTTGTCAGGTTTGTTCTTTATCGGAGGCGAGGTGCTAGGCGTCGGAAGTAACGCTAACATGAATCTCGATTCCTTTAATTCTGTTTCAAACTGGACACGAGAACAAAGAAGTGTCTGTAGCACGAAATTCTCTTTTTGCGATGGTTGCTGGACCTCGACGGTGTTCTTTACGACTGGAAACGAAGATGGGTATGGCGTTGGTAAAAGGATGATCTTGCGATTCTCAAACACAAAGCTATAAGTGTTTTTCCGACCGTTGTGATAAGTTTCTCTATCAAATTGTCAAAGACGACCCAAAATCAAATGTCTCACATCCATAGGAGCGACATCACAGTATATGGTGTCTTTGTAAAACACGCCAATAGAAAAAAACACCAACGTCCAATGAGTGATTTTAACGTCAGTCCCTTCCGTGATCCAGACAAGCGTATAAGGGGCTGGATGATCTTCCCTTTTCAGGCCAAGTTTTTTTACTGCTAGCTCGGATATAACATTGCGACAACTACCCGTATCAATCACCAGATTGCATAACTTGCCTTTGATTGTACAGGTGGAACGAAAAATATTTATGCGCAACCAAGGTTCTTCATAACCCACCGGTGCTAAACATATACGACGAAGCATTAACGCAGGGGCGTTACTATCACCAGTAGTAGGAGCTTCCTCATAACTCTATATTGCCTCATCTTCCATAGAATCGTCAATTAGCTCAGTGTCCTCCATTAGTAAACCTCGTCGTTGTTGTTTTGGACAAGCCGTTTGGCGGTGTCCTGGTTTGCCACAATTAAAACACCGAAATGCATTAGGATGAGTGGAACGACATAACGTGGTAACCTCGGCGGCGATGTTGCTGCGATCTTCGTGCTGCGTTTTTAGGGAAGTCTCAGTAGGGTCCCAATGAAATTGATTCTCCGGATCCGTAGTACGACTTCGCCAAGTGCTGGAAGAATTCCACGACGAGCCTGATTTTGATTGATTTTCAAAGGCAACATCACGCCTATGAGCTTCATGGAGTGTGGTAGGGTCAAACTCAGCCAAAGAATTCTGTAATTGTGGACGTAATCCGTTGATAAAAATGTGAAAGCAATTGAATTTGGGTATCATGTAGCTCGTTCCTTGTTAGCAACAAGTAGAATTCTTCTGCGTAATCGTCAACTGATCGTGACCCCTGTTTAATGTTCTGCAATCGAGAAAACATAGTACGATCATGATTCAACGGAAGAAACTGTTCGCGGAGATGCTTTTTAAGCTTTTCCCAAGTAGCAATTCGTGGTTTTCCAGTGCGAGCGCGTGTCGCTTTAAGTTGTAACCACCTAGATGCAGCTCGTCCTCTAAATCGTGTCGCTACAAGAGAAACTTGTCGATCCAGTGGAACCTGTTTAAACTCAAGAACTTCTTCTACCGTGATAATCCAATCGATTAAATCATCACTACGCACGCTGCCTTGAAATTCAGGTGTATCCACGCGAAGACCTATTTCCCATCGTTGATCGTTGATGCGATTGAAGTTGAACGGACGTTGTAGCGCCCCAATCATGTTGCGATTACATAGTTCTGCATCGTCAGCGTGATCTTCCTCTGCAACAACGTTCCGGTTATGAGCGTTTGCTACATCAACCAAATTTGTTGATTTCGGATCAACGTGTCACCTAATGCTTGAATCGACTGCTGAATCATGGCCTCTAGGGTCTCTTGCATAGATCGTGACTGCTGAATCGACGTGTGCATAGCATCTTGCATCGCCAGCAGTGCTTGCTGCATATCAGTCCAGTTATCCTCTGGTGGATTTGGTGGATCCTTCTTTGGAGGCATAACGAAACTCCAAGATATCAAGCCAGAAGAGTCCTGTAATCTGATACCAACTGATGGAGTAGCGGAAGCTAAATAAAGATTTGAACAAAGAGAACTCAAAGGAGAACTCTCAGAACAACTTAGGTCGTTCTTGATCGATTAAGAAATCGAACAAGGCTAGGGTTTCGAGAGTACTCCTCTCAGTGCTAAGCAAGACAAAGCTCTTTGGGAAACTTGAGTTTCTTCTTTTTGGTTTTTCTTTTATTAATTATCAAAGTGTGATTGTAAAACAAAGCTTAGGTCCCTTTATATAGCCAAAGACATAACCCTCAAGCTAATAGGAATCCTAATAGAAAAGAAAATTAAACATAACTAAAAAGAAAATTTAACTTAACTTAACTAAAAAAAGAAAAAGGAAATACTAGATTGAAGACCACGCAAAACACCAACACCGTGACATGGTCTTCAAAAAACTTGATAAGGATGCTCTCCATCAGAAGACGCAAACTTGTATGCGTTATCTTTGAGCAGTTTGTGAACAAATAGAATTTAGGATTCTATTGTTACTTTTAGTTAGCATTTTGGACATGATTGATGTTTATAACTGTGCTTTTGGACGTGTTTATTTGAATACATGGTATGTACCTTGGTTTTAAATGTAACTTATCATTTACGAATCAATTATACCTTTTTCGGAAGGGTTTCCTGAAAAGAAAGAAAAAAACAAACAAGAACAACCATTGGAACTCGTGGCCTTATTATCTATTATTAAGTTAGCTCTTTAAAGACTATTGTTCTTATGATTTAGAAATCGGTTTTATCTATTTCGGAAGGGTTTTCTAAAAAGGAAGAAAAAAACTAAGAACAAGATTCAAACTGGTGACCTTATCTATTGTGGAATAGAGCTTTAACTACAAGGCTGTGTTAGTTAATTGAAAAACGTAAGAAAGTATTTCCTTATATCTGTATAAATGAATTACTGGAAAAAATAATTTAAAAATTATATACAAAGGCTGGACATTTTCCATTGACGATTCTGCCCCTTCCATAAAAGATAACAACTTTCATTTTGCGACGATGCCGATTTTCAGAAAATCCTAGATCAACGATGGCGATTTTCAGAAAACCTTAGATCAATAATGGCGAGGATGGCGACAACGATTCCATCAATTAGGTACTCTTTTCCCACATTTTGCGAATCTATTTGTTCTTCATCACGTCTCCATATGTTCTTTCGATCATGATTTATGAATCGCCTTCAAAAATTGGGATTTTTCATGATTTAAGATACGGTTTAGTGTCTCTTCTAGACTTTGGACATATATTTTGTCTAACGAAGCTTCAATTTTAACTTGGATCGAAGAATTTTTTATTTTAAGGTTTCCGGGAAAAATTGGGCGATTTAGCTATCAGTCAAAAACTCGATTTTTCTTGCATCTAATTGTAATAAATAATTTTGGATGTGTTTCCAAACATGGAGCTTCCTTTGGATCAGATTGATGCATCTTAGTTCCTCTAATTTTCTGGAAAGAATCGTGAAAGCCATGTTACTGTTCTGATTGCATGATGTTTTATTCAAGAACCCCTATGGAATCCATCGTTTGATGTGGAAATTGAGTGAGCTCGATCAAGTAGACACAACTTGTGTGCTTTTGTCTATTGAAATTATCTTCTCATCCAGTCTTTCTGTCTCCGAAATATAGTGTTTTAATGATAGTGACTGAAACAAGATTTGCCTACTTAATAATTCACATACTAATTAAATATTGTTTGAATTTGTAGCTTGTTTCACTCATTGAGTCTAAATGAAATGATATCTTTTAAACCAGTTTAGAAATTTTAATGATGTAGTTGAAAGTTATGGGAACAACAACTTAAAAGCATTATCAACTACTTAGTTTTTGTTTTATTTCAATAGTTGTTATTTATCCACCATGGTTTAGTAATTCATTTGAGTGTTTCACTTGAGCACAAGCGTCAGAAATCAAGAACATTCCAGAATTTTTTTATTCGGGAATGCTTTCATAATTTTCAAGAATGTCTATCTAAAGATTCGTAATATCATTAATGTTTTGATCTTCTTGTATATGATAAAGTGGTATGCTCTTCGTTTATTGCAGGTTCACACATTTAAAACTTTCGGTTTATATGTCTGAGAAACCTTTTGATGAGTCGACCATCAATAGGTACAATTCTATGATTTCTTCTCTATGAATTTTGGTATTTGTGTACTGTTTCAAATAGATTTGTTGTTGATTTGAGTTTCACTAATCCCCGTCTCGCACTTGAGATTTTAAAAACTTGGGAGCAAACAGATCTTGGGAAGGATCTGTTGTGTTTTAGGAAGGATTTGGGTAAGATTTATAGTATTTTAGGAAGGTCATTCTAATTTGTGTACTGTTTCAAATAGATTTGCTGTTGATTTGAGTTTATCTGATCCATGTCTCGCACTTGAGATTTCAAAAACATTATCAACAGAACCAACATAGTCTTTGTCACACAACTAAATCATTTTAAAGCAAGTTTTAAGAATGATTTATATGCATTTAGGAAAGCTATCCTAAGTCATCCTGATACCAACAATGGACATTTGAGATCAATGAGGATTGTGAGAGAAGAATTACCGTTGTTTATTCGCAGCTTCGCGATCTCTTCATTACTCCTAAAGTTCTCAACGGAAACAACATGAACTTTATCTCACACCTACATCACAGTGAAACAATTTAAGAAGGATTACTACATATTTAGGAAAGCTATCCTAAGTATTCCCAAAACGATAATTGATTAACTCAGAACATCATGCAAAAGACAAATGAGAAGCATTAGTTGTTGGTTTTTGTGAGATACATCTCCGTGCCTAGAATGTTCTCCACTTGAATGTGTGCCTCGAATGTTCTCCACTTCAAAATTCACAAAAGGAACAAGTTTGTATTTGTCAACTGGAGATTTTGTAAAATGAAGAAAAAAACAATAAAATGTTTTTAACATGTTTTAGGAAGGACTATAAACAAATGTTAAGAATGTTTAAAACATGTTTTACGGAGCATTTCTCACCGTGATACATAGACAAATCAGTTTTGGATCTTTTTTTTATACAATTGATAAAAATTCTAAGTTGGCGATCATTTCTTACAAACGCAGGCGGAGAATCTTCAACAAGCACTTTCATCCTCGGTGGAAGTCCATAACTAAGTTTAACTTCTCTATCTTTCACTGATATATCAATCTCGAAGTCTAATGACCATTTTAAGCAAATCCTTGAATTTCACATTCTCATCAACATCGAATAGTGATGCTCCTTTTTCAGAATCGAGCTTAAAATTCCACTGGATGTTTTCGTTTGACTTCCAAACTCCACATACACAATACATATTCACTATATCTGTCAAAAAGAAAAACTTCAATGATAAAATAAAGCTGAAACAAAACACCTACAAACTGGCAAAAATCTAATGAACAAAAACATATCGAAATCAATCTGAAGACAATCTATACACAATAGTTCCAATTTTTCATCTTCCAAATGATAGAATCAATCAAAACACAAATGTCGATATCGTTATGCTTCATAAAAAAACAGAGACGAAGCTTAAAAAAACCTGATAAATGGGGTGATCGGAGATCGATCGATTCTCCTCTTCAATCTCTGCCCTTGTCGCCGATCTCTCATCGTCAATCTCTATCGTCAATCTCTATCGTCAATCTCTGTCGTTGATCTCATGTTGTCAAATCGCCATTGCCAATCTCTCCTCGTCAATCTCCATCTTCAATCACCGTCATCAATCTCCGTCTTCGATCACCATGATCACCTTCCTCAATCTCCGTGTTCTCGATCACCGTCGTCAATCTCTGTCTTCGACCACCGTTGTCATTCTCCGTGTTTGATCACCGTCGTCAATTTCCATCTTCGATCTCTCATCGTCAATCTCCGTCTTCAATCTCTCGTCATGAATCTCCATTGCCGTCGTTGATATAAGTCTTCGTCAATCTCGGCTGTCTCATCGTTGTCGAATATCACCACTCGAAGTCGGTGAATCTTAATTCTCGTTGTCGACGAATCCTAATTGAAATTTAAAATGTAAGTTCTTTATAAAGAAGGAGCAGATTAGTCTTTGTTCTATTTGCGAATGGTAGAAATGATTCACAAAGTTTTTGGAGCTATCATTGATCCAAAAACTTAAAATAAGGTTGTTTGAATGAATTAATCTCTTGTTGTTATATATTTAATTGTTACTAATAAAGCATTGCTAACAAATATTCAAAAACTCATCTTCAATTAAAAACATCAATTCAACGAGAATGCATTTTGATTAAGTCAAATTACGAAAATTAAATTATATAATTAGTACTTAATTCAATATCGATGCATTAATTTTTTTTTAAGTAGAAGAAAAAATTTAAAACCAAGGGAAGGCAAGATAAAGAAATCAAGTTTTTAGAATTGTTGAAAAAAAAAAAATTTGGAATTTTTTCCAAAGAATCGAATAAGAGAAAACATATGAACACACAGTGAATTGCTGTTTAAATATATGTAAGTAAATTTTTTATCACAATACGAAATCACAACGAAAGACACCATTTTTTTGGAAGGCAATAACGATGAAATACGAAATCACACTCATTTCACTATCCCAATTCGGAAAGAAATAGAAAAACCTCTAGACCAGCTACTCCGGATCTAGAGAGAGGAGGACCTTCTTCTTCAGGCGTGTCGCTAGACACGAAGCTGTGCAAAATCATTAAGATGGTGTGAGATGGACAGAGAAATATCATTGCTAGATATCAAAGATCGAGGAAAAACTTGAAATACATGATCCAACAAACGCAAATGATGAGGTAAAAAAACTAGATTATAGAAGATTTATATTTTTCCATTATTTTAGAGATGGTTTTGAAAAAAGTTCCAAACAACTACGTGTTTTCGTTTTTTGTTGAAGGAGCTTATCTCATTCACCAAAATAACCGAACCACATGCTGAGAAACACACATAAACGAGAGAAGATTCGCCAAATCCAGATGAGGTATGGTTTCCGGTTTCCTGTTACTTTTATATCGCCTGATAAAGTATGGTTCCCGGTTTTTTCTTACATATATACAAAACTTGTTTACAGATAATCAGAAAAATCATAGACGCAAATAAGGAAGCAAAACAAGAAGATCAAAATAATGAGGTAAGAAACACTTCCTAAAACTTCCTTTTACATTTAGGGTTCAAATGGTAACATATAAATTTTGCTGAATGTGCAATCTGGCTAAATGTTTTGTGCTTTTTGGTAGAATCTTCCTGAACAACTATGAATTCAAATGGTAACCGAGGAATCTAGCTGAATAACTTAAAATATTTATAAGCTAAATGGTCTAAATGGTAACGAAATAAATAAAATATAGTGCCAATTGTTTAAAATTTCCACTTCAGTGTTTACTTATCTTGTTATAAATTTCGATTTAAAATTTATAAAGTTATAAGTACTCTATTTTTAAAATAACTAAAATTTTTTATTTTATTTAAAATAACAGTTATTTTTGAGTCATTTAAGATTCTTTAATTGTTAACTGATTTGCGTCAGACAGTCATTGGATTCACTTTTCTATCGTGTTTTTGGAATATCACATTTATTTTTAGTAGAGTTTGTCATATAGAGAAATAAAAAAAATATCCTAAATACAAAGCTTAAAATCAATAGATATGGTCTCATATTAGTAGGAGTTGACATTCTTATATGGAACTTAGATCCCAACAAAGTTCCAAAAAAATAAAAGAAAAATACTTAGATCCTAATAGTCATTCGCTCAAACAAAGTAACATACAAATTCACTCTGACAAAATCTGACACCCATCTTATACATTTATTATCACCAATAAAACTTGTAATATGATTTGTATGGCAAATACCTAAAATAAAATAACAATTGAATAATTGAAAAGTAAATATTTAAACTATAAGGTAAATAATTACGAAAAATAAAGTATGAGACAGCTGAGGGGACCCAAACACATGAGCTAACTGCTGTAAGATTTCTGGTTTCTTTTGTATTTTAATATTTTAGGAAGGTATTCCTAAACCTTTGTTAAATGTTCCTAACACAAATGTTGTACTTTGTGGAAGAATTTCCAGGTATCTCATTTGTCAGTGTGGTATTTATACGTTTACAGTGATAAAACTTGTTTCCTAAATAAAAATAAAAAACTAATTAGGTTCTTGGAATATTGAAGGGAGATGGAGAAGAACATGCAAGCACGTCTGAAATTCCCTCTACACTTGAACACAATGCGGATCCGAAGGTATAATTCCATGGAAAATTATGTTTCATCAAGATTTTATATATATATATATATATAGTAAAAAGCCTTCGCATGCCTCCATTCAACAAATTGTACTCTTAAACGGTTCATATGATCGAAAGGGGAAAGCAAAGAAGAAGAGAGCCAATGATCAAGATGATCATTTGGCTAAAACGATGAGGGGTGATGGGCAGAAGAAAACGTATCTAAGGAGGAGCAAAAAAGAATCATCTGATAAGACACACACCTATGAGATTGACAAAGTGCAATCTGCAGCAACAATCACTTCTTTCAACGCACCGCCAAACCCACCTTTAACCGCGATGAATGAATCATATATATTTCAGTCACCCAAATTGGATCAATTAACAACATATAAATAATTGTTCGAGAAGGACGCGGCAACAAGGTTAGTATATATTATCATAATGTTTTGATATAAAGTGTCTCTAACCTAAATGAGTTGACAATTGATATGATAAACACACAAAATTGGTGACATATCCGCTACTGCATCCTGGTTCCAGACACTAGAGAATTCGGGAGTTCGTTTAAGTGAAGAGGCAACATTCTAGTGGATGAGATTATGTTTATTCATAGCAATTTTTTAAAAGGTTTTTTTTTGCTTAATATATATATATTATTGGATTCGTGGTAAGACTTTCCTAATTTATCTGTCTTAATGTTCTTGCAGGGAATAAGAACAGAGTTAATGATGTTCCACTACGAAAAAGAGAGGAACATGCAGCATACTTCCACATCAATCGATTCCCGAGTGCTTATTTCTGCAGCTCATTCTTTTTCAGTGAGTTGTTAAAGGCGCATAGCAATTTGAAGAAGACTCGGTGCAAGAAACCGTTTCCTGATAATGTACTCAATGTTGTAAAAGTAAAGTTTGTTCCCTACAAGAACTAGATAACATATATAGATGTCCTCTATGGAATTGTTAAATCAACAATTGGAGAGGATTGCCAATTAATTTCAAGAACATGAAAGTTGAGTGTTTCAGCTGCAAACACCCAATAGAGCCGAAAGAAATAGTCTTGCATTCGGTTACAGATATAGCAGGTACCCTTTTGCCTTTACTCGTTAGATATACAATGTTTAAGCAGATTCATAAAACCTTACGTATAGTTAAGAATGTGTTTCTAAACAATAATGTTTAATCATGATTCTTGATGTAATCTTTGTATTGTGCCAGAGATGATACATGCCCTCTTCTGTTTTGCTGAGAACAAAAAGCCAATGGAAAATCTCCAACCATTCAAGGTGGTGCACAACTTTGAAGCAGCGGTTCCAAAGTTAAGAACAATAAGAATCTCCTATTGTGGCATGTTAGTCCTCAAGATGACCGAGTGTCACTCCTTGGGGATCGATGACTTCTCTAAGATATGTGATATGGATATTCAAGATATAAGGCGCAAACTTGTATGTGATATCTTTGAGTAGGTTGTGAAAATTTAGAATTTAGGATTCTTTTGTTACTTTTAATTAGCATTTTGGACATGGTTGATGTTTCTAACTGTGCTTTTGGACGTACTTTTTTTTATACATGGTATGTATCTTTGGTTTGAAATGTAACTTATCATTTAAAAATCAGTTATACTTTTTTTGTAAGGATTTCCTAAAAAGAAAGAAAAAACAAACAAGAACAACCATTGGAATTGGTGACCTTATTATCTATTATTAGGTTATTTCTTTAAAAACTATTCTTCTTATGATTTTGGAATCGGTTCTACCTATTTCGGAAGGCTTTCCTAAAAAAAAATAAAAAAAACAATGAACAACATTCGAATTAGTGACCTTATCTATTGTGGAATAGAGCTTTAACCGCAAAGCCGTGTTAGTTAATTGGAAAATGTAAGAAAATATTTCTTTATATCTGTATAAATGAATAATTGGAAAAATAAAATAAAAATGGTATACAAAGGCTGGACATTTTCCATTGACGATTCTATCCCTTCTAGAAAAGACAACAACTTTCCATTCGCGACGACAGCGATTTTCAGAAAATGATGGTGACGACGGTCATAACACTCATATTTGACCCGTTTTTACGATCATAATTGAGTGCTTTAATAACCATTTCTCTAAGGTTTTAATGCATAAACACTAGATTTCAAGTACTTGGTTGTTCAAGACTCTTTTCAGGTAATATTAGCAAAAGACGCATATTTTAAAGCAAAATGGACATTTCCGGGATAAGTGCTCGAAAACAAAAGTTTAACATCAGATGAAGACCTTCCCACCACAAGATCAAGCTCATATTTGGAGACAAGGTAGCCTTATCAGCTGTCTTTCACCTCGAAGTTGTTTCAGTCCAATTCCACGGTTGGATCTCAAGTTATGAAGGAAGCAAAAATGTCTGTCAAGCATCAAGAAGAGCAAGTTGGCCGCACCACAGCTCAGTCATAAGACCAGTGGCCGCGCCACAGCCACTCTCTCGTGCGGCTAGACACTTGGCGATTCTCGAGCCCATTTGAAGCCCAACTTAAACCCACAACCGTCTTATGCACGCGAAGACCTAAATGATGCCCAAGGGGACTTGAAGACCTATATATACTCGATGTTTAGGGTTTCATAAACAAGTTCCTTTCACATTTCTTTTACTTTGGTTCTTGGCAAACTTTGTGGCCGCAAATCTCTCTCTCTCTCTCTCTCGATTTTCACCTTTGTTCTTCAAAAGAGATTGATTTATGCTTGAACCCCTTTCTACTTCTCATTGATTTATACCATTATGCATTCATCAATCTCGATTTCTACTCTTTATTCTATGGCTGAGTAGTTTATTTTCGTTGGGTGTTCTTTAAGGGGATCTATGGGAAATTTCATTAATTGTTCTTAAACTGACTGCATCGATTGTTTAGACCGTAGATTAGGATCTTCTTTCGGCTTAAACTTGTTTTTATTGCATGAATCTAGCGTCATGAACTAGAGTCTGATCTTAGGATTATTGAGAACTGCTAACGTGTTGAATTTCACGTCCGAACCTAGTTTGACTGAGCGAACACCTCTGGGGTGCTAACGCATATCCATGAGGAGGACGTTAGCATTTATGGACCTGATCTATATTGCGTGTTTGTTTAGGACATAGGATGCTTGAGGATAGGAGTGTGAGGATGCCTATTGGAGTTCTTGAGGATTTGCCTCTCAAGGTTAGTAACTTCATCATTCCCACGGATTTCATGGTGCTTAAGATGGATGAGGAACCAAAGGATCCTTTGATTTTGGGAAGACCTTTCCTAGCTACAGCTGGTGCTATCATTGATGTGAAGCATGGGAAGATTAGTTTGCATCTTGGAAAAGGGGTTGAGTTGAAGTTTGACATAAAGGAGACCTTGAGGAAGCCAACCATTGATGGTCAAGCATTCTACATTGAGACTATGGATGAGTTGGCCTATGAGTTACTAGAGGAAATAGCTCAAGAAGACCATCTTAGTGTAGCTCTCACCAAACCATATGGAGAGTATGGGTATTTGCATGAGGAAACACTAGCATACATGCAAATGCTTGATGCACGCAAGACACTAGATGGGGAGGAAAGCTTTGCAAGATTGGTAGCTTCATGTGAGGGTAAAGAAGAACTTAACCAAGACAATGGGTCCATGAGGGTTGAGGCTTCAAGTCAAGGACAAGAGGAAAGGCTAGAGGCGCTTGAGGATAGCGAATTGGCTAAAGACCTTGATGAGGATTGGAGTGAACTCAAAGCTCCAAAAGTGGAGCTCAAACCACTCCCCATTGGATTAAGGTATGCTTTCTTAGGCCCTAACTCTTCTTATCCCATCATTGTAAATGAAAACTTGAGTGATGATGAGCTTAACTCTCTCTTTAATGAGTTGAGAAAGTATAGGAGAGCTATTGGTTACTCTTTGAGTGATATCAAGGGCAAATCTCCTATACTTTGTACTCATAGGATTCACCTTGAGAATGAAAATGCTTCCTCAATTGAACACCAAAGGAGATTAAACCCAAACCTTAAGGAAGTAGTGAAAAAGAAAATCTTGAAACTTTTAGAAGCTAATGTGATCTATCCTATTAGTGACAGCACTTGGGTTTCCCCGGTGCATGCTGTCCCTAAGAAGGGTGGAATCACTGTGATTAAGAATGAAAAGGATGAATTGATACCAACTAGAACTATCACCGGCCATAGAATGTGCATTGATTACCGAAAACTTAATGCTTCTACTAGAAAAGATCATTTTCCCCTTCCTTTTATTGACCAAATGCTTGAGAGATTGGCTAACCATCCTTTCTATTGTTTCCTTGATGGATATAGTGGGTTCTTTCAAATACCCATTCATCCTAATGATCAAGAGAAGACCACTTTCACATGCCCTTATGGTACCTTTGCATATCGAAAGATGCCATTTGGGTTATGTAATGCTCCAGCTACCTTTCAAAGGTGCATGATGAGTATCTTCTCCGATCTTATTGAGAAAATGGTAGAAGTTTTTATGGATGACTTTTCTGTGTATGGTGCCTCTTTTTCTGCATGTCTTGCTAATCTTTGCAGGGTTCTACAAAGATGTGAAGAGTCTCACTTGGTTCTTAATTGGGAGAAGTGCCACTTCATGGTCAACCAAGGGATTGTGTTGCGTCATAAGATTTCTGAAGATGGTATAGAAGTGGACAAGGCCAAGATAGATGTTATGGTCAAGATGGCGCCACCAACCAATGTGAAAGGCATAAGGAGCTTCCTTGGGCATGCGGGGTTCTATAGGAGATTCATCAAGGATTTCTCCAAGATTGCTAGGCCTATGACAAGGCTTCTTTGTAAGGAGGTGGAATTTCAGTTTGATAAGGAATGCTTGCAAGCCTTTGAGACAATGAAGAAAGCCCTTGTGAGTGCTCCTATTGTGCAAGCACCGGATTGGAGTCTACCATTTGAGATCATGGCAGATGCTAGTGATTATGCAGTTAGGGCTGTGCTTGGGCAAAGGAAAGAGAAGAAGCTACATGTGATCTACTATGCTAGTAGGACACTTGATGATGCTCAAACCAAGTATGCAACAACAGAAAAAGAACTCTTGGCTGTGGTGTTTGCTTTTGAGAAATTCAGATCCTATTTGGTGGGTTCAAAGGTGATAGTCTACACCGATCATGCTGCATTGCGCCACATCTATGCTAAAAAGGAGACTAAGCCAAGGCTCCTTAGATGGATCTTACTCTTTCAAGAGTTTGATATGGAGATAGTTGACAAGAAAGGTGTGGAAAATGGTGTAGCTGATAATTTGTCAAGAATGAGGATTGAGGATGCCTTGCCAATCAATGATTCCCTACCGGAGGAGCAAATTATGATGATCAAGAGCATTGCTAGTGAACATGGAGTTGGAAGGAAGCTTGAAGAGATTCAAGGTATAGAGGTCAAGGGTGAGCCTTGGTATGCTGATTTTGTTAAATACTTGGTTGTGCAATGAGGAACCAACACATCTCAACACCTATCATAAGAAAAAGTTTATGAGGGATGTATCACACTTCTATTGGGATGAGCCTTATCTCTACAAAAGATGTGCTGATGGGATATATAGAAGATGTGTGGCACAAGAAGAGGTTGAGAGTGTGATTTTTCATTGCCATGGGTCCAAGTATGGGGGTCATTTTGCCACTTTCAAGACAGCTACAAAGGTTCTTCAAAGCGGATTTTGGTGGCCTACATTGTTCAAGGACACTCATGAGTTCATCAAGACATGTGAACCTTGCCAAAAGAAGGGAAACATAAGCAAGAGGGATGAGATGCCCCAAAACCCTATCTTAGAAGTGGAGTTGTTTGATGTATGGGGCATAGACTTCATGGGACCTTTCCCATCTTCTTATGGAAACAAGTATATCTTGGTAGCAGTTGATTATGTCTCCAAGTGGGTAGAAGCCATTGCAAGTCCTACCAATGACTCCAAGGTTGTGGTGAAGATGTTCAAGAGTATAATCTTCCCAAGGTTTGGTGTTCCAAGAGTTGTGATTAGTGATGGGGGAAGCCATTTCATCAACAAGGTCTTTGAAGGGTTATTGAGCAAACATGGTGTCAAGCATAAGGTAGCCACTCCTTACCACCCTCAAACTAGTGGTCAAGTGGAAGTCTCAAACCGTGAGATCAAGGCTATTCTAGAGAAAACAGTGGGTATAACAAGGAAGGATTGGGCAATCAAGCTTGATGATGCTTTATGGGCCTATAGAACAGCTTTCAAGACACCAATAGGAAGGTCTCCTTTCAACCTTGTGTATGGGAAAGCTTGCCATTTACCAGTGGAGATTGAACACAAGGCTTTGTGGGCTGTGAAGCTTCTCAACTATAACATAAAGACAGCCCAAGAGAAGAGATTGATTCAACTCCAAGAGCTTGAGGAGATTAGGCTTGAGTCTTATGAAAGCTCAAGGATCTACAAGGAGAGAACTAAGGCTTTCCATGATAAGAGGATTGTGAAGAAAGAGCTGAGTGTTGGTGACAAAGTCCTTCTCTACAATTCAAGATTGAAGTTATTCCCGGGTAAGCTCAAATCAAGGTGGGGAGGGCCTTTTGAGATTCAAGAGGTCTTGCCTTATGGAGCTATCACTTTGATGGGGAAGAATGGGGAAAGTTTCACAGTAAATGGCCATAGGGTGAAGCCATACTTGGTGAATGAATCTAAGGAAGAGGCAAGCTCATGTCTTCTTCAAGATCCCACTCTTGCCTAAAAAGGTTTGAAAAGTCGAGCTAAAGACGTTAAACAAGCGCTCTTGGGAGGCATTCCCATGGTTATCCATGTATATATTTTTCATTTAGTACTATGATTATGTTTCTTTGAGTTTTTGAAAGTTTTAGGTTGAGTATGGAGGACTTTGGCTTGGAGAAAAGAGTGAGGAAGAAAGTTTTAAGGATGGATCGACGACTTGGATCGATGAACACGTCGATCCAAGTTTCCAGGGGTTGAGATCGACGAAACGGATCGACGAACTTCATCGATCCAAGTTTCCAGGGGTTCGGATCGACGAACCTGTCCGACGAACTTCATCGATCCGAGTTTCCAGGGGTTCGGATCGACGAACCGGATCGATGAACACGTCGATCCACTCCTAAAAACAGGTTTGCTTGACTTTCCTCCTTCCTTTGACCGGTTTAATGTTGACTCCCTCACTTAGATTAGACCGACTTTTGGGGATTTTAAGACTTCTTCTTCCCCAAAATTTATCTCACCCACGAAATTTAAGCTTTCATAAGAACAAGAACTTGTTTTTCACTTTTCTCTCTCAATTCTTCATCAAATCCTTTGATTTCAAGTGCTATAATTTCGAAATTCTGTGCTAATCTTGATTCCTTAGTTGATTTCGGCCTTGCACTTGCGTGGAACCAAGGTTTGTCTTCTCATCCTCTCTTTTAATCTTTGACTTCTCCTTGAGAATGAATTATAGATTGAGATTGATAAGTAGACTTTGAATGGATTGATTGAGTTGGGTATAGTTGAATATTGTTATGGGTGATGATTGTTGAAGATTTCCAAGGAAATACATGGGAAAATTTTGATTTTTGAACACTTTTTCTATAGGATTTTCAAGGGTTGCGAAAATTCATGTTTATGCCTAATTGATGTTCAAATTTTCAAAATTGGTTTCTTTAACCTTGTTTTCCCATGTTGCATAAGTAATTAGGCTTGAATCCTCTTGAATTTTAATGTGTTAACACTTAGAGGATGCTTAATTTTGAAAAATTCCTTGTTGATTTCTTTGATTGATAAAAGAGATGATAAAAGAAATTAATTCTTGCTAGCAATTCTTTGTCATGGAAATTTTGATTCTTGGAACCCCCATAAAGCTTTATGAGTACATACTTGTTGCTTTCAAAAGTTTTAATTCACAATGTACTCATTCTTTTCAAAGATTTTTGAATTTATAGGTGATATGGGGAGATCAAGGAGTGAGACTAGCAAGAGACAAGGCAAGAGGCCTGTGGAGGTGGAAGATGAAGATCCTGAGGAGAGTCCCCCGGTTATAAGGAAGTTGTCTCAAAAGAGAGACATTAGTAGAGAGAAAGCTAAGGAAAGGATAGCCGAGAAAGCCGCTGCCTTAACTCCAACACCCTCAGCAGTGTACAAGTCCCTTATGGAGATGCCTTTCAAGGGAACTAAGTACCCGAACCATGAGCTGCTTGATGAGTTGGGTCTCTTGGAGGATGTAACTGCAATTTTCCGGAATTTGGGGTGTGAGAGATGGTTCAACCAATCATACCCAAGCTACCAAGAGGAAACTTGCCAATTCCTCTCCTCTTTGAAGGTGACAACTTCGAGTTCAGGGGGTGTTGATGCAAAAAAAGATGGCCTCGGATTCATCCAATTCCGGGTTCGCAACAAGTCTTACAAGATGGGCTTCAAGAAGCTTAGTGAGGTATTTGGATTTGATGAGGGGGAAGGTGCTGGTTCGCGTTTGGATGTTAGAAAGACAGAGTTGGAGAGGCTTTGGCAGTTGCTTGGTAATGGAAGTTACAAGACCGGGAGATGTAGGAGCAAGATGATCCGTCACCCCGCGATTCGCTATCCTCAAAAGGTGCTAGCTCACACTTTCTTTGCTAAGAAGGAGAGCGTGATTATAACTGCTGAAGAGTGGGAGATGCTAGATGTTGGGCTCAAGGGTATCATCCGTTACCTCGACAACTACGAGATGCGAGGTGATGCTACGGGAAATGGTATGGTGCAGATTTGGGTGGCTCATGCGGCAAGTTACTATGGTAAAGCTACAACCAAGAAGAAGGATCGCTCTCATCAACTAGCCATTGGAGGCATGATCACTCCTATTCTTGAAGAAGTTGGCATCAACTTAGGACATCCCTCTGCCGAAAAGCAGTACATAGACTCCTCCTACCTCCTTAAGGGTCAGTTCTTGGTGAAGTTGGGAAATGGCTACAGGTACAAATTCAATGTGGAAAGGCTCAGGGAGGCTACAATCCGACTTCCTTGCATTCACCTCACAAGCCTTAGAGAAAAGTCAAACGCTGCCTTCACTCCATCCGACGAACATCTAGGCGACCTAGAGACCTTCCCAATAGCTCCATGGGACACTGATCATGAGCCTTATCAAGCTCCTCCAGTCTATGGTAGTGATAGGTACAACTTTGAGCCTTATCAAGGAGCTAACCAAGGAGAGCCCTCTAGACAAGCTCACCAACACATCAAGCTTCTCCAAAGATGGAACAGATGGCAAGATAAGACCATTAGGAAGCTTGTGAGGACTGTCAAGGAGGTGAAGAGGCAACTCAAGGACCTCACGACCAAGGTTGAAAAGGCTAACTCCTCAAGACATCAAGAAGAACAGCATGATGATCAAGAAGGGGACAGCCATATGGTAGAGAGACGCCACTCTTTTCAACGAACCCCATGCATATAGTAGTTCTTTAATGCTTGTGAATGAATTTGAAAGTAAGGAAGAACCATGCTTGGACTACCTCATTTGTCACTAGTTTTTGGTTAAAATATGGTCTTGAATTTGAAAGCCAACTCTACTTACTTAAACCGAATTTGGACATTTAATTATCATGCTTGCATTGAAAGTGAATTCATGGATTGAAAATACTTGAGCTTTCTTACTCACTTTGCCACCCTCTTGCTAGCTCAAGTAGAACTCCTTCCAAACCTTACCTCCTTTGAAGTCAATTGTTTTTGTGTGACTACTTGTGAGGCCTTTATTTCGATTGAACTTAGCATAAAGTGTTAGGTTTGAAACGACAAGTATAGACTTTCATGTAGATTCTAACCTTGCATTTTGAGGTTAGCTTTATGCTTAGGATTTGGGGGTTTAATTGGTTGTGATTATGCTTGATGAGTTCTGGAAAAGTTGGAAAGAAAGAGATGATAGTTAAAAGGGTTGGAGGAGGACAAGGGGAAGAACGGTTTGAAATGGAGAGTCTTGGGTTTTAAAAGGGAATAGCACTAAGTAAATAAAAAGTGCTAGGTGGTCTTAAGAAATCAAAAGAGCCAAAAGGCCAAGTAATGGAAAATATAAATATGCAAAGCCACCTAGAAATCAAAAGAAGAGCTAAGTTAATAAGTGTAGACTACTCCATTCGCCAAAATTGCTAAGTTGAAGAAGTTCCCCCTTAAGGCTTTAAAAAGAGAAAAATGTTCCAATTTCAAAGGGTTTAGCAAGGCACAAAAGCCTTGATGAAAGGGTAGATTCTAGAGGGTTGAATGAGCTAAAAAAAAAAATGAATGAGAGGGGTATAGGATCATTGATAGTATTTCGGGTAGATGATAGTCTATCCTTGTATGCATCACTTGTTTCTTACCTTTAGCATTATGCATGTGGTTCAATCCTTTTGAGTGTTACCCTTACTTAAATGCAAAACCGGATGAATTGGGATCATTTTTATCTCAAAACCCAGTCCTTAAACCAAATGAATTCACTAGCCTTGCAATGTCATGATTCATGGTTTTGATCTTAATGAATGTTAAAGAGTTGGCTTGATAGGGAGACTTGTTTTGATTAAATTCTTAGTACACTTGAATGTTGAGATGGGCATGGCTAACTCTTTTGGAGTAGGAAGTATTCACATGCATTCTAGAATTAAGAACTAGGATATTGAGTTGATTATTATTGTTAACCATCTTGGATATTGAGCTCCCACTTTCAAACCTCTCTCCTTAGCTTGTGTTTCATTTGCTTGTGGACAAGCAAAAGGCAAGTTTGGGGGAGTTGATATGTCTATATTTTGCATCATATTTCTCTCCATTTAGTGTAAGTTTGTCATCATTTAGGATCCTTATTTAGCATCATTGTATTGCATTTCGATCATTTAGAGTCTAGGATCTCTTTGCATGTTCTTTTGCATGTTTTGGTGCATTTGGAGTCTTGATCAGGTGAAAAGGACACTATGGAGGCGTGGATGGAGCTGGAGAAGGATTGCATAGCACTTGGAGGAGAAAGGAGTCACCAAGAAGATGAAGGAGAAGATTTCTCGCGCTGGATCGACGAGATGGATCGACGAGTACGTCGATCCAAACTTCCAGGAGTTCGGATCGATGAAACGGATCGACGTAGCTCGTCGAACCAAACTTCCAGGAGTTCGGATCGATGAAACGGATCGACGTAGCTCATCGAACCAAACTTCCAGGGGTTCGGATCGATGAAACGGATCGACGAACTACGTCGAACCACCCAAACGCCAACAAGAAGAAGCCGAGAGACAAGGATATGGATCGATGACTTGGATCGACGAAGGACATCGAACCAATTCGGCAGGGGTTCAGATCGACGAACTGGATCGATGAACACGTCGATCCGAACCCAAACTTTTTCTTTTTGTCATCCTCATGGGTCCCTCCTATAAATACTCTTTAGACCTAATTTTTATGTTAAGTTTTATTCTCTCTAGTCTTGTCAAGAACCTTTTAGCCACTTTGAGAAAAGTCTTGTATTTTGCTTTGAATCTTTTAAGTTTTATGCAATATCTATCTTGAACTTCCATTAATCTTTTCTCTAATCATGCTTAACCTTTCTCTTATCTTTGATTTGATGGGTTTAAATATGATTAGTGAGTAGTTCATTAGAAACTTGGGGATGGGTTAGATTTAGGGTTTTCTAATGGTTCAATCTTGCAATCTAGGATAGATTCTTTCATCTCTCTTCTTATTAAGGTGTTCTTAATGCCAAATAGCTAATCTTTTGCTATTTGGATCATAAGCATTTCATACACCCACCAAGTGTTTGATGAAATGCTTGAACCAACTTTCTAAGAGATTTACATACCTAGCCTAAAACATCATTAGTTGTCTAGGGTGTTTATCATGCTATTAGACTTGTTATTCATGCTTGCTAATTATTTTAATGCTAAAACATCATTAGTTCATTAGGGTGATTAGTGAAGGGATTAGTGCCACACATCATGGATTAGTCTTTAATTGGTGTTCTAGGCATATAGATGGCTTGATTAGTTGCTTAAATGATTGCAAGATTGTCCATTTGGTTTCCTAAATCATTGATTTCATCCCTAGGTTCGTTTTTTAGTAATTTGATAATCATAATTAGTAGTTAATTGCGTCATTAGTACTTGATTAGTAGTAATTAAGGCTTAGTTTCATATTATTGAACTTGTAGTGCCTCTCTTAGGTTGTGTCTTGTTTTTAATTGTTGCTTATCACCTTAAACCCTTTTAATTTAGCTTAGCTTAAACAAAACTTTGCATTCTTATTGAATCATCTTCCAAGATGGATTGATACCTCAAATATTGCAATGATATGAGCAATTGAGGAATTGCTAACAAGTGTAAAAACTCTTGTTTCAGACGACGACAACGATTCCATCACTTTAGTACTCTTTTCTCACATTCTGCGAATCTATATGTTCTTCATCACGTCTCTATATGTTCTTTTGATCGGGATTTAGGAATCGCCTTCAAAAATTGGGATTTTTACATGATTTAGGATAAGGTTTAGTGTCTCTTCTAGGCTTTGAACATATTTTTTTGTCTAACGAAGCTTCAATTTTAACTTGGATTGAAGAAGTTTTTATTTTAAGGTTTCCGGGAAAAATTGAGAGATTTAGCTATCAGTCAAAACTCGAGTCTTTGTGTCTCTGAAATCTAGTGTTTTAATAATAGTGACTGAAACAAGATTTTCCTACTTAATAATTCACATACTGATTAAATTTTGTTTGAATATGTAGATTGTTACTTTCACTCATTGAGTCTAAAATTAAAATGATCTCCTTTAAACCAGTTTAGAAATTTTTATGATGTAGCTGAAAGTTATGGGAACAACAACTTAAAAGCATTATCTACTACTTAGCTTTTGTTTTGTTTCAATAGTTGTAATTTGTCCACCATGCTTTAGCAATTCATTTGAGTTTCTCACTTGAGAGCAAAGGTCAGAAATCAAGAACATTCTTGGATCTTTTATTCGGGAATGCTTTCATAATTCTCAAGAATGAATATCTAAAGATTCTTAGTATCATTAATGTCTTTGATCTTCTTGTAGATGATAAAGTGGTATGCTCTTCGTTTATTGCAGGTTCACACATTTGAAACTTTCGGTTTACAAGTCTGGGAAATCTTTTGAGAAGTCGACCATCGATAGGCACAATTCTATGATTTCCTCTCTACGAATTATAGTGTTTGTGTACTGTTTCAAATAGATTTGTTGTTGATTTGATTTCCTTTGATCCTTGTCTCGCACTTAAGATTTCAAAAACTTTGAAGTAAACAGAATTTGGGAAGGATCTGTTGTGTTTTAGGAAAAATTTGGGAAAGATTTGTAGTAGTTTAGGAAGGTCATCCTAATTTTTGTACTGTTTCAAATAGATTTGATGTGTATTTGAGTTTCTCTGATCTCTGTTTTGCCCTTCAGATTTCAAAAACTTGGAAGCAAACAGATTTTGTGAAGGATATGTTGTGTTTTATGAAGGATTTTGGAAAGATTCATAGTGGTTTAGGATGATCATTCTAATTTTTAAGAACATTTTCAGAATTTTTTTATTAATTATTTAAATTTGAGTTAGTTAGATTTGATTTTATAGTACCAAGTTAGTCGCAAATATTTGCGACTACTATGGTACTCCCTATCAGTTGTGGAGTTGCAAAACAATTAAAATTTTATACTGGACTACCAACTTCTACTTGACTACTACTTTTATTCTCCGTATTAACATGACTTGTTTCTAAATCCACATTCAAATCTCCCTCATGCATATATTAAACATACTAATTTTGCCTATATCTTCTACTAATATCAAGTTTTACGCCTCGTAAAAAATTTATCGATTTGATAATTAATACAATGGCAGTAAAACTTACCATTGTTGCTATTTGCTAGGGGCTGGTTACTTGCAAAACTCATGAATTCTTCCACTCTTGCTACAAACCCGGCTGAGATATTTTTTGTCCGTTTTCCGATTCTATTGTACTTCTACTCTGTAAAATTTCAGTAATTATAATTCCCTACTATTATTCTTCTAAAATGGTTGTTTTCCATCTAATTTTTTTTTTATAATTTGTGTTTCTTAAAATAAGAAGAAAACAATGGTTTTTATATATAGATATTTGAGAATTTGTCTAAAGTACCACCTTTGAGATTGCCATTTTCAATAGTCCTACTACTTTTCATTTAACCAAATATGCCATAATTTAATAATAGAAATTATCCTTAATACCCTTTAATAAATCCTCGGCGATTGCTGATATTTGTATCTCGACGGGACGATTGCTGATTTCGTATCTCGACGGCGATTCTCGTATCGACGACAGCGAGATAGAAATCGCCGATGATAGTAGCTTAGCTTCGCCTCGCCGAAATAGTAGCCTCATCTTGAAATTTTGCATCTCCTCGCCGAAGATTTCACAATTAGAGTGTACCTTCATCTCGGCGGAGATTTGACATCTCGATCGTAGCTTTGTTTCGCCGGAGTTTTTTTGCACCTAATTGTAATCCGATTTCAACGGTTTGTTTCTCTTCCGATCTCGCTTGGTGTTGTCTATCGATTTTCTTGGATTTTCAGGTTTTTTGATTTTTGTAAATCAGTGAAAGAGATGATTGAGTTTTATTTACAAGCCGTTGAAGATATGATATTATAAATTCATATAGCCTTATAAATTGTTTCTTCTTTTCATCAGGCGATAATGATTGATTTTTATTCTGTTTGTGGAGCTTGGAATTTATCAAATACAATGGGAGTTCATAGTTGATTATGACAGAGGAAGTTCTCTTAGGGTAATCACCGAAAACGTAACTTTCAACGAATTGGTTAAAATTGTTTTTGAAGATTTTTGAATTGATGGCAATGCCTATGGTGTGAAGATTAGCTATGGGTCACCTTCATGCTTTCTTTCAGCTACAATAGATCTTCCTCATGTGTTCATGAGGAATGATCGCCAACTGAAAGTATTTATGAACAAGCTTCAAGAGAGTGTAGGAGTTATCAAATTATGTGTTACAGTGAAAGAAATAAAGAAGATGGAAAGTGCTATTGAAGTTTCTAGCGGTCATAATGGCCCTTTTCTAGCTGTGGATGATGTAATCACTAATATCATTTGCTCAACTATGACTACAAAGCAATTTCATAAAGTTACATGTTTATGTTACAGAGAGAAACGAACTCATTTTCATTGATGGAAAGAAACAACATACAAATCAGTAATGATATTCCTTTTGATGAGAGATTTACTGCTCCTGCTCCCACACGACTTTTAGGAATGAGGTATTTTCATCAAACTTCTTGGTTGCATATCCTTTGTATTATTCGGTTTCCCAAAGTTTTTTTTTTATTCAGTTTATGGAGAATTTTATGGCTCCTACTTCTCATCCTCCACGTCGTGTTGGAAATGAGGCAATTTTGACTATCCATTTATATATAAATGTTATTCTGTTTTCAAGGGTAATTATCAAAGTTTTTATGATACGATTTTATATTTGCAGTTTGAAGAGAGTTCTAATGTTCCCTTTCTTCCTCTGGTTGTGGTATATTTTCATGAAACTCTCCGTTTTTCTATCGATTTTTTAAGGGTTTATGTATTTTGTTCATAAACATTACACTCTTTCTCTGATTTTGTATTTGCAGAGAAGAATGAAATCAAGTACAGTGTCATGAATCTCGCAGTTGTCATCATCTCTTGAATCAGGATGTGCGGCTCCATCAGGTTCTTCCCAATCTGTTGCTTTAGATAAAGATGGTGTGTATTGTAGAAAGCTTTTTAAAGAAAAAAATGAAATGGTCACAATGATGCGAATGTTTTCGATGTTTAATAGCTTTGAGTTATGCACTGAATTATCAGACAGGAAACAGTATTTTCTTCGATGTGTTGACGAATGGTGTAGCAGGAGATTTCGTGTAACAAGAGTTAGGGACTCTGAGAGTTTTATCGTTCGGCAGTATGTGAATGATCATACTTGTGAGTCATCATTAAGGCATGTCAATCATCGACAAGCTAGTGCAAAGGTATTGGGTACTATGGTAAGTAATCATTACAATAGAGGAAAACTTGGACTGAGACCTAAACAGATCATAGAAAAAGCTAAAAAGGATCATGGTGTTGTTATCACTTATTCAAAAGCTTGGAGAGCTCAAGAACATACCATATCCATTGCTAGGGGTACTTCTGATGATAGCTACAAAGTTCTTCTAAGTGTTTTCCACATGGTTCAGGAAAAGAATCCTAGTTCTGCCACTTACATTGAGGTAGATGATGCAGGAAAGTTCAAGTATGCATTCTGATCCTTTGGCGCATCAATTAGAGATTTTAAGGTGCTGAGGAAAGCTGTTGCTATTGATGGTGCTTATCTGAAGGCAAAATTCAGAGAGACTTTGCTTGGTGCTACAGCGCAATATGGTAACTTTCAATTATATTCAATTGATTTTGGGGTAGCCGTCTCTGAGAACGATGCCTCTTGGGACTGGTTTTTGAGGTGTCTAAGGACTATCATTCCTGATGAGAACGATCTAGTGTTTGTGTCGGATCGTGCACCATGTATTGCCAAAGGTCTTTTGACAAATTATCCACTTGCTCATCATGGTATCTGCAGTTTTCACTTTGATAAGAACGTTGAAACGCATTTCAAGGACGCTTTTCTAGTGGCATTGGTTCAGGAAGCTATTAAGGCTTACACTAAGTATGGTTTAAATCTACTGTTCAACGAGATCAAGAATGCTAATGCAAAGCTGCCAGATTATCTGGTGAAAGCTGATCTTAGGAAATGGTCACGCGCTTATGCTCCTTCCAATCGCTATAACATCATGACATCAAATCTAGTTGAATCTCTTAACTCCTTGTTGAATATGCCTTGTGAATATCCTATTGTATGCTTTTTTGATATAATTAGATCTATACTCACAAGGTGGTTCCACGAACGGCATGAAATAAGTTCATGTCATCCTCACCCTGTCACATTAGAAGTTGGAAAGAAAATGAAGGAATCCTATGATGTTTCGTCACGTTGGCTTGAAGTTTGCCCAATCAACTAACTTTTGTTTGAGGTGAAGGGAGACAAGAGAAAGGAGGAGGTGAATTTGGCTGTAAGGCAGTGTACATGTTGTGTGTTTGATATTCAGCGATTTCCATGTGCTCATGCAATTGCGGCTGTCAAAGCTGTGAAACACAATTTAAACAACTATGTCGATAGTTCTTTCTCCAAAGAAAGGTACTATTGTCTCTCTTGGCTAATATGCCATTAGATTTTATTACTTGAGTCTTGTTCTTTTTAGATAATCTTAATATCTTCTGATAGGTGGATACTAGCATATTCAAAGAGTATTTATCCTGTTGGAGATAAGGCTTATTGGGAAATCCCACCTAATGTAGCTAGTTTGGTTTGTTTACCACCTTCTACTCGCATCCCTAGTGGCAGGCGTAAGAAGAAGAGGATACCTTCTGGGTGGGAGCATGGCAAGTCTCGTACGAAATCAAAAAGTTACAAATGCGGTAGGTGTGGTCAGAGTAGACACAACAAATCTACATGTGTAGTCCCAATCTGAGATTGTCACTTATTTGTTCTCACATTAAATAGTATACTGAATCACAAAAACAATATTTTTATCACATCATTTGTTATTGGTTTGTATAATGATTGCTTTTGTGAATAAAAACTTGTGGTGTTTACATTAACACTGGGTTATAATTCTGTTGTGTCCTTTTTTTTTTAGATCGTTAACTTGAGAATCCAACTCACAACAAATATTTATAAGGATTTAAATTCATAAGGATTTAAAAGGGTTTTAAAATCATTTTTAAATGACTAATCCGTCTTCTATATAAAATAATTAAATTCATACTTACAAAAAGTATGACAACACAGCCTGAGTGGTTAAACACCCCTCTTGAAATGTCACGGATCCCCTGGTTCCCCTTTTAAAAATCATTCTCAAAGTTTTATAAGAATTTTAAAGTGTTTTAAAATCATTTTTAAATGATTAATTCGTCTTCTATATAAAAAAATAAACTCTTACTTAAAACAAGTATGACAACATAACCTGAGTGGTTAAATACCTCTCTTGAAATGTCACGGGTTTCCTGGTTTGAGCTTTTAGAGATATAATATCCCCTTTTAAAAATAATTTTTAAATTTATAAGGATTTAAAAGTGTTTTAAAATCATTTTTAAATGACTAATTCATCTTTATATAAAAGAATTAAATTGATATGTACAACAACTATGACAACACAGTCTGGGTGGTTAAACACCCCTCTTGAAGTATCACGGGTATCCTGATTCGAGCTTCCTGGGGATATAATATCCCCTTATAAAAATCATTTTCAAAGTTTTATAAGGATTTAAAAGTGTTTTAAAATCATTTTTAAATGTCTAATTTGTCTTCTATATAAACGTACAATAGTTCAAACAACTTATTAAGTTTTATAAGGATTTAAACTACCATCAGCATTAGAGTACAACAAAAGAAAAGGAGTTCTTAACAAAGAAAAACCAAAACTAGACAAAAGAGTTTTGCAGTGTAAAATTACAAAACAAAACAAATAGTAGACAAAAGAGTTTCTTGTAATACAAAGGCCAGGAAGCAAATTTAAATATTCTAGCCTTTTTGCTTCGTGTTACAGCACCTTTATGTTCATCTTTGCCTTAGTTATCTGAAGAAGGTTCATTAATCACCTCACAAAATAAGTCAACCGCGAGCTTAATTCTCAGCTGTTCAATATTTTCATAACAGAGGTTGGATATGTCTTTCATCATATTTGCATGAACTTCAGAGTGTATAATCATGTGTTCCCTAATGTGTTTATCTACAATAAAACATCACTAATTAGTTTTTTTCACACCTTAAACATCAAATAAAGTTTACAATCTCATCATTTGAAGTAACATACCTTGGGTACTGTTGGTGTCTGCTCGATAGTGAATTCTTTGGAATTTTTCACAGACCTTACAATTTTTTTTAAAAGCACAAGCAATATATGTGCATACGGAACCACTGAAGTGTCATAATCTGAAAATCTGTCGGTGAATCAATCAGTATCCCATATGCTCACCGTCCATTTTTTCAAGTTGAATATCACATCAACCCATTGCTTGTTATGCCAACATTTAGGTGCATAGACAATGTCTATGTCTTTGATCAACTTCTTTCTTGTATTGCCAACAGCCGGTAAAGTACCATTGATGTCCCCTTTAATGTCGCTGTTGTCGAATTCGTATATAGAACTGGGACTAATCCGCCATCTATCCCAGCATTTTTTTAGAGTCAAAAGGAAATCTTCTCCATAGATCACAACTCTATTGTTTGTGTAATTTTTGGGATATTTGCTTCTCCTCATTCGAAGCAAATGCATAGCCAATTCTATATGCTGCTTTCAAACAAAAGAGAACATATACCAAACGCAAGTCAATTTTTTTATATATTTTAATTAATCCTACACAGATACATCCAATATAAATCAAATATAATAGAGACTTGTCAATCTTGATTCATTCTCTAACCTCTCTGGTCATTGCACTCCCTGGTGTCTCGAGTTTAACAAACCATTCAGTATTTACTTCATTTCCAATAAAATCTTTCAACAACTTACATCACAAAACATGTATATAAATCTCTTGTAAATTTCTTCTTATATTCAGTTTTTGAAAAATGTACTTACTTGGGTTTAGTTGAATTCTTCCATTCATCTAATCTTGTTTTCCTTGACACAACATATGGTTGGAGAGGGTGAAATAATGGATGTTCTCCATGTTGTTCCATTTGTATGCGAACGTCTTCATCTGTCAACGGCGATGCAAAAACATTTGCACATCCATGTCTCTTTCGCTTTTTCAAAGAAGATATATTGTCTTCATCTTTATTTGTCTTCACACCTTGACCTTCATCACCCGCTTGAAAAAAACTATCATTTGTAGCCTCACCGTCGCAACCATGATCATCTGGCTCTCTACCATGATCTCCATTATCTTTATCGCTGCCACCACGATCTCCATCATGTTCTCCACCATTATCTCCACCATTATCTCCGTCATGATCTCCATCATTGTCATCATTATCTCCATTGTCATCATGATCTCCATCATTGTCATCATTGTTAACATCTACATGCACACCATCTTCATGATCATTTGCCTAGAAAAAAAGTATCGGACAACATATGGGCATAACCCAAATAGTTATAGAATTTGTGATGGTTTTAATACTCTATACTTGCACGTTTACCAGTTCTCCTCTGCCATTCACATCTTTGTCTGCTATAATCCGTAAAACACCACATATGATCTTCGCTTTGCTTTTCAAGCTCTCAATTTCCTTGATTATCTTGTCAAGTTTCGAACTGTCAATCACAGAAGGATTTTCACGGGTGGGTCTATGCTCTGCCTTTCTCTTATGTTGTGTCCCTATTTCTTCAGATGCAATAACAACATCGACCATTTCATTTATCCAGTCTGTTCTGCTCAACCTATAGCCTTGCTTTACTAGTTTCAGAACCGCTTCAAAGTCTTTGTCGTTAGGATTTGGTGGCGGAACCAAATGTATGTAATCCTCTGGCTCTCCAACAATAGCAACCAAAACCTGCAAACGCAAAACAAATCCATCTATAAGGCTTTACGAAACAGTAGCAAACAATATATGCAATCACATAATACAAAATACACTCACGTTTGTTTGCTTATCCACATGCAAAACTTCTGAAATCCAGGGAGCCCGAGTTGTTTTCCAATGCAAACAAAAAAGTTCAGCAGATGAAGTTGTTTCAAGACGAGTTGCAAATGTAGTACCTAGTAAAGGCACAGCCAACAAAGCCCACAAGGTTATTGCCCATACGAATCTTTTTACTTCATACTGACATTTTGCCCATGTATATGCATTCATCCTGCGTATACTAGTCGATAGGACCTCATATCCTATCTTCCCCTAAAGATGCAACGAGTAAGTATCAAAGTTCAGAAATTTTTGCAACCTCACTCGCGGGATTTTGTGTGTTGGATTTTCAACAATTATTATCCCCTCGGTCAAGATTGCACCTCCAAGAGAAAGCCTCTCCTTAACTGCCATAGTTTTCCCTTTCCAGGAATCTCAACAAATCTTTCACAGTGTACATATCTTTTTTCCCAAGCATCCAAATATATGGCTTTTTCACCAATTTTTGTGTTGCTTCTCTTTCGGTGTTGATTTCTTCAGGCTCAAAACGCAGTCCTATGGTTAGAAAAAACTCTCGCAGAGAAAACCTCATCGGCTGTTCTGAAAATGCAAACAACAACAAGTCTTCTCCTTGCGTCAAGATTCTTCTTTGCATCAGGAAATGGAACAGCTTCCCGGAAAACTGAATGTCCTCCCTCCTTGCGAGCTTGACTATCGGGCTGAGATAAGAGTTTTTGATCACGGAAAACTCTGATTTTCCTAATACCTTTGCCACTCTATCCACATAGCTTAGGTTGGAATACTGCATGACAGCATTTAGTTTGTCTGGTTTAGTCCAAGACTGATAGATCCTAGGAGGCAATTTCAGTGTTGTATCTATTTCATCTTGGTCCATTTTCTACAAAAGTTTTAGTAAAACAATATCAAGCAAAACAAAAATTATAAATGAATCATATTATAGTTGAACCAATAAATCACTTCAAAACGAATCTATACAACTAAAATGTTAGCCCAATTAAAACAGTTGAAAAAAACTCAACATTTCGGCAAAGAAAATCCTCAATTTTTTAGGTACCCTGGAAACACAGCAATAAACATGAAATTGGTGGACTAATCTTCATAAAGGCTTATAAATTCTTATAAATCGGTAATCACATTACACAAAACTTAAATCTCAACTAGAAAAATGGGTTACATAAAGTACGAGATTGTGGAAAGCGAGGCAAAAAGCGAAAGAGTAAGAGTGAGAGAGAGAGGGAGAGAGTGAAATAGAGAGAGAGAGCTAAACCTTGGAGAAACAAAAGAGTAATTAATTAGTAATTAAGGAGTTTGTGGAAGAGGAAGTAAAATCGCCGCGGTAAGAAAAAAGTAGTTTGCTTACTTTCGGGGAAGAAGAGTAATTTATAAACAAATGGTTGTGTGGCCCTTAAAGATATGATAGGGTTTAAAAGTATTTTAAAATCATTTTCAAATGACTAATTTGTTTTCTATATAATCAATTAAATTGATATGTACAAAAACTCTGGTTCGAGCTTCCTGGAGGATATAAAAGCCCCTTTTGAAAATCATTTTAAATTTTTTTAATAAGTATTTAAAAATGTTTTAAAATCATTTTTAAATGACCAATTCGTCATCTATATAATCAATTAAATTGATACGAACAACAACTATGACAACACAGCCTGGATTGTTAAACACCGCTCTTGGAAAATCACGGGTATCCTGGTTCGAGTTTACTAGGGGCTATAAAAGCCCCTTTTAAATAAAAATTTTAATAAAGATTTAAAAGTGTTTTAAAATCATTTTTAAATGACTAATTCTTCTTCTATATAAAACAATTAATTTGATACGAACAACAACTATGACAACACATCTTGGGTGGTTAAACACCCATCTTGAAATGTCACGGGTACGCTGATTCGAGCTATCTGAGGGATTTAAATGCCCCTTTTCAAAATCATTTTAAAATTTTTTATAAAAGATTTAAAAGTGTTTTAAAATCATTTTTAAATGACTAATTCATCTTCTATATAAAACAATTAAATTGATATGTACAACAACTATGACAACACAGTCTGGATGGTTAAACACCCATCTTGAAATGGCACAAGTACCCTGGTTCGAGCTTCTTGTGGGATATAAAAGCCGCTTTTCAAAATAATTTTAAAAGTTTTTAATAAGCATTTAAAAATATTTTAAAATCATTTTTAAATGACTAATTCGTCTTCTATATAAAATAATTAAATTGTTATCTACAACAACTATGGCAACACAGCCTAGGTGGTAAACACCCATCTTGAAATGTCACAGGTATCCTGGTTCAAACTTTCTGTGCGATATAAAAGTCCCTTTTCAAAATTATTTTTAAAGTTTATAATAGGGGATTTAAAAGTGTTTTAAAATCATTTTTAAATGACTAATTCGTCTTCTATATAAAATAATTAAATTGTTACGTACAACAACTATGACAACATAGTCTGGCTGGTTAAACACCCATTTTGAAATATCACTGGTATCCTGGTTCAAACTTTCTGGGGGATATAAAAACCTCTTTTCAAAATTATTTTTAAAGTTTTTAATAGGGGATTGAAAAATGCTTTAAAATTATTTTTAAATGACTAATTCGTCTTCTATATAAAAAAATTAAATTAATACATACAACAATTATGACAACACAGCTTGAGTGGTTAAACACTCATCTTGGGAAATCACGGGTACCCTGGTTCGAGCTTCAAGGGGGATATAAAATTCTGGGGTTTGATTCATCCAAATGTTTTTTTAACACTTTAAAAACAACTTTTTAAATCTTTTTAAAATAAAAAATCATCATTTTACATGTGTGTTCTTCTAATCTTATTCTCTTGTTGTTAAGGCAATTTAAATACACCTTTTTAAATCTATATAAATGCGAAATATCATTATCAATGCAGCTGTTTGAAACTGAAATCCCATGTTTGATGTACATAATAACCAAAACGAATCAAAATTCGCTATCATGAACAACGAACCAAGGCTCTCTTTTAACCAAAAAACACAATTTAAGAGTACTATAAAATAAAGAAACAAACTAATGATTCGAAGTAAGAACTGCCAGTTCTACATCCTTACTTTATGTTCCTATACAAGACAAAATCAGTAAGTTAGATCTACAACATAAGAGACTTAGTGTATCAATGTGCGCCAAGTAAGTGGATCTTTTGAACTTATTCTGTAATAAAAATCACATACCTGCAAATTATCTTGTCAAATTGTGCATCTAATATCTCTGAGAAGATGTCAGCAGTGAGCTTCATTCTTATATCATCGATTTTTTTCTACAAAACGTTTGGTCAAGTCCTTGATGCGCATTGCGTGGCACTCTATCAATTTTAGCGTGTAAATGGTAGTTTAGTAACCTGAAAAACAAAACAAATGGAGAGGTAATCATGGTGTTATCATTGAAGATTTTAAAATCACTTATATTTTCTGAACCAAGCATTTTACATGTAGAACAAATTTTGACTCTATCTGAACAGCGAATGGAGTGATAATCATGGCGTTATCCTTGAAGAATTAGCGGATGATGTAAGAAATCACCCATTCATATGGACCAATGTAGTGCTTGATCTCTACTTCAGCAATTTTTGAATCTGCACAATGCAGTACCGTAATCTTCCTCTTCCCCAGGTTGATTGCAAGTGCAATCCAGCATTTATCCATTATCTTCAATGTTGCGTAGATAATGTCAATGCATCTCTCTATATCATAACTGTTGAATCCATTCCTGAATTGATACCCATCTTTGTCTTCTACAAAAAAAACATAAACTTCATATATAGCTTTCAAGAACGATTCCCCAACTATCAAAGCATATTTGTTCATAAACAGTTGCGAATATTGTTTCTTTCGCACCCTTAATAACTTCAAACCTACTTCCAAATGCTATAAGCAAAAACAAACAATCTCTATAACCCATTAAACACGCTTATGTATCAAAACAAGGCAGGTAGTAACTTTACAGTTTTTGAAAACGCCTTTCCCGGTGTCTCTAATGTGGTAAACCAATTTTGATCTACGGTGAATCTTTTAATTTTCCGTGGCCAAAACCAACTTACTTATTAGAATTTTACCATACCTTTAATTTCTCCATTCGCTTCTTATCAACAGGTTCAAAAGGATGAATTACTGGATGTCTTCTCTTAGCTCCTGTGTAAGGTGGTTGCTTATGAATCAAAGGCACTTGTCCTCTCTCGGTTCTTCTTGTTGCGACTCCAACCCCGTAAAATTTTGTTGATTGTTTATGCTTCTTTCTCTTAGTTACTGGTTCAACCCCCTAATATGCATCAAATCAATTCAAAAGTATAACTTTTGTAAAATAAGTTTAATTGTTACCTTGTAAATACAACCATCATATTTTATAAACCAAACTATTTACCTCGCTGTCCCCTTCTGCAACTCATTTCTTATTTTACATCAGACTTTGAAAATCTGATATACCGGGTTGTGAGTTTTTAGCATTTAACACATCTCCATCATTAACCTGATCAAAAAAAAAATCTTCAATGTTAAGCGTAAATTAAAAATTTGCAGTTAGTAGTATTGGCAAACGTTTGTAAAATACCTTCTTAGTGTTTGTCTCATCTGTTCTTTGTCCATTAGTAACTGATAGACTCATAATTTAACATGTTTTAGCATTCATTTTAGATAGTTTTGCATCCACTTGTGCATTCATTTGGTCACTTTTAGTCTCATTTGCATTCATATTAGAGTTTAGTGAGTCTTAGCCTAGCTTGTTGCATACTTGTACATTTGGAGTCTTTATTAGGTGCTTTGGAGTCTTTATTAGGTGCTTTGGAGTCTAGGAGGACCACTTGGAGTTCATGGATGATCAAGAGGAGGAAGAGAAGCGGCTGGATGAGAAGTAGAGATCTTTTAGCAGCATATCGAGCTGCCAAGCTCGATACAGACCAGCAGAGAAAACAGAAGCAGCGTATCGAGCATATGTATCAAGCTGCATAACTTGATACAGAGCTACCCGGGATTTTGGAGGAAGCGTATCGACCAAATGTATCGAGCTACCAAGCTCGATACAAACAACCAGGGAAGATGAAGTCTGCGTATCGAGCAAACGTAACGAGCTACCTACCTCGATACAACCTATGGAGAAAATCTTTAGCAACGTATCGAGCTACATAGCTCGATACATTGCCCGATCTCAAGCTGAAAACCGGGTCAATACCCAGTTTGTTCTGGGTTGACTCGGGTCGACAGTTCGCTATAAATACCTTTTTACCTAATTTTTCTTAAGTATTTTTTGTTCTTACTTAGAAAACCTTCCCCTTTTGGTTTCTAAGTGATTTTGTAAGATATTTTAAGAATTTATGCAATTTTAGAGTTTATCTTTGTTAATCTTTCATCTCCTATTTCCCTAATCATGTTTATCTTCATCTCTTTCATTGGATTTGACGGTCTAATCATGATTAGTGAGTAGTTTCATTCGGATCTAAGGATGTGTTAGATTTAGGGTGTTTTAGGAATTAATCTTGATGTCTAGGATTAGATCTTCTCATTTCCCTCCTTGTTTAGTGATCCTAATGCTAGTTTAGCCATGATCAAGGTAAAACTAGACCTTAGGGAATTTTCCACCCACAAGATGTTTGATGAAATTCTCCAATCAACTAAACAAAGGATTTACATTCCTAATTTATGGAAGTGATTGTCTAGGGTGTTTATTAGCAATTTAGAACTGTTTCATAATGCTTGTTAGCTTCCTTTTCACAAATGAGAGTTTGTTCTTGATTATGATTATTAATGATGTTATTAGTTCCATGAGAATGGATTAGTCTTGCTTTTGAGTTCTAAGCTTAGGGATTAGCATATATTGTGATTGATTGACATCATAGATTGGTCCTTGAAGCACCTTAGATCAATAACCCCATCCTTGGATTCATTTTAGTGAATTGTTAATTTCGTTTAGTAAGTAATTAGCCTTTGATTTGCTTGATTAGCTTGTTAATTGCATTATTAAGGTTCTAATTCATTTTGTTTGGTTTGTTTGTTTGGTTTGATCACTTAGGTTGATAGTTAAACAACAAAACCATTTATGCTTACTTAGATTAATGAGTTTTTTGCATTCATATTGTCACAATCTTCCCCAATTGGATTGATCCTCAAATACTACAATGACATGAGTGGGTTTGAGTAATTGATAGCTTAAAAACCTAATATCAATTTGGTGCCGTTGCCATTTGGGATTTAGTTTTGTGCATTAGGATTTTAATTCTACTTGAGACTAAACTTTAGTTTTGGGTATGGATTATGCACAATGTTTAGGTGGTAATGCACATCCACATGGGTGTTAGGAGCATCTCTAGCTAGTAATGGGAACTTCTTAGGCAAGGAGGTTGAAGAGGGTCTTGAGCTTGTGGAAAACTTAGCTCAAAGTGATGGTAACTATGGTGAAGTGATATGTCTATATTTTGCATCATATTTCTCTCCATTTAGTGTAAGTTTGTCATCATTTAGAACCCTTATTTAGCATCATTGTATTGCATTTTGACCATTTAGAGTCTAGGATCTCTTTGCATGTTCTTTTGCATGTTTTGGTGCATTTGGAGTCTTGATCAGGTAAAAAGGACACTATGGAGGCATGGATGGAGCAGGAGAAGGATTGCATAGCACTTGGAGGAGAAAGGAGTCACCAAGAAGATGAAGGAGAAGAATTCTCGCGCTGGATCGACGAGTTGGATCGACGAGCACGTCGATCCAAACTTCCAGGGGTTCGGATCGATGAAACAGATCGACGAAGTACGTCAGACCAGTTTTCCAGGGGTCCGGTTCGACGACATGGATCAACGAAGTCGTCGAACCAAACCCAAACGCCAACAAGAAGAAGCCGAGAGACAAGGATACGGATCGATGACTTGGATCGATGAAGGACATCGAACCAATTCAGCAGGGGTTCGGATCGACGAACTGGATCGATGAACACGTCGATCCGAACCCAAACTTTTTCTTTTTGTCATCCTCATGGGTCCCTCCTATAAGTACTCTTTAGACCTAATTTTTAGAGAGGAAGTTTTATTCTCTCTAGTCTTGTCAAGAACCTTTTAGCCACTTTGAGAAAAGTCTTGTATTTTGCTTTGAATCTTTTAAGTTTTATGCAATATCTACCTTGAACTTCCATTAATCTTTTCTCTAATCATGTTTAACCTTTCTCTTATCTTTGATTTGATGGGTTTAAATATGATTAGTGAGTAGTTCATTAGGAACTTGGGGATGGGTTAGATTTAGGGTTTTCTAATGGTTCAATCTTGCAATCTAGGATAGATTCTTTCATCTCTCTTCTTATTAAGGTGTTCTTAATGCCAAATAGCTAATCTTTTGCTATTTGGATCATAAGCATTTCATACACCCACCAAGTGTTTGATGAAATGCTTGAACCAACTTAATAAGAGATTTACATACCTAGCCTAAAACATCATTAGTTGTCTAGGGTGTTTATCATGCTATTAGACTTGTTATTCATGCTTGCTAATCATTTTAATGCTAAAACATCATTAGTTCATTAGGGTGATTAGTGAAGGGATTAGTGCCACACATCATGAATTAGTCTTTAATTAGTGTTCTAGGCATAGAGATGGCTTGATTAGTTGCTTAAATGATTGCAAGATTGTCCATTTGGTTTCCTAAATCATTGATTCTATCCCTAGGTTTCGTTTTTAGCAATTTGATAATCTTAATTAGTAGTTAATTGCGTCATTAGTACTTGATTAGTAGTAATTAAGGCTTAGTTTCATATTATTGAACTTGTAGTGTCTCTCTTAGGTTGTGTCTTGTTTTTAATTGTTGCTTATCATCTTAAACCCTTTCAATTTAGCTTAGCTTAAACAAAACTTTGCATTCTTATTGAATCATCTCCCAAGATGGATTTATACCTCAAATATTGCAATGATATGAGCAATTGAGGAATTGCTAACAAGTGTAAAAACTCTTGTTTCAATTTGGCGCCGTTGCCATATTGGGATTCTTTGATCATTAAGATTTGAGTGTAGTTTGAGACTAAGTAATACTTTTGTGTTTATTGACCATTTCATTTTCTAGATTTCAGTTTCCCTTGGATGCACCTAAGATCACAAGGAGACAACAACTTCCAAGGCTTTCAAGAGATTGATCAGTTGGTAAGGGTTGCTAAGATTGCAAGAAGGGAAGCTGCAAGGTTAGAAAGGTTGAGAATGGAAGAACATCAAAGAGTTTAACACCCTCCACCAGTGGTGCATGCCAACCAAGCTCATAATGGAAATGAGCAAGCTCCAAGGGGCAATGGAAACAACTTGCATGCGCCTAGACAAGGGAGAACCATAGGTGCTGGTGATGCTCCAAATATTCACCAAAATAGATATGGTATTCAACCTCCACCGGTTCACAACAACACCTTTGAAGTGAAGCCAGCTTTCATCTCCATTGTTCAACAAGACAATTTTCATGGTTTGCCTATGGATGATCCTCTTGATCATTTGGATAACTTTGATAGAGTTTGTGGGTTGTTCAAGATGAATGGTGTGAGTGAGGATGCTTTCAAGCTAAGACTCTTTCCCTTCTCTCTTGGGGATAGAACAAGACAATGGGAGAAGAACTTGCCTCAAGGTACAATCACCTCTTGGGATGAATGCAAGAAAGCTTTCCTATCTAAGTTTTTCTCCAACTCAAGAACAGCCAAGTTGAGAAATGAGATCTCTAGCTTCACTCAAAAGAACAATGAGTCTTTCAATGAAGCATGGGAAAGATTCAAGGGCTACACTATGCAATGCCCTCATCATGGCTTCACACAAGAGTCTCTCCTAAGCACCATCTATAGAGGTGTCCTTCCAAAGATTAGGATGCTTCTTGATACCGCAAGTAATGGAAACTTCTTAGGCAAAGAAGTAGAAGATGGTTTGGAGCTTGTTGAGAATCTTGCCTTGAGTGATGGTAATTACAATGAATACTATGATAGAGCTCCAAGGGGAAGTGAGTATGAGTCTACAAAGAAAGAGATGAAATCTGTACATGACAAGATGGACAAGCTTATGTCTTCCAATCAAAGGCATGTACATTTTGTTGAAGAGAACCAAGAGGATTGTGAGGATCAAGTTGAGTATCAAGAGGGTCAAGAGGTGGTAAATTTCGTGGGTGGCCAAGGGGGCTACAACAACTACTCAAACAACAACTATAAGGGGAATAACAACCTCTCTTATAGAATTACTAATGTAGCCAACCCCGGAGATCAAGTCTATCCTCCACAAGCCACTCAAAACAAACATTTTGTGCCTTAAAACATTCAACAAAAGGGTTATGCACCAAGGCCTAACTACTAAGGAGGAAACCAAGGCAACTTTGGTGGGCAAAAGTTTAACCAAGGCAATGCTCCACCGGGTTTTAATCAACCTTCACAAGGTCCTCCACATGACAATGTTCAGCTTATGCTTCAACAAATACTCCAAGGTCAAGCCAATAGTGATGCTAACATGGGAAAGAAGATTGCTGAAATTAACACAAGGATGGATTCTTCACTTAATGAACTTGCTACTCAAATAGGGGGTCTTCAACAAAAGTTCAAGCAACTTGAGAAAGGCAAGGTTTCTAGCTCAAACTCTCAAGGCACTTTACCGGGAAAGTGTGAGGCAAACCCCAAGGAATACATCAATGTTATTACTTTGAGAAGTGGAAAGGAGTTGCCTCCAAGGACAAGTCCTTTGATCAATGAGGAAATTGAAATCCAAGATGGGGAGGATAGCTTTGAAAAAGCTCAAGATGCTATAACATTTGATGATGTGTATATTGCAAAGAGAAGCAAGGAAGTTGTAAAGGAGAAGCCAAAAGAGGATGTGCAACAAAAGGAGTCCACCTTTTTTCCTCCACCTTACAAGCCTAAGCTTCCTTTCCCCGGGAGGTTTAAGAAACAATTGGTGGAGAAATACAAGGCTATGTTTGACAAGCAAATCAAAGACATTGAGCTCAAGATGCCTTTGGTGGATGCTTTTATGATGATTCCACAATATGCTAAGTTCTTGAAGGATACCGTGGCACAAAGAGCAAGGGACATCCAAGGAGTTATGTTGCTTACTCAAGAGTGTAGTGCAATTATTCAAAGCAATGTGATACCAAAGAAGCTTGGAGACCCCGGTTCTTTCACTATACCATGCGCCCTAGGTCCTCTTGGGTTTGAAAATTGCTTGTGTGATCTTGGAGCTAGCATCAACCTCATGCCCTATTCAATAGCTAAGAAGCTTGGTTTCACCAAGTACAAGGAGTGTGGAATCTCTCTAATACTTGCGGATAGGAGTGTGAGGATGCCTATTGGAGTTCTTGAGGATTTGCCTCTCAAGGTTAGCAACTTCATCATTCCCACGGATTTCATGGTGCTTAAGATGGATGAAGAACCAAAAGATCCTTTGATTTTGGGAAGACCTTTCCTAGCTACAGCTGGTGCTATCATTGATGTGAAGCATAGGAAGATTAGTTTGCATCTTGGAAAAGGGGTTGAGTTGAAGTTTGACATAAAGGAGACCTTGAGGAAGCCAACCATTGATGGTCAAGCATTCTACATTCAGACTATGGATGAGTTGGCCGATGAGTTACTAGAGGAAATAGCTCAAGAGGACCATCTTAGTGTAGCCCTCACCAAACCACATGGAGAGGATGGGTATTTGCATGAGGAAACACTAGCATACATGCAAATGCTTGATGCACGCAAGACACTAGATGGGGAGGAAAGCTTTACAAGATTGGTAGCTTCATGTGAGGGTAAAGAAGAAGGTAACCAAGACAAGGGATCCATGAGGGTTGAGGCTTCAAGTCAAGGACAAGAGGAAAGGCTAGAAGAGCTTGAGGATGGCGAATTGGCTAAAGACCTTGATGAGGATTGGAGTGAACTCAAAGCTCCAAAAGTGGAGCTCAAACCACTCCCCATTGGATTAAGGTATGCTTTCTTAGGCCCTAACTCTTCTTATCCCATCATTGTAAATGAAAACTTGAGTGATGATGAGCTCAACTCTCTCCTTAATGAGTTGAGAAAGTATAGGAGAGCTATTGGTTACTCTTTGAGTGATATCAAGGGCATATCTCCTATACTTTGTACTCATAGGATTCACCTTGAGAATGAAAATGCTTCCTCAATTGAACACCAAAGGAGATTAAACCCAAACCTTAAGGAAGTAGTGAAAAAGGAAATCTTGAAACTTTTAGAAGCTAATGTGATCTATCCTATTAGTGACATCACTTGTGTTTCCCCGGTGCATGTTGTCCCTAAGAAGGGTGGAATCACTGTGATTAAGAATGAAAAGGATGAATTGATACCAACTAGAACTATCACCGGCCATAGAATGTGCATTAATTACCGAAAACTTAATGCTTCTACTAGAAAAGTTCATTTTCCTCTTCCTTTTATTGACCAAATGCTTGAGAGATTGGCTAACCATCCTTTCTTTTGTTTCCTTGATGGATATAGTGGGTTCTTTCAAATACCCATTCATCCTAATGATCAAGAGAAGACCACTTTCACATGCCCTTATGGTACCTTTGCATATCGAAGGATGCCATTTGGGTTATGTAATGCTCCAGCTACCTTTCAAAGGTGCATGATGAGTATCTTCTCTGATCTTATTGAGGAAATGGTAGAAGTTTTTATGGATGATTTTTCTGTGTATGGTGCCTCTTTTTCTGCATGTCTTGCTAATCTTTGGAGGGTTCTACAAAGATGTGAAGAGTCTCACTTGGTTCTTAATTGGGAGAAGTGCCACTTCATGGTCAACCATGGGATTGTGTTGGTCATAAGATTTCTGAAGATGGTATAGAAGTGGACAAGGCAAAGATAGATGTTATGGTCAAGATGGCACCACCAACCAATGTGAAAGGCACAAGGAGTTTCCTTGGGCATGCGGGGTTCTATAGGAGATTCATCAAGGATTTCTCCAAGATTGCTAGGCCTATGACAAGGCTCCTTTGCAAGGAGGTGGAATTTCAGTTTGATAAGGAATGCTTGCAAACCTTTGAGACAATCAAGAAAGCCCTTGTCAGTGCTCCTATTGTGCAAGCACCGGATTGGAGTCTACCATTTGAGATCATGGCAGATGCTAGTGATTATGCAGTTGGGGCTGTGCTTGGGCAAAGGAAAGAGAAGAAGCTACATGTGATCTACTATGCTAGTAGGACACTTGATGATGCTCAAACCAAGTATGCAACGACAGAAAAAGAACTCTTGGCAGTAGTGTTTGCTTTTGAGAAATTCAGATCCTATTTGGTGGGTTCAAAGGTGATAGTCTACACCGATCATGCTGCATTGCGCCACATCTATGCTAAAAAGAAGACTAAGCCAAGGCTCCTTAGATGGATCTTACTCCTTCAAGAGTTTGATATGGAGATAGTTGACAAGAAAGGTGTGGAAAATGGTGTAGCTGATAATTTGTCAAGAATGAGGATTGAGGATGCCTTGCCAATCAATGATTCCCTACCGGAGGAGCAAATTATGATGATCAAGAGCATTGCTAGTGCACATGGAGTTGGAAGGAAGCTTGAAGAGATTCAAGGTATAGAGGTCAATGGTGAGTCTTGGTATGCTGATTTTGTTAACTACTTGGTGTGCAAAGAGGAACCAACACATCTCAACAACTATCATAAGAAAAAGTTTATGAGGGATGTATCACACTTCTATTGGGATGAGCCTTATCTCTACAAAAGGTGTGCTGATGGGATCTATAGAAGGTGTGTGGCACAAGAAGAGGTTGAGAGTGTGATTTTTCATTGCCATGGGTCCAAGTATGGGGGTCATTTTGCCACTTTCAAGACAGCTACAAAGGTTCTTCAAAGCGGATTTTGGTGGCCTACATTGTTCAAAGATACTCATGAGTTCATCAAAACGTGTGTACCTTGCCAAAAGAAGGGAAACATAAGCAAGAGGGATGAGATGCCCCAAAACCCTATCTTAGAAGTGGAGTTGTTTGATGTATGGGGCATAGACTTCATGGGACCTTTCCCATCTTCTTATGGAAACAAGTATATCTTGGTAGCAGTTGATTATGTCTCCAAGTGGGTAGAAGCCATTGCAAGTCCTACCAATGACTCCAAGGTTGTGGTGAAGATGTTCAAGAGTATAATCTTCCCAAGGTTTGGTGTTCCAAGAGTTGTGATTAGTGATGGGGGAAGCCATTTCATCAACAAGGTCTTTGAAGGGTTATTGAGCAAGCATGGTGTCAAGCATAAGGTAGCCACTCCTTACCACCCTCAAACTAGTGGTCAAGTGGAAGTCTCAAACCGTGAGATCAAGGCTATTCTAGAGAAAACTGTGGGTATAACAAGAAAGGATTGGGCAATCAAGCTTGATGATGCTTTATGGGCTTATAGAACAGCTTTCAAGACACCAATTGGAAGGTCTCCTTTCAACCTTGTGTATGGGAAAGCTTGCCATTTACCAGTGGAGATTGAACACAAGGCTTTGTGGGCTGTGAAGCTTCTCAACTACAACATAAAGACAGCCCAAGAGAAGAGATTGATTCAACTCCAAGAGCTTGAGGAGATTAGGCTTGAGTCTTATGAAAGCTCAAGGATCTACAAGGAGAGAACCAAGGCTTTCCATGACAAGAGGATTGTGAAGAAAGAGCTGAGTGTTGGTGACAAAGTCCTTCTCTACAATTCAAGATTGAAGTTATTCCCGGGTAAGCTCAAGTCAAGGTGGGGAGGCCCTTTTGAGATTCAAGAAGTCTTGCCTTATGGAGCTATCACTTTGATGGGAAAGAATGGGGAGAGTTTCACAGTAAATGGCCATAGGGTGAAGCCATACTTGGTGAATGAATCTAAGGAAGAGGCAAGCTCATGTCTTCTTCAAGATCCCACTCTTGCCTAAAAAGGTTTGAAAAGTCGAGCTAATGACGTTAAACAAGCGCTCTTGGGAGGCATTCCCATGGTTATCCATGTATATATTTTTCATTTAGTACTATGATTATGTTTCTTTGAGTTTTTGAAAGTTTTAGGTTGAGTATGGAGGACTTTGGCTTGGAGAAAAGAGTAAGGAAGAAAGTTTTAAGGATGGATCGACGACTTGGATCGACGTAAGTCGTCGATCCAAATTTCCAGGGTGTTGATTCGACGAGTTGGATCGATGATGTCGTCGGACCAAGTTTCCAGGAGTTCGGTTCGACGAAACGGATCGATGAAGGACGTCGAACCATTTTGGCAGGGGTTCGGATCGACGAACCTGTTCGACGAACACGTCGATCCATTTTTCCAGGGGTTCGGATCGACGAACCTGATCGACGAACACGTCGATCCACTCCTAAAAACAGGTTTGCTTGACTTTTCCTCCTTCCTTTGACCGGTTTAATGTTGACTCCCTCACTTAGATTAGACCGATTTTAGGGGATTAAAAGACTCCTTCTTCCCCAAAAATCATTCTCACCCACGAAATTCTAGCTTTCATAAGAACAAGAACTTGTTTTTCACTTTTCTCTCTCAATTCTTCATCAAATCCTTTGATTTCAAGTGCTATAATTTCGAAATTATGTGCTAATCTTGATTCCTTAGTTGATTTCGGCATTGCACTTGCGTGGAACCAAGGTTTGTCTTCTCATCCTCTCTTTTAATCTTTGACTTCTCCTTGAGAATGAATTATAGATTGGGATTGATAAGTAGACTTTGAATGGATTGATTGAGTTGGGTATAGTTGAATATTGTTATGGGTGATGATTGTTGAAGATTTCCAAGGAAATACATGGGAAAATTTTGATTTTTGAACACTTTTTCTATAGGATTTTCAAGGGTTGCGAAAATTCATGTTTATGCCTAATTGATGTTCAAATTTTCAAAATTGGTTTCTTTAACCTTGTTTTCCCATGTTGCATAAGTAATTAGGCTTGAATCCTCTTGAATTTTAATGTGTTAACACTTAGAGGATGCTTAATTTGAAAAATTCCTTGTTGATTTCTTTGATTGATTAAAGAGATGATAAAAGAAATTAATTCTTGCTAGCAATTCATTGTCATGGAATTTTGATTCTTGGAACCCCCATAAAGCTTTATGATTGCATACTTGTTGCTTTCAAAAATTTTAATTCACAATGTACTCATTCTTTTCAAAGATTTTTGAATTTATAGGTGATATGGGGAGATCAAGGAGTGAGACTAGCAAGAGACAAGGCAAGAGGCCTGTGGAGGTGGAAGAAGAAGATCCTGAGGAGAGTCCCCCGGTTATAAGGAAGTTGTCTCAAAAGAGAGACATTAGTAGAGAGAAAGCCAAGGAAAGGAGAGCCGAGAAAGCCGCGGCCTCAACTCCAACACCCTCAGCAGTGTACAAGTCCCTTATGGAGATGCCTTTCAAGGGAACTAAGTACCCGGACCATGAGCTGCTTGATGAGTTGGGTCTCTTGGAGGATGTAACTGCAATTTTCCGGAATTTGGGGTGTGAGAGATGGTTCAACCAATCATACCCAAGCTACCAAGAGGAAACTTGCCAATTCCTCTCCTCTTTGAAGGTGACAACTTCGAGTTCAGGGGGTGTTGATGCAGAAAAAGATGGCTTCGGATTCATCCAATTCCGGGTTCGCAACAAGTCTTACAAGATGGGCTTCAAGAAGCTTAGTGAGGTACTTGGATTTGATGAGGGGGAAGGTGCTGGTTCGCGTTTGGATGTTAGAAAGACTGAGTTGGAGAGGCTTTGGCAGTTGCTTGGTAATGGGAGTTACAAGACCGGGAGATGTAGGAGCAAGATGATCCGTCACCCCGCGATTCGCTATGCTCAAAAGGTGCTAGCTCACACTTTCTTTGCTAAGAAGGAGAGCGTGATTATAACTGCTGAAGAGTGGGAGATGCTAGATGTTGGGCTCAAGGGCATCATCCGTTACCTCGACAACTACGAGATGCGAGGTGATGCTACGGGAAATGGTATGGTGCAGATTTGGGTGGCTCATGCGGCAAGTTACTATGGTAAAGCTACAGCCAAGAAGAAGGATCGCTCTCATCAACTAGCCATTGGAGGCATGATCACTCCTATTCTTGAAGAAGTTGGCATCAACTTAGGACATCCCTCTGCCGAAAAGCAGTACATAGACTCCTCCTACCTCCTTAAGGGTCAGTTCTTGGTGAAGTCGGGAAATGGCTACAGGTACAAATTCAATGTGGAAAGGCTCAGGGAGGCTACAATCCGACTTCCTTGCATTCACCTCACAAGCCTTAGAGAAAAGTCAAACGCTGCCTTCACTCCATCCGACGAACATCTAGGCGACATAGAGACCTTCCCAATAGCTCCATGGGACACTGATCATGAGCCTTATCAAGCTCCTCCAGTCTATGGTAGTGATAGGTACAACTTTGAGCCTTATGAAGGAGCTAACCAAGGAGAGCCCTCTAGACAAGCTCACCAACACATCAAGCTTCTCCAAAGATGGAACAGATGGCAAGATAAGACCATTAGGAAGCTTGTGAGGACTGTCAAGGAGATGAAGAGGCAAATCAAGGACCTCACGACCAAGGGAAACAAGGCTCCCTCCTCAAGACATCAAGAAGAGCAGCATGAGGATCAAGAAGGGGACAGCCATATGGTGGAGAGGCGCCACTCTTTTCAAGGAACCCCAAGTGCACAAAGCCATGAGGATGAGCCACGCCCCTCCTCCTATGAGACAAGGAGGCGTGGGAAGAGAGTCATGCGATCCCCCACTCCTCAATCAAGCAATCCATCATACTCCATGGATTCATACTCCTCCTCCTCCATACCTTTTTGATCAAGGTACCACTCTAAAACCATTGTAAATACCACTTAGTTTTTATTTTTATTTTTGCATTTTGAAATCTTCTCCAAGCTTGGATTACACAAGAGACTGTGTAATTTAAGTTTGGGGGAGTATGGTATTTGACTTTGTGTTTTGTGATCTTATTTTTCTTTAGCATGCATATTTGAGTCTCATCTAAGGCATAGAAAAACCAAAAAAAAAAAATGATGAATGAAAAAATTTCGAAAATTAAAAAAAAAAATATCATTTAGTTTGCATTTGCACTTGTTAACATTTTAGGATTGAGTCTAGAATTTGTTTCATTTATGTTGCTTGCATATGCATTGGGAGCAATGATGAGCCTATCCTTGTAGATTTTTAACTCTTGTAATCAATTCAATACCCTAGTTAGTAGTTCTTTAATGCTTGTGAATGAATTTGAAAGTAAGGAAGAACCATGCTTGGACCACCTCATTTGTCACTAGTTTTTGGTTAAAATATGGTCTTGAATTTGAAAGCCAACTCTACTTACTTAAACCGAATTTGGAAATTTAATTATCATGCTTGCATTGAAAGTGAATTCATGGATTGAAAATACTTGAGCTTTCTTACTCACTTTGCCACCCTCTTGCTAGCTCAAGTAGAACTCCTACCAAACCCTACCTCCTTTGAAGCCAATTGTTTTTGTGTGACTACTTGTGAGGCCTTTATTTTGATTGAACTTAGCATAAAGTGTTAGGTTTGAAACGACAAGTATAGACTTTCATGTAGATTCTAACCTTGCATTTTGAGGTTAGCTTTAGGCTTAGGATTTGGGGGTTTAATTGGTTGTGATTATGCTTGATGAGTTGTGGAAAACTTGGAAAGAAAGAGATGATGGTTAAAAAGGGTTGGAGGAAGATAAAGGGAAGAATGGTTTGAAATGGAGAGTCTTGGGTTTTAAAAAGGAATAGCTCTAAGTAAATAAAAAGTGCCAAAAGGCCAAGTAATGAAAAATATATATATGCAAGGCCACCTAGAAATCAAAAGAAGAGCTAAGTTAATAAGTGTAGACTACTCCATTCTCCAAAATTGCTAAGTTGAAGAAGTTCCCCCTTAAGGCTTTAAAAGGAGAAAAATGTTCCAAATTCGAAGGGTTTAGCAAGGCACAAAAGTCTTGATGAAAGGGTAGATTCTAGAGGGTTGAGTGAGCTAAAAAAAATGAATGAGAGGGGTGTAGGATCATTGATAGTATTTCGGGTAGATGATAGTCTATCCTTGTATGCATCACTTGTTTCTTACCTTTAGCATTATGCATGTGGTTCAATCCTTTTGAGTGTCACCCTTACTTAAATGCAAAACCGGATGAATTGGGATCATTTTTATCTCAAAACCCAGTCCTTAAACCAAATGAATTCACTAGCCTTGCAATGTCATGATTCATGGTTTTGATCTTAATGAATGTTAAAGAGTTCGCATGATAGGGAGACTTGTTTTGATTAAATTCTTAGTGCACTTGAATGTTGAGATGGGCATGGCTAACTCTTTTGGAGCAGGAAGTATTCACATGCATTCTAGAATTAAGAACTTGGATATTGAGTTGATTATTATTGTTAACTATCTTGGATATTGAGCTCCCACTTTCAAACCTCTCTCCTTAACTTGTGTTTCATTTGCTTGTGGACAAGTAAAAGGCAAGTTTGGGGGAGTTGATATGTCTATATTTTGCATCATATTTCTCTCCATTTAGTGTAAGTTTGTCATCATTTAGAACCCTTATTTAGCATCATTGTATTGCATTTCGACAATTTAGAGTCTAGGATCTCTTTGCATGTTCTTTTGCATGTTTTGGTGCATTTGGAGTCTTGATCAGGTAAAAAGGACACTATGGAGGCATGGATGGAGCTGGAGAAGGATTGCATAGCACTTGGAGGAGAAAGGAGTCACCAAGAAGATGAAGGAGAGGAATTCTCGCGCTGGATCGACGAGTTGGATCGACGAGCACGTCGATCCAAACTTCCATGGGTTCGGATCGATGATACTGATCGACGTAGTTCGTCTTTTCATTCTTCCAGGGGTTCGGATCGATGAAACAGATCGACGAAGTACGTCGGACCAGTTTTCCAGGGGTTCGGTTCGACGACATGGATCGACGAAGTCGTCGAACCAAATCCAAACGCCAACAAGAAGAAGCCGAGAGACAAGGATACGGATCGATGACTTGGATCGACGAAAGACATCGAACCAATTCGGCAGGGGTTCGGATCGACGAACTGGATCGATGAACACGTCGATCCGAACCCAAACTTTTTCTTTTTGTCATCCTCATGGGTCCCTCCTATAAATACTCCTGAGACCTAATTTTTATGTTAAGTTTTATTTCTCTCTAGTCTTGTCAAGAACTTTTTAGCCACTTTAAGAAAAGTCTTGTATTTTGCTTTGAATCTTTTAAGTTTTATGCAATATCTATCTTGAACTTCCATTAATCTTTTCTCTAATCATGTTTAACCTTTCTCTTATCTTTGATTTGATGGGTTTAAATATGATTAGTGAGTAGTTCATTAGAAACTTGGGGATGGGTTAGATTTAGGGTTTTCTAATGGTTCAATCTTGCAATCTAGGATAGATTCTTTCATCTCTCTTCTTATTAAGGTGTTCTTAATGCCAAATAGCTAATCTTTTGCTATTTGGATCATAAGCATTTCATACACCCACCAAGTGTTTGATGAAATGCTTGAACCAACTTAATAAGAGATTTACATACCTAGCCTAAAACATCATTAGTTGTCTAGGGTGTTTATCATGCTATTAGACTTGTTATTCATGCTTGCTAATCATTTTAATGCTAAAATATCATTAGTTCATTATGGTGATTAGTGAAGGGATTAGTGCCACACATCATGGATTAGTCTTTAATTAGTGTTCTAGGCATAGAGATGGCTTGATTGGTTGCTTAAATGATTGCAAGATTGTCCATTTGGTTTCCTAAATCAATGATTCCATCCCTAGGTTTCGTTTTTTAGCAATTTGATAATCTTAATTAGTAGTTAATTGCGTCATTAGTACTTGATTAGTAGTAATTAAGGCTTAGTTTCATATTATTGAACTTGTAGTGTCTCTCTTAGGTTATGTCTTGTTTTTAATTGTTGCTTATCACCTTAAACCCTTTCAATTTAGCTTAGCTTAAACAAAACTTTGCATTCTTATTGAATCATCTCCCAAGATGTATTGATACCTCAAATATTGCAATGATATGAGTAATTGAGGAATTGCTAACAAGTGTAAAAACTCTTGTTTCATGAAGACTATGGTAGATCTTCAAGAGGTGGAGGTGACTATGAGGAGCAAAGGAGAAGAGAGATGAAATCTCTCAATGAGAAGAGAGACAAGCTACTTCAAGCCTCTACAAAACAAGTTCATTATGTTGGTGAATATGATGAGTCTTTGGGTGCTCAACAAGAGATGAATGAGGATGCACAAGAAGATGTCAACTATGTGGGTGGCCATGGTTGTCAAAAGCCATTTGTCCCTTTTAACCAACAACAAGGCTTTGTTCCCAAGAACCACTTTCAAGGGAATCAAGGCAACTTTCAAGGGAATCAAAGAAATTTTCAGTCCAAGCAAGGTTATCCATCAGGTTTTGCATCACAAGGACAAGTAAGCAACTCATCACCACAAGATTTGGATATGAGAAGCATGCTCCAACAGATTCTACAAGGTCAAGCCAATGGGGCTATGGATATGAGCAACAAAATGGCTGAAATACACAACAAGGTGGATTGCTCTTACAATGATCTCAACTTAAAGTTTGAAACCTTGAATTCTAAGTTCAAGTACATGGAGAACAAAGGGAATGTCTCAACATCTCGAACTCAAGGCTCTTTGTCCGGTAAATCCGAGACTAATCCCAAGGAGTATATCAATGCCATCACATTAAGAAGTGGTAAGGCACTTCCTTCTAGAGTGCTACCTTCTACACTCAATGAGGACATTGATAAACAAGATGGGGGAGATGATCATTCAAAATGAAGAGAATGTGGTTGTTGATGATGTCGTGGTTCAAGGGAAAGGCAAAGAGAAAGTTGGAGAGAGAGTGAAAGAGGCGCTTCTTGCCTACAAGGAGAGTCCTTTTGTTCCACCACCATACAAGTCAAAATTTCCATTTCCTGGTCGCTTCAAGAAGCAAATTGTGGAGAAGTATAGAGCTATGTTTAACAAGCAAATGAGTGAGATTCAAGTGACCATGCCTTTGATGAATGCTTTTATGTTGGTTCCTCAATATGCAAAGTTTCTTAAGGATGCTGTTATGGAAAGAACCAAGGAGCTACAAGGAATGGTTGTTCTTACTCATGAATGTAGTGCCATCATAAAAAGGACAATTGTACCCAAGAAGCTTAGTAATCCCGGTAGTTTCACTCTTCCTTGTGCTTTAGCACCTTTGGCATTCAACTATTGCTTGTGTGATCTTGGGGCTAGTGTGAGTTTGATGCCACTTTCAGTTGCTAAGAGACTTGGTTTAAATCGCTACAAGGAGTGTATGATCTCACTTGTGTTGGCGGATCGATCCATTACATTCCCAATTGGTTTGCTTGAAGATTTACCAATTATGATTGGGAATGTTGAAGTGCCCACAGACTTTGTAGTCTATAGATGGATGAAGAACCAAAAGATCCTATTATATTTGGGAGACCATTCTTGGTCACATCAGGAGCAATCATTGACGTTAGGAAGGGCAAGATCGATTTGCACTTGGGAAAGAATTTTGTGCTCAAGTATGACATCAATGATGCATTGAAGAAACCTACTATTGAGGGTCAAGTTTTTTGGGTTGAGACAATGGATCAATTAGCTGATGAATATCTTGAAGAGTTAGCTATGGAAGACCATCTTCAAGTGGCCTTAACAAAGGAGCATGGCGAGAATGGGTTTTTACATGGAGCAAGATTGGGATACTTGAAGTTGCTTGATTGACACAAGCCTTTACAAGGAGAGGATTCTTTCATGGAACTAAAGCACCAGAGCAATGGAGGTTGTGTGATTGAAGAAATCAGCTCTTTGGGAATTGAGCATGATGACAAGGTATTGGCTAGCAATGGGAAGTCTAGCATTGAGGATGATTGGTGCGAACTCAAGGCACCAAAGGTGGAGCTCAAACCTCTTCCACAAGGGCTAAGGTACGCTTTCTTAGGACCTAACTCTTCTTAACATGTCATTGTAAATGAAAACTTGAGTGAAGATGAGATAACCTCCCTTTTGAGCGAATTGAGGAAGTTTAGAAGAGCCATTGGTTATTCCTTGGATGACATCAAAGGAATATCTCCTTCTCTTTGCACACATAGGATACATCTAGAAGATGAATTTATGACTTTTATAGAACATCAAAGAAGGTTAAATCCTAATTTGAAAGAAGTTGTAAAGAAAGAGATTCTCAAGCTTCTAGATGCAGGTGTTATCTATCCAATTTCGGATAGCACTTGGGTTTCACCTGTCCATTGGTGCTTTAAAAGGGGGGAATCACTTTGGTTAAAAATGAGAAAGAAGAGTTAATACCAACTAGAACCATAACTGACCATATGATGTGTATTGACTATAGAAAACTGAATTCTGCTTCAAGAAAAGACCATTTTCCTCTTCGCTTTATTGATCAAATGCTTGAGAGACTTGCTAATCATCCATTCTACTGTTTTCTTGATGGGTATAGTGGGTTCTTCCAAATACCTATTCACCCTAATGATAAAGAGAAAACCACTTTCACATGCCCTTATGGCACATTTGCATATTGAAGGATGCCATTTGGGTTATGTAATGCACCAGCAACCTTTCAAAGGTGCATGATGTCTATTTTCTCGGATCTTATAGAGGAAATGGTAGAAGTATTTATGGATGATTTTTCTGTATATGGTGCTTCGTTTGGTGGTTGTTTGTCTAATCTTTGTAGGGTTCTCAAGAGATGTGAGGAGATAAATTTGATTCTAAATTGGGAGAAGTGTCACTTCATGGTTAAAGAAGGCATTGTGCTTGGACACAAGATTTCAGAGAATGGGATTGAAGTTGACAAAGTGATAAGTCGTTTTTTGGTATAGTACTTAGTAATTACCCAAACTCATACTCATGTCATTGTAGTGTTTGAGGATCAATCCATAATGGATGTGGTTAAGACACTAGGAATGCATAAAACTTCTTAATCCAAGCTAGCAAATGAGTTTTGAGGTTTGTCTAACAACCTAAGTGATCAATCAAGCGAACAAGAGTTACTAACACCTTAATCAAGCGAAATTAAAGCTAATTAACTACTAATCAAGATTATCAAATTACTGAAACAAATCCAAGGATGGGGTTATCAACCTAAGGTGTTCCAAGAATCAATCTTTGATGCCAAACAATCACAACATAAGCTAATCCCTAGGCTTATAACTCAATAGCTAGACTAATCCACTTTCATGGCACTAATCCATTCATTAATCATCCTAATCAAGAACTAACTTTCATTAGTGAGAAGGAATCTAACAAGCATGATGATTCAGTTCTAAATTGCCAATAAACACCCTAGACAATCACTTCCATGAGCTAGGAATGTAAATCCCTTGTTTAGTTGGTTGGGGAATTTCATCAA
>JAHZTW010000003.1:27944770-27975340 GCA_020283515.1 Alliaria petiolata
GCATGCCCAAGGAAACTCCTTATGCCTTTCACATTGGTTGGTGGCGCCATCTTGACCATAACATCTATCTTGGCTTTGTCCACTTCTATATCATCTTCAGAAATCTTATGACCCAACACAATCCCTTGGTTGACCATGAAGTGGCACTTCTCCCAATTAAGAACCAAGTGAGACTCTTCACATCTTTGTAGAACCCTGCAAAGATTAGAAAGACATGCAGAAAAAGAGGCATCATACACAGAAAAATCATCCATAAAAACTTCTACCATTTCCTCAATAAGATCGGAGAAGATACTCATCATGCACCTTTGAAAGGTAGCTGGAGCATTACATAACCCAAATGGCATCTTTCGATATGCAAAGGTACCATAAGGGCATGTGAAAGTGGTCTTCTCTTGATCATTAGGATGAATGGGTATTTGAAAGAACCCACTATATCCATCAAGGAAACAATAGAAAGGATGGTTAGCCAATCTCTCAAGCATTTGGTCAATAAAAGGAAGGGTAAAATGATCTTTTCTAGTAGAAGCATTAAGTTTTCGGTAATCAATGCACATTTTATGGCCGGTGATAGTTCTAGTTGGTATCAATTCATCCTTTTCATTCTTAATCACAGTGATTCCATCCTTCTTAGGGACAACATGCACCGGGGAAACCCAAGTGCTGTCACTAATAGGATAGATCACTTTAGCTTCTAAAAGTTTCAAGATTTCCTTTTTCACTACTTGCTTAAGGTTTGGGTTTAATCTTCTTTGGTGTTCAATTGAGGAAGCATTTTCATTTTCAAGGTGAATCCTATGAGTACAAAGTATAGGAGATATGCCCTTGATATCACTCAAAGAGTAACCAATAGCTCTCCTATACTTTCTGAAGTGATTCTCCCAAGGATGAGCAATCTGCGGCTAAGGGGATGGAGAGGAGCGTGGGCTATTGTTGGGGAATGAACAAAAGCATGAGTTATGGGGCGAATGAGCTTGATAAAGAGGTGTGGATTCTCTTCACTAAACCGTGAAGGAGTACTTGATCTATCTCCCAATTATTCCAACTCTTATTGACTAGATATAACTCACTAGTGTTTAAAAGAAAGAATGAATGGAGCGAGATTATGGATAGGGAAACATAAGGGAGGCGTTGCTTTTGATTGAGGGAGAACAAAAGCTTTAGAGTATGGAGTGAATAACTTTGATAAGGGATGCGGTTTTCTCCTTATTAAACTCGTGTGGCTTTACTTGATATAACTCACAAGTAGAACCGTTTTCCCTGGTTACTAGATATGACTCACTAGTACTTAAGATAGAAAGAAGGAACTTATGTGTTCTTATTACTCAAGATATAAGTTATTTTACAACAAGTGAGTAGCTACAACTTATATAGGAAAGTCCCTAGCATGGGCATTATGAAAGAGCTAGTAAACAAAGGTTTTAAAAAGGTTTCCTTCATGTAGAGGGCAGAGGCGCAACCAAGGAAGATGGGTAAGACTTTTGTTTCCTTTGAGGCATGATGGGCAAGAGCAAGGCGTGGGGAAACAAGAGCATAAACCTCTGTTTGTTTTCTTTTGTTTAAAGCCTTTTCTTCAAGCAGGAGGTGGCAAGCTGCTTAGCTTGTTTTAGGAAACCACCAAAGCGCTTGGGCCTAGTGAGCTGCTTAGCTTGATTAGTCTTTGGAGAGCTGCTTAGCACACTTTGGCTTTAGAGAGCTGCTTACCTTGTTTTAGTAAACAAATGCTTGGGCTTTTAGAGAGCTGCTTAGCTTGTTTTAGTAAACAAAACGCTTTGACTTTAGAGAGCTGCTTAGCTTTGCTTGCTTGCTTTCATGATTTAGGAAATAGTTTGGGCTTGTATTTCCTCTCTTGCACGCCTACCCCTTCAATCCAGTAACCGATTTAGCCCTTGTGTCCTTGTTCCTTCACAATGCTTGTTATGGGTTTATAAAAAGGAATGAGAAGAAAATGATTGTTGAATGCTCCTTATGAACTCTTTGGAGCGCTTTATTGGAAGTTCAACAAATGGGGATTGATTTAGTAAAAGGCACCTCATTAAAAACCTTACCAAGAAAATCCATTGGGATAAAACTTGGTAAGGGAAAAAGAGTATAACCTCTTACTATCCCATTTGTTAACTTAGATCCCTTGAATAAGGGTCAAGGCGTCTTGTGGAAGAGCACCTTTGGGATGGACGTCTTGATTGGTGGTATGGATGGTGTTATGTAGAAGTCTCTCGATGGTTTGATTGAGTAGTTTAGTCCTTGAGCGTGTCATAGGACCAATGGGTATGTTCAGCACATCTTTGTTTTCTAACACCGGTTCTGGCGGCTCATCATGTTCCCATGGTTGGGTTTGGTTCATTATCACATCATTCTCTCTCTCTTGAAAAGGATTTGACCTCAAATCCATTTCATCTGCAAAATAGGGGACCAAATCAGAGACATTGAAGCTAGAACTAATGTTGTACTTACCTTGGAGATCAAGTTGGTAAGCATTGCCGCCCATTCTCTTTTTGATGGTTGGTAAAAGGGCCGTCGATTCTAGGCATTAGTTTAGATTTCCTTTCAGCTGGAAACCTCTCCTTTCTTAGGTGAACCCATACTTGATCGCCCTCTTCAAAGTTCATAGGCCTCCTGCCTTTGTTTGCTTGTTCAGCATATTGCTTGGTCTTTTCTTCTATGTTCTTCTTAGCTCTCTCGTGTATTTTTTTAACAAGTTCAGCTTTTTGTTTTCCATCTGTGCTAACTCTTTCACTCAAGGGTAAAGGTATTAGATCTAATGGAGAAAGAGGATTAAACCCATAAACAACCTGGAAGGGTGAGTATTTAGAAGCAGAATGCATGGCATGATTATATGCAAATTCAACGTGAGGCAAGCATTCTTCCCATGATCTCAGATTCTTTTTTAACAAGGCACGCAACAAGGTTCCTAAGGTCCTATTAACCACTTTCGTTTGCCCATCAGTTTGGGGGTGACAGGTTGTAGAGAAAAGCAACTTAGTTCCTAGTTTAGACCATAGAGTCTTCCAAAAGTAACTAAGAAACTTGGTATCTCTATCAGATACAATAGTCCTAGGCATTCCATGTAAACGAATTATTTCTTTAAAGAACAAATCTGCTACATGAGATGCATCATCAATTTTATGGCAAGCAATGAAATGAGCCATCTTTGAGAATCTATAAACTACCACAAAAATCGAATCCTTTCCTGTCTTAGTCCTAGGCAGTCCTAAAACAAAGTCCATAGATATATCTGTCCAAGGATGATTTGGAATGGGTAAAGGAAGATACAAACCGTGAGGCTGGACCTTTGACTTAGCCTGTTTGCACGTTGTACACCTCTCACAAAGTCTCTCCACATCTCTCTTCATATGAGGCCAATAGAAATGTTCTTGCATTACTTTAAGAGTTTTGGCAATGCCAAAATGTCCCATCAATCCGCCACCATAAGCTTCTCTTAGGAACAAATCTCGCATAGAACAGTTAGGGATGCATAACCGATTATCATAGAATAGAAATCCCTCTTGCCTAAAATAATGTCATGAGGCAAACTTTTCACACGATCTATAAACTTCTTGAAACTCAGTATCTAACTCATATAAATGTTTAAGTTGTTCAAAGCCTAGAAGTTTAGCATCAAGAACAGAAAGTAACACATACCTTCGGGATAGTGCGTCGGCCACTACATTATCTTTATCTCGTTTGTATTTGATGACATAGGGGAAAGTTTCTATGAATGCTACCCACCTAGCATGTCTCTTGTTGAGCTTCTGCTGATCCTTGAGGTGTTTAAGAGACTCATGATCGGTGTGTATGACAAACTCCTTAGGCCATAGATAGTGCTGCCACGTTTGTAGCGCACGCACCAAGGCATAGAGTTCTTTGTCATAGGTGGGATATTTTAGCATGGCTCCTCCAAGCTTTTCACTAAAGAATGCTATAGGCCTTTTCTCCTGCATCAAAACAGCTCATATGCCTATACCAGAAGCATCACATTCAATCTCAAACGTTTTAAGGAAGTCGGGAAGAGTTAAAACCGGGGCATGCGTGAGCTTGTCTTTGAGGTTTTGAAATGCTTCTTCTTGTATCTGCCCCCATTTAAATCCAACATCCTTCTTGATGACCTCAGTCAAGGGTGCGGCTAGAGTGCTGAAGTCTTTTACAAAGCGCCGGTAGAAGCCAGCAAGGCCATGAAAGCTTCGGACTTCACTAACGTTTTTTGGGCTTGGCCACTCGCTGATGGCTTTAACCTTCTCCTTATCCACTTTAACTTCATCTGCACTCACAACAAAACCTAGAAACACAAGGTTATCTGTGCAGAAAGTGCATTTCTTAAGGTTTGCGTATAGCTCTTCTTTCCTAAGCACATCTAAAACAAGTCCTAAATGCTTAACATGTTCTTCCAGAGTTTTGCTATAAACTAGTATGTCATCAAAGTATACAACAACAAAAACTCCTATGAATGTTCTAAGGACCTGATTCATTAGCCTCATGAAAGTACTAGGGGCGTTTGTTAACCCAAAGGGCATAACTAGCCATTCATACAATCCATGCTTAGTTTTAAAAGCTGTCTTCCACTCATCACCTTCTTTCATCCTAATCTGATGATACCCACTTTTTAAATCAACCTTAGAGAATATGCAAGAACCATATAACTCATCAAGCATATCATCTAATCTAGGTATTGGATGACGATACTTCACCGTGATATTGTTGATGGCTCGGCAATCAACACACATGCGCCAGCTACCATCTTTCTTTGGTACGAGGAGGACAGGTACATCACAAGGGCTCATGCTTTCTCTAATGTGACCCTTCCCCATTAACTCCTCCACCTGTTTTTGTAACTCCTTGGTTTCCATAGGATTGGTCCTGTAGGCTGGACGGTTTGGAAGAGAGGCTCCGGGAACAAAGTCAATTTGATGCTCTATGCCACGGATTGGTGGCAAGCCTACAGAGTTGTCTTCAGGGAATACGTCCTCATAGTCCTGTAAAAGAGAAACCATCTCACTCGGCAGAGCCGGTGTAAGGTGAGTTAAGCTCAAGAGAGCTTCCCTATATATGATTAGTAGCACCGGTTTCTTTGAAAAGAAAGCTTTCTTAACAACATGAGACTTTACTAAGAAGTTTAGGGGTTTTGATACTTGTTCACCTTGGCGTTTAAGATGCATTTGATCTTCCTGAACTTCTTTTGGTGTCATGGGTAACAAGACTGTTTTTCTACCTTGGAATTTGAAGCTATGGCGATTGGTGTAACCGTCATGAGTTACCTTTCGATCAGATTGCCACGGCCTCCCAAGCATAATATGGCCAGCCTCCATAGGTAAGACATCACACAAGACCTCATCTATGTACTTACCAATGGCCAGAGAAACCACCACTTGATGGCTGACTTTCATTTCTCCCTCATCATTGAGCCATTGAAGTTTGTATGGCGCAGGATGTCTCTTGGTGGTTAGTCCTAGTTTCTTGATCATAACTTCACTTGCCACATTAGCACAGCTTCCTCCATCTATGATTAAACTACATACCTTGCCTTGCACCATGCATCGAGTATGAAACAGGTTCTCTCTTTGCTCTCGCTCTTCTTGGCTGGCCTGGATATTCAAGGTTCTTCTTGTTACTAGTAACTCTCCTTTGGCCGGTTCTTCTTGAGACTCATCTGAAGTTGACTCAGCTTCGGCCTCCTCATCTTCGGATTCAAATTCGCCATTGTCAAGAAGGGTCATAACTCGCCTATTAGTGCATTCATTCGCATAGTGTCCTCTTCCTTGACACTTGAAGCACTTGACATCCCGAGCTCTAGAGGTGGTAACCTCGGCTTTGCCTTTGTTGTTTGGAGTGGCGTGATATGGCTTGTGCTCCACTCGTGCATTGGTACGAGTTTTGATATCCCTTGTATAAGGAGGTTTCTCTCCTCGGGGAAAGAAAGGCTTGGTGGATGTACCTCCTGCTCCATATGTAGGCCTTATAACTCCTCTTCTCTTGAGTTGTTGTTCCACCAATATTGCTTTGTGAAGTAATTCCTCCAACTCCAAGTAATGTTCCATCTCTAATCGGTCTTGAACATCTCTATTCAAGCCTCCCATGAATCTTGACATGGTTGCTTCTCTATCCTCAAAGACATCTGCTTTTAACATGAGAGTTTCCATTTCTTGGAAATAGTCTTCTACTCCACGGTTTCCTTGAACAAGTCTTCTGAGCTTCTGATGTAACTCACGGTGGTGATGGCTTGGAACAAAGCGTTTTCTCATCAATGATTTCATCTCTCCCCACGTCTCTATGGGATACTCTCGGTTGCGCCTCCTAGAAGTAACAAGTTGATCCCACCAGCTGAGTGCGTAGTCATAGAACTCGGTGGCAGCTACTCTTACTCGGTTGACATCGGTGTAGTCTTGACAATTAAACACCAGCTCGATCTTCTTCTCCCATTCGAGATATGTATCCGGCTCGTTCTTGCCATGAAATGGTGGTATCTTTATTTTAAGACCACCAAAGTTGTCTTGTAGAGGTTCACGATCCCTCCTTGGTCTCCTTTGGTTGGTATGGGAAGAGCTTTCGCCATGTTCATAGTAGTCATTGGCGGCTTCGTCTCTAGGCTGTCTTCGATGGGCTCTTTCTCTTTGGGGAACCCTTTCTGGTTCTCTCCTTTGTGCGTTTGGTGTAGGCGTTTATTCGGTATTGGCCTTGAACTCTTGTCTAAGATTCTCAATCTCTGTTGCCAACATCTTCCTCATTTGAGCCGTGAGTGCTTCAATGAGAAGTTTGTTGTTTTGAGAGGCGCCAGCTCCTTCCTCTTCATCTCTTCCTGTCATGCGTTCCTGTAAACAATCAAGAGAAACACCAGTAAAGAGATTCTAAAGATACAAGCTGTTTAAGAACAAGATAATGGATTAAAGGTGATGTTTTAGTGGTGAAAACTTGTTCTTGGTGTTTTATAAAAAGTTTTTTTTTTTTTTTTTTTGTAACTAAAGTATAAACAAGAACAAGAGGTTTATATATATATATATATTTTATTTTTTTGTGAATTCATACAAAGTACATAATTGAAAGATAGAATACTTAACTTGCAGATTGGGCTCTGATACCACTTGAAGTGATTCTCCCAAGGATGAGCAATCTGCGGCTAAAGGGATGGAGAGGAGCGTGGGCTATTGTTGGGGAATGAACAAAAGCATGAGTTATGGGGCGAATGAGCTTGATAAAGAGGTGTGGATTCTCTTCACTAAACCGTGAAGGAGTACTTGATCTATCTCCCAATTATTCCAACTCTTATTGACTAGATATAACTCACTAGTGTTTAAAAGAAAGAATGAATGGAGCGAGATTATGGATAGGGAAACATAAGGGAGGCGTTGCTTTTGATTGAGGGAGAACAAAAGCTTTAGAGTATGGAGTGAATAACTTTGATAAGGGATGCGGTTTTCTCCTTATTAAACTCGTGTGGCTTTACTTGATATAACTCACAAGTAGAACCGTTTTCCCTGGTTACTAGATATGACTCACTAGTACTTAAGATAGAAAGAAGGAACTTATGTGTTCTTATTACTCAAGATATAAGTTATTTTACAACAAGTGAGTAGCTACAACTTATATAGGAAAGTCCCTAGCATGGGCATTATGAAAGAGCTAGTAAACAAAGGTTTTAAAAAGGTTTCCTTCATGTAGAGGGCAGAGGCGCAACCAAGGAAGATGGGTAAGACTTTTGTTTCCTTTGAGGCATGATGGGCAAGAGCAAGGCGTGGGGAAACAAGAGCATAAACCTCTGTTTGTTTTCTTTTGTTTAAAGCCTTTTCTTCAAGCAGGAGGTGGCAAGCTGCTTAGCTTGTTTTAGGAAACCACCAAAGCGCTTGGGCCTAGTGAGCTGCTTAGCTTGATTAGTCTTTGGAGAGCTGCTTAGCACACTTTGGCTTTAGAGAGCTGCTTACCTTGTTTTAGTAAACAAATGCTTGGGCTTTTAGAGAGCTGCTTAGCTTGTTTTAGTAAACAAAACGCTTTGACTTTAGAGAGCTGCTTAGCTTTGCTTGCTTGCTTTCATGATTTAGGAAATAGTTTGGGCTTGTATTTCCTCTCTTGCACGCCTACCCCTTCAATCCAGTAACCGATTTAGCCCTTGTGTCCTTGTTCCTTCACAATGCTTGTTATGGGTTTATAAAAAGGAATGAGAAGAAAATGATTGTTGAATGCTCCTTATGAACTCTTTGGAGCGCTTTATTGGAAGTTCAACAAATGGGGATTGATTTAGTAAAAGGCACCTCATTAAAAACCTTACCAAGAAAATCCATTGGGATAAAACTTGGTAAGGGAAAAAGAGTATAACCTCTTACTATCCCATTTGTTAACTTAGATCCCTTGAATAAGGGTCAAGGCGTCTTGTGGAAGAGCACCTTTGGGATGGACGTCTTGATTGGTGGTATGGATGGTGTTATGTAGAAGTCTCTCGATGGTTTGATTGAGTAGTTTAGTCCTTGAGCGTGTCATAGGACCAATGGGTATGTTTAGCACATCTTTGTTTTCTAACACCGGTTCTGGCGGCTCATCATGTTCCCATGGTTGGGTTTGGTTCATTATCACATCACTTTCTCAACTCATTAAGGAGAGATTTGAGTTCATCATCACTCAAATTTTCATTTACAATGATGGGATAAGAAGAGTTAGGGCCTAGGAAAGCATACCTTAATCCAATGGGGAGTGGTTTGAGCTCCACTTTTGGAGCTTTGAGTTCACTCCAATCCTCATCAAGGTCTTTAGCCAATTCGCCATCCTCAAGCGCCTCTAGCCTTTCCTCTTGTCCTTGACTTGAAGCCTTAACCCTCATGGATCCCTTGTCTTGGTTACCTTCTTCTTTACCCTCACATGAAGCTACCAATCTTGTAAAGCCTTCCTCCCCATCTAGTGCCTTGCGTGCATCAAGCACTTGCATGTATGCTAGTGTTTCCTCATGCAAATACTCATTCTCTCCATGTGGTTTGGTGAGAGCTACACTAAGATGGTCTTCTTGAGCTATTTCCTCTAGTAACTCATCGGCCAACTCATCCATAGTCTCAATGTAGAATGCTTGACCATCAATGGTTGGCTTCCTCAAGGTCTCCTTTATGTCAAACTTCAACTCAACCCCTTTTCCAAGATGCAAACTAATCTTCTCATGCTTCACATCAATGATAGCACCAGCAGTAGCTAGGAAAGGTCTTCCCAAAATCAAAGGATCCTTTGGCTCCTCATCCATCTTAAGCACCATGAAATCCGTGGGAATGATGAAGTTGCTAACCTTGAGAGGCAAATCCTCAAGAACTCCAATAGGCATCCTCACACTCCTATCCGCAAGTATTAGAGAGATTCCACACTCCTTGTACTTGGTGAACCCAAGCTTCTTAACTATTGAATAGGGCATGAGGTTGATGCTAGCTCCAAGATCACACAAGCAATTTTCAAAACCAAGAGGACCTAGGGCACATGGTATAGTGAAAGAACTGGGGTCTCCAAGCTTCTTTGGTATCACATTGCTTTGAATAATTGCACTACACTCTTGAGTAAGCAACATAACTCCTTGGATGTCCCTTGCTCTTTGTGCCACGGTATCCTTCAAGAACTTAGCATATTGTGGAATCATCATAAAAGCATCCACCAAAGGCATCTTGAGCTCAATGTCTTTGATTTGCTTGTCAAACATAGTCTTGTATTTCTCCACCAATTGTTTCTTAAACCTCCCGGGGAAAGGAAGCTTAGGCTTGTAAGGTGGAGGAAAAAAGGTGGACTCCTTTTGTTGCACATCCTCTTTTGGCTTCTCCTTTACCACTTCCTTGCTTCTCTTTGCAATATACACATCATCAAATGTTATAACATCTTGAGCTTTTTCAAAGCTATCCTCCCCATCTTGGATTTCAATGTCCTCATTGATCAAAGGACTTGTCCGTGGAGGCAACTCCTTTCCACTTCTCAAAGTAATAACATTGATGTATTCCTTGGGGTTTGCCTCACACTTTCCCGGTAGAGTGCCTTGAGAGTTTGAGCTAGAAGCCTTGCCTTTCTCAAGTTGCTTGAACTTTTGTTGAAGACCCCCAATTTGAGTAGCAAGTTCATTAAGTGAAGAATCCATCCTTGTGTTAATTTCAGCAATCTTCTTTCCCATGTTAGCATCACTATTGGCTTGACCTTGAAGTATTTGTTGAAGCATAAGCTGAACATTGTCTTGTGGAGGACCTTGTGAAGTTTGATTAAAACCCGGTGGAGCATTGCCTTGGTTAAACTTTTGCCCACCAAAGTTGCCTTGGTTTCCTCCTTGGTAGTTAGGCCTTGGTGCATAACCCTTTTGTTGATTGTTGTAAGGCACAAAAGGTTTGTTTTGAGTAGCTTGTGGAGGATAGACTTGATCTCCGGGGTTGGCTACATTAGTACTTCTATAAGAGAGGTTGTTATTCCCCTTATAGTTGTTGTTTGAGTAGTTGTTGTAGCCCCCTTGGCCACCCACGAAATTTACCACCTCTTGACCCTCTTGATACTCAACTTGATCCTCACAATCCTCTTGGTTCTCTTCCACAAAATGTACATGCCTTTGATTTGTAGACATAAGCTTGTCCATCTTGTCATGTAGAGATTTCATCTCTTTCTTTGTAGACTCATACTCACTTCCCCTTGGAGCTCTATCATAGTCTTCATTGTAATTACCATCACTCAAGGCAAGATTCTCAACAAGCTCCAAACCATCTTCTACTTCTTTGCCTAAGAAGTTCCCATTACTTGCGGTATCAAGAAGCATTCTAATCTTTGGAAGGACACCTCTATAGATGGTGCTTAGGAGAGACTCTTGTGTGAAGCCATGATGAGGGCATTGCATAGTGTAGCCCTTGAATCTTTCCCATGCTTCATTGAAAGACTCATTGTTCTTTTGAGTGAAGCTAGAGATCTCATTCCTCAACTTGGCTGTCCTTGAGTTGGAGAAGAACTTAGATAGGAAAGCTTTCTTGCATTCATCCCAAGAGGTGATTGTACCTTGAGGCAAGTTTTTCTCCCATTGCCTTGCTCTATCCCCAAGAGAGAAGGGAAAGAGTCTTAGCTTGAAAGCATCCTCACTCACACCATTCATCTTGAACAACCCACAAACTCTATCAAAGTTATCCAAATGATCAAGTGGATCCTCCATAGGCAAACCATGGAACTTGTCTTGTTGAACCATGGAGATGAAAGCTGGCTTCACTTCAAAGGTGTTGTTGTGAACCGGTGGAGGTTGAATACCATATCTATTTTGGTGAATATTTGGAGCATCACCAGCCCCTATGGTTCTCCCTTGTCTAGGCGCATGCAAGTTGTTTCCATTGCCCCTTGGAGCTTGCTCATTTCCATTATGAGCTTGGTTGGCATGCGCCATTGGTGGAGGGTGTTGAACTCTTTGTTGTTCTTCCATTCTCAACCTTTCTAACCTTGCAGCCTCCCTTCTTGCAATCTTAGCAACCCTTACCAACTGATCAATCTCTTGAAAGCCTTGGAAGTTGTTGTCTCCTTGTGATCTTAGGTGCATCCAAGGGAAACTGAAATCTAGAAAATGAAATGGTCAATAAACACAAAAGTATTACTTAGTCTCAAACTAAACTCAAATCTTAATGATCAAAGAATCCCAATATGGCAACGGCGCCAAATTGAAACAAGACTTTTTAATCTTGTTAGCAATTCCTCAATTGCTCATATCATTGCAATATTTGAGGTATCAATCCATCTTGGGAGATGATTCAATAAGAATGCAAAGTTTTGTTTAAGCTAAGCTAAATTAAAAGGTTGAGGTGACAAGCAATAATTAAAATAAGAAACACAACCTAAGAGAGACACTACAAGTTCAATAATATGAAACTAAGCCTTAATTACTACTAATCAAGTACTAATGACGCAATTAACTACTAATTAGGATTAACAAATTACTAAAAACGAAACCTAGGGATGGAATCATTGATTTGGGAAACCAAATGGACAATCTTGCAATCATTTAAGCAACTAATCAAGCCATCTCTATGCCTAGAACACTAATTAAAGACTAATCCATGATGTGTGGCACTAATCCCTTCACTAATCACCCTAATGAACTAATGATGTTTTAGCATTAAAATGATTAGCAAGCATGAATAACAAGTCTAATAGCATGATAAACACCCTAGACAACTAATGATGTTTTAGGCTAGGTATGTAAATCTCTTATTAAGTTGGTTCAAGCATTTCATCAAACACTTGGTGGGTGTGTGAAATGCTTATGATCCAAAGTAGCATAAGATTAGATATTTGGCATTAAAAACACCTTAATAAGAAGAGAGATGAAAGAATCTATCCTAGATTGCAAGATTGAACCATTAGAAAACCCTAAATCTAACCCATCCCCAAGTTCCTAATGAACTACTCACTAATCATATTTAAACCCATCAAATCAAAGATAAGAGAAAGGTTAAACATGATTAGAGAAAAGATTAATGGAAGTTCAAGATAGATATTGCATAAAACTTAAAAGATTCAAAGCAAAATACAAGACTTTTCTCAAAGTGGCTAAAACGTTCTTGACAAGACTAGAGAGAATAAAACTTTTAGATAAAAATTAGGTCTAAAGAGTATTTATAGGAGGGACCCATGAGGATGACAAAAAGAAATAGTTTGGGTTTGGATCGACGTGTTCATCGATCCAGTTCGTCGATCCGAACCCCTGCCGAATTGGTTCGACGTCCTTCGTCGATCCATGTCATCGAACCGTACCCTTGGTCTCTAGGCTTCTTCTTGTTGGCGTCTGGGTTTGGTTCGACGACTTCGTCGATCCATGTCGTCGAACCGAACCCCTGGAAATCTTGTTCGACGTACTTCGTCGATCCATGTCGTCGAACCGAACTCCTGGAAACTTGGTTCGACGTCCTTCATCGATCCGTTTCATCGATCCGAACATCTGGAAGTTTGGATCGACGACTTACGTCGACCCAAGTCGTCGATCCATGTCGAGAAGTCTTCCCCTTCATCTTCTTGGTTACTCCTTCCTCCTCCAAGTGCTATGAAATCTTTCTCCAGCTCCATCCACGCCTCCATAGTGTCCTTTTCACCTGATCAAGGTTCCAAATGTAACAAAATATGCAAGGACTATGCAAAGATAACCTAGAACTCTAAATGATCAAAATGCACTAAAATGATGCTTAATTGAGTTCGTAAATGACAAGAAACTTACACTAAATGGGAGGAACTAAGATGCAAAATATAGACATATCATTATGTAATTAAAAAGTATAGCTCTAAGTTTGAAAAGTGCTTGGTAGTATTAAGAAAAGAAGAAAAAAAAATCAAAAGAGCCAAAAAGGCCAAAGAAAAGAAAGACTACCTAGAAATAAAAAGAAGAGTTAAGTTGTTAAAAGACCATACCATTCGCTATGAGTTAACGGTTGAAGAAGTTTCCCTTTAGAGTTTTGAAAGAAGAAGTGAATCATGAAATTTGCGGGTTTACCAAGGTACAAAGAGCTTTGAGAAAGAAAGGGTAGCTTTAGAGGATTGAGTGAGCTTGAAAAGAATGAAAGAGAGGGGTTTAAGATCATTGATAGTATTCCGGGTAGATGAGAGTCTAGTCTTGTATGCATCACTTGTCTTTTACCTTTATAATTATGCATAAGTTCAATCCTCTTTGAGTGAAGCCCATGTTTCAAATGAAAGCCGCATGAATTGAGATCATTTTTATCTCAAACCGTAGTCCCTTAGCCAAATGAATTCACTTGCCTTGCATTGTCATGATTCACGGTTTGCACTTAATGAATGTTAAAGAGTTGGTTTGATACGGAAACTTGTCTAGATTGAAATTTTTGTCCATTTGATTGTTGAGATGAGCATGGCTAAACCTTTTGGAGTACGATGAGTTCAAATACATCTTAGAATTAAGAACTAGGACATTGAGTTTATTGCTTTTGTTGGCATTCTTGGATATTGAGCTCCCACTTTCACACCTCTCTCTTTGATTTGTCATATTTGTTTGCTTGAGGGCAAGCAAAAGGCAAGTTTGGGGGAGTTGATACACATATAATTTAGCAAGTTTTAGCATTTATTTTAGATAGTTTTGCATCCACTTGTGCATTAATTTAGTCACTTTTAGTCTCATTTGCATTTCTATTGGAGTTTAGTGAGTTTTAACCTAGCTTGTCGCATACTTGTACATTTAGAGTCTTTATTAGGTGTTTTGGAGGCTAGGAAGACCACTTGGAGTTCATGGATGATTAAGAGGAGGAATAGAAGCGGCTAGATGAGAAGCAGAGATCTTTTAGCAGCATATCGAGCTGTGTATCATGCTGCCAAGCTTGATACAAACCAACAGAGAAAACAGAAGCAGCATATCGAGCATATGTATCGAGCTGCATAGCTCGATACAGAGCTACCCGGGATTTTGGAGTAAGCGTATTGACCAAACGTATCGAGCTACCAATCTCGATACAAACGACCAAGGAAGATGAAGTATGCGTATCGAGCAAACGTATCGAGCTACCTAATTCGATACAGCCTATGGAGAAAATCTTTAGCAACGTATCGAGCTAACTCGATACGTTGCCCGATCTCAAACTGAAAACCGGGTCAAAACCCGGTTTGTTCTGGGTTGACCCGGGTCGATCACTGTTCACTATAAATACCTTTTACCTAATTTTTCTTAAGTATTTTTTGTTCTTGCTTAGAAAACCTTTCTCTTTTGGTTTCTAAGTGATTTTGTAAGATCTTTTAAGATTTTATGCAATTTTAGAGTTTATCTTTGTTAATCTTTCATCTACTATTTTCCTAATCATGTTTATCTTCATCTCTTTCATTGGATTTGAGGATCTAATCATGATTATTGAGTAGTTTCATTAGGATCAAAGGATGGGTTAGATTTAGGGTGTTTTAGGAATTAATCTTGATGTTTAGGATTACATCTTCTCGTTTCCCTCCTTATTTAGTGATCCTAATGCTAGTTTAGTGATATATCATGGTTTTTACCCATTTTTAGACCATGATATAAGTGTTTTTATAGAGTCTTTTGGTCTTTTTAGAATCCTATTAGAGTCTTTACAGGTTCAGGTACAATTGGAGCTATATTGGAGATTTGGATACATTTTGGAGCTTAAAAGAATGAAGTCACGAAGTGATGAAGTCAGGAGCGGATTTACACGCAAGGTGTCGATCGACCTGAAGAGTTTGCTTGTTAGGTTTAGGGTTTTTCAAAGGTGATTGATGAATTGTTAAGTCAAATTTAATTGTTAGGATAAAATCATTAGAGTTCTTCATCTGGATTTGTGTTTAATGCTTATTCTAGCTTCATGACCTAGAATCTGATCTTAGGTTGATTAATAGATGCGAGAGTATTATTAATTGCCTGAACTAATGTTAGATGAGCAAAATACCTATTCGCAAAGAGATTTGGTTTAGGATTTTGTGAACAATCGAACCTGATATTAATGCTTGTCTGAATTGTTTGAATTTGCAAAGAGATTTGGAATTCTAGGGTTTAGGCATAGATAATCTTCGCAGCGAGAGTTGGTTGATTTTACATTAGTGTTTCGAGTTCAAGAACAGTGCTTAATAATTCCTAACATTCTGTCTAGACCTGCAATTTAGATCACCTGAGAATTTCCCTAAACCTAGCGTTTCGTCTCCTGAACTTACATCGCTTTTAATTGCTTTCTGTTTTTACTTTTAATTATTTCTTCTTAGCTTAATTCGAAATTAGAAGTTTGCTGTGTCACTATCCCTTCCTTGTGGATTCGATCCCTAAGTACTACAACTGATCTCTTAATTTGAGAGAGTAGCTCTAGGGTAAATTTGAGAGCATATCAAATTTTGGTGCCGTTGCCGGGGAAGGATATTAGTTACCTACATAGTTCTAATATTAGAATTTTGTCTAGGTTTTTATTTTTGTTTTTGGTTACTAATTTTAGTTTCTTATTCTTGTTTTCAGGTGCATGCTTAATCGTATTACCAGAAGCAACAAGGACAAGGAACTAATCGCACTCAACCAGGAGCTCGGTAGTCTCGAACGTAGGAACCGCAAGACCACACGAGTGTCAATCGACACCAATAGCATCGATCGACACCCTCCGCAGACAGAGATGGCTGGTCTTATGGTTTTAATCCGCGACGAAGCTAGTAACTTGGTGGATGGAGAAGGGAACAGAAGAAACGCTCAAGGCCAGAGACTCGATGACAATGGAGCTGTTGTCGTCGAACAAGAGGTACTCGTTGGTGTCGATCGACACAAGCTTGGTGTCGATCGACACCAAGCACACGCAGACGTTGGACGCGGAAGAAATCTAGGTGAATACAACCGACCAGACCAGTTCTATGCTAATAGAGCTGCGATCCGTCCTCCTGCATTCCAGAGGAATGATTTCGAGCTGAAACCTGCTTACTACACATTGGTTTCTCAGCATCCATTCCATGGTCTCCCTAATGAGCATCCAATGGACCACATAGAAAGGTTTGAAGACTTGGCATCAAGCATTAAGGCCAATGGAGTCACATATGATTATCTTTTCTGCAAGTTGTTCCCTTACTCGCTTGCTGGAGATGCATCATACTGACTGAAGCAATTGGAGCCAGGATCCTTGACCACATGGGAAGACACAAAGAATGCATTCTTATGCAATTTCTTTGATGATGCAAGGTCTGAAGATCTGAGGACGAAGATCACCACATTCTTCCAAGGACCCATTGAAGCATTCAAGGCTTCTTGGGTGAGATTCAAGGCTTACCAAAGGGACTGCCCACACCACGGTTTCAGCGAGCCGCAGCTTCTCGGTATCTTTTACCGAGGAATCGACTGGAGATACCAGATGGCCTTAGATGCTGCAAGCAATGGCAATTTCAACACCAGATACCCAGAGGACGCGATGGTGCTTATAGAGAATTTAGCCTCTTGCAACAGCACCAATTTTTTAAACCACCAGTGTCGATCGACACCCTTCACGGATCACTCCAGAAGTTGCTTCCAATGTTTTAAATCCATCACCAGTGGTCAAACAGATGCTTCCACATCCTACATGCCATAAACCTCGAAGAAAGCAAATGTATGTATTTCCTGGAATCAATTCCAAACCTCATGATCCTCTCAATAAGAATACTAAAGGTTCAAAAGATGCTGCACACTTATGCAAGCCACGAGATTCTTGTAGAAGGCTTGGTGTCTCTTTTGAAGATTCTGCAGGAAAACGAAGTGTCCCACCCGAACTCAAGTCCCGCCCTGCTGCTGTTCCTCATTTCTTTGGTCGCTTTCATGCACCTAATGCTTACACACCACCATGGATGAGAAGACATTCGTCTGGGAAGCATTCAATGCCACCCTCTGATCCACCAGACGTCTAAACCTCGACACAGTCAAGCTAATGACTGAAAACGAGCGCTGAGTGGGAGGCAACCCACTGTTAGGTACATTTTTCTTTTTATTTTATTTTAGTTTTACTAAGTCCTAGTTTTAGTCAGTTGAAAAAGGAGACGTTGGCCTCGACATTGACCAGTGTCGATCGACACCTTGCGCAGCCGAAGGTAAGACTTTTTCTGGTCTTTTATGTCGTTTCTAATCTTTCTTTTAGCTAACTTCGGGCTTGATAACACTGGGGACAGTGTTGTTTAAGTCTGGGGGAGGTGATTACTGACTTTGTGATTTGTTTTGAGAGTCAATTGAGTCAGTCAAAACCTTGTTTTATTGAGTCAAAATCAGTTGAAATTTTCAGTTCTTCTTGGAACTAACCACATAAGATTGACACTTGAAGGACCGTTGCCATAGTAGTTGATTGCCGGTCTTACTAAGTCGAAAGCTGCAAGATCAATCTAACAGAGAGAGCTCAGATTCCTTTATAAGAACTAGGTATGCATTGAACTTGATTCCTCTTTCGGCTCTGAACAAGATAAGCAAGTTGCAGTCTCTCCTTGATCTTCCCTTGAGAAAAGAAAAGAAAGAAAAAGAGTCTAAGTCTGGGAATAGTGCAATGAACCTCATGAGCTTGTCTCCTCACAAGGAACAATATTAGTGAGTGCTCTTGAAACTGCCTCCTCACAGGGAACACAAGTAGAGAGTAGCACTATTTCCCGAGACTTCAAAAGAATAAGAAGAGTCAATGAAAAGATCTTAGAACACTCTGAAAATGGGCAGCAGTTGACTAAGGGAGGAGAAAATAGGAGAGCTGTACAAAGAATGTCTTGTTCAAAGCACTAAGAAAGGGAAAGAATCTGGAAAGTTCTTTGGTCATACCACTGTTAGAGTTCGAAATTTCATCTAAGGAAAGGATCTGGATTCAAACTGGGAGATTGCTAAGCTTGTGGTGAGTACACTGAACTTTCCTAAGGTTAGCTCTATGGTATGTGGAATCAAGAGTGCTAACCAATGTGGCGTTCTGAAGGTTAGCTGGATGTTTCTGTTTTCAAACCTCGACTCTATATTTAGTTTCTGTTTTGCTTGAGGGCAAGCAAAAGCTAAGTCTGGGGGAGTTGATATATCATGGTTTTTACCCATTTTTAGACCATGATATAAGTGTTTTTATTGAGTCTTTTTTTTTTTTTTGAGTCTTTTTAGAGTCTTTTCATGTTCAGGTACAATTGGAGCTAAATTGGAGATTTGGATACATTTTGGAGCTTAAAAGAATGAAGTCACGAAGTGATGAAGTCAGGAGCGGATTTACACGCAAGGTGTCGATCGACACCATCTTGTGTCGATCGACACCAGGTTTTCCAATTTCCAGAATCGAGAAGTTTCCATATTTTGAAGAAAAAGAAATCTCCAAGACTTTTCCTAATCTTCCAAGGAATTGACGATGCGAACCTAGGCCTATAAATATAGTTTTTCAGCCATTGTTTAGGATAATATAACACACACATTATTTAGAGAGAGATTTTTAGAGAGATTTTGGAGAGAAGAATTTGTCTCCTTCATAGCAAATTTGGAACTCCTTTGATTCTATTGATTTCTTTTATGCTTTCTATTCAAATTATGATTTGTGTTTCATTAATCATGTCTGAGTAGTTTGCTTGTTAGGTTTAGGGTTTTTCAAAGGTAATTGATGAATTGTTAGGTCAAATTTAATTGTTAGGATAAAATCATTAGAGTTCTTCATCTGGATTTGTGTTTAATGCTTATTCTAGCTTCATGACCTAGAATCTGATCTTAGGTTAATTAGTAGACACGAGAGTGTTATTGATTGCCTGAACTAATGTTAGATGAGCAAAATACCTATTCGCAAAGAGATTTGGTTTAGGATTTTATGAACAATCGAACCTGATATTAATGCTTGTCTAAATTGTTTGAATTTGCAAAGAGATTTTGAATTTTAAGGTTTAGACATAGATAATTTTCGCAGCGAGAGTTGGTTGATTTTACATTAGCGTTTCGAGTTCAAGAACAGTGCTTAATAATTCCTAACATTCTGTCTAGACCTGCAATTTGGATCACCTGAGAATTTTCCTGAACCTAGCGTTTCGTCTCCTGAATTTACATCGTTTTTAACTGCTTTCTGTCTTTTAGTTTTACATTCTCACTTAGCTTAATTCGAAATTAGAAAACTGTTGTGCCACTATCCCTTCCTTGTGGATTCGATCCCTAAGTACTACAACTGATCTCTTAATTTGAGAGAGTAGCTCTAGGGTAAATTTGAGAGCATATCATTTAGCCATGATCAAGATAAAACTAGACCTTAGCGAATTTCCCACACACGAGGTGTTTGATGAAATTCCCCAATCAACTAAACAAGAGATTTACATTCCTAACTCATGGAAGTGATTATATAGGGTGTATTTTAGAAATTTAGAATTGTTTCATAATGCTTGTTAGCTTCCTTTTCACAAATGAGAGTTTGTTCTTGATTAGGATGATTAATGATGTGATTAGTGCCATGAGAGTGGATTAGTCTTGCTTTTGAGTTCTAAGCTTAAGGATTAGCATGTATTGTGATTGATTGACATCATAGATTGGTTCTTGAAGCACCTTAGATCAATAACCCCATCCTTGGATTCGTTTTAATCAATTGTTAATCTCGTTTAGTAAGTAATTAACCTTTGATTTGCTTGATTAGCTTGTTAATTGCTTAATTAAGGTTTTAATTCATTTTGTTTGGTTTGTTTGCTTGGTTTGATCACTTAACTTGATAGTTAAACAACAAAACCATTTATGCTTGCTTAGATTAAAGAGTTTTATGCATTCATATTGTCTCAATCTTGCCCAATTGGATTGATCCCCAAATACTACAATGACATGAGTGGGTTTGAGTAATTGATAGCTTAAAAACCTACTATCAGTAACACCTTCCTTGTCTTTAAACTGTAAACAGTCTTGGGAAAAATATTGAAATTCGGAGTAGAGAAACGTGGAGTAGGTTATGAAACCTATAGAAGCATATCAACACAAATGAGTTTGCAGTGAAACTCAAAACATATAGCATTAACTATCTACTTTAGTTTTGCAAAGAGTTTACTTGTAGCTGTGATTTTTCTGTTACACCACAACTTGCACCTTTTGTAAGAGATATATCATCTTTTTCGTTAACGACATTTGTACTCACATCGTCGGCAAGGTTTTGTGTACTTTCAACAATAACGTATGTATCTTCATTGTATATATCTACAAAAATAAGAACCAACTAGTGTTATATGAAATCAATTTTTCGAATGCAAACAAACTCTTTTATAAAAGATAATAAATTCATATGAGTTAAATCATTACCGACAACTACAGTTGAAGCTTCATCGTCGCCCATTGTTTATGTATTTTCAACAATAACTTCCGTAGTTTCATTGCATCCATTGGAACGAGCATCTTTACTTGGGTTACCACATTGAACTACCTCATCTGTTTGAAGAAAACCATCATTCTCATCATTATCAACACCAGTTTTTATGTATTGTCATCATCTGTAGCATAATCTTCATCCATATCATCTTCTCGACCAGAATCTTTAGTGTATGTATCATCGCTTACATCTATATTCTAACCATCTCTAGGATCATTTGCCTATTAAAAAGAATCATACAACATATGGTCAAAGCCGTAAAGGTTAGTGAGTTTTAGACGATTTTAGTAGTTTCCCTTTTACCTATTCTCCTCTGCCATGCACATCTTTGTCTGCTTCAATCCCTAGAACACCCCATATAATCTCCAATTTGGTTTTCAAGCTCTCAATCATCTCGATTATCTTGTCAAGTTTCTCACAGTCATTCAATATGAGGAGTCTCACGGTGTGTTCTATCCTCTGTCTTTCTTGCATGTGTTCTATCCTCTGTCTTTATTGCATGATGTGTCCCTATTTCTTCAGATGCAATAATAACATCTACCGTTTCGTTTATCCAGTCGGTTATGCTCAACCTATAGCATTGATTCACTAGTTTCACAACCGCTTCAAAGTCTTTGTCGTTAGGATTTGGTTGTGGAACCAAGAGTTTGTATTCCATTGGCTCTCCAAAAATAGCATGGATCAAAAACCTGAAAACGCAAAACAAATCCATTTAAAAAGCTTTATTAATTAGTAGCAAACAATATGTGCAATCACATAATACGAAATACACTCACATTTGTTTGCTTATCCACATGCAAAACTTCTGAAATCCGTGGATCCCGAGTTTTTTTCAAATGCAAACAAAATGGTCCAGCAGATGAAGTTGTTTCAAGACGAGTTGCAAATGTAGTACCTAGCAAAGGCACAGCCGACAAAGCCCACAAGGTGATTGCCCATACGAACTCTTTTACTTCATACTGACCTTTTTTCCATGTATATGTATTCATCCTGCGTATACTAGTCGACATGACCTCATATCTTATCTTCCCCCAAAGATGCGACGAGTAAGTATAAAAGTTCATAAAATTTTGCAACCTCTCTCGCGGGACTTTGTGTGATGGATTTTCAGCAATTATTATGCCCTTGGTCATGATCACAGCTCCAAGAGAAAGCCTCTCCTCAACTGCATTAGTTTCACCATTAGTTTACAGCATTGTCATCAGATTTTTCACAGTGTACTTATCCTTTTTTCCCCAACATCCAATTATATGGCTTTTTCACCCGCTTCTGTGTTGCTTCTTTTTGGGTGTCGATTTCTTCTGGCTAACAACATAATCATGTGGTTAGAAAAAACTCTCGCAGAGAAAACCTCATCGGCTGTTCTGAAAATGCAAACCACAAGTCTTCTCCTTATGTCAAGATTCTTCTTTGCATGAGGAAATGGAACAACTTCCCATAAAACTGAATGTCCTCCCTCCTTGCGAGCTTGACTATCGGGCTGAGATAAGAGTTTTCGATCACGACAAACTCTGATTTTCCTAATACTTTTATCACTCTATCCACATAGCTTAGGTTGGAATACTGCATGACATCATTTATTTTGTTTGGTTCAGTCCCGGACTAATAGATCCTCGAAGGCAGTTTCAGTGTTGTATCGAGTTCATCTTGGTCCATCATCTGCAAAAGTTTTAGGAAGTAGTTTAAAAGTTTACATTCACAGGATCAGGTAATCGAATACTAATAGTCAACAACTACACATTTTTAGGAAGAAGAGTCATATGAGGAAACTTTATAACTCCTGATAAATCCTTAAAAAATTATATTCATAGAATCACACAATCAGATCAACTACACAATGACTGAAGCGAAAAGGAAGAAGGTCGATGATGTTTGGCGAGGATCACCAAATCTCTTAGCATCGATCCAATTTTTAAGCTATAAACTATGATTGAAGCGAAATTTAGTGTAACGCATACCATGAAGTCGATGGTTAATGGTCGAATTGAAGCTAAATGGTGATGACTAGGTTTGACGAAGACGGTGAGGCTCGACGGATGGTGACGAAGATGGCGAGGCTCGACGGATTAAGACGGACGGCGATGCTCGAGGGATTGCGACCGACGGCGAGACTCGACGGATGGCTCAATGGTGTTTGGCAAAGCTCGTCAGAGATGGCGACGAAACTCGATAATGTTTAGAAAGGCTCGTGAGAGACGGCTATTTTTGAGGTTTCAATTGTAGCTGTTTTCGAAGTAAGTTTGGTCATTTTACTTTTTCATTAAATGGTAAAAATGAAAATGTCAAACTTTCTATTGTATTTCTGAAAAATAACACCTAAAGTGTGGTATTTTTGAAAAATTTAAATACTTTACGACTATCATCCACTTTTTTGAGACTCCAAAGTTGGAGCCGCTAAAATTTGGTACACCCTCGAACATGTGTCTTAGCAGTATATTAGCCACTACAAAACCACTTTTCTAACATTACAAAGCGGAGTTGCGAAGTAGTCACAATAGGTAGAGCCACCTTTTTGCGACCAAAATTTCAAAATTATATTAACTATCAAATTTTGCGACAGTGATTTTATGAAAAAGTGGTTCTCAGGTTCATAGACAGGCTTCAAATCCGATGTTTGTTAGTTTTTTTCTCTGTTTAGTAATTATAGTTGACGTTTGTTTTATTATCTTTTTTGTCACCAAAATTTTTTTTATTAGAAATTGTAATTTTATTATATAAATTTTGATGCGTTAAAGTTGTAAATTAACATGATCGCAACACATGTCAATGATATCGATTGTGTGATGGATTTTCAGCAATTATTATGCCCTTGGTCATCGACCAAGTATGAGAGTTCACTTCACACCCGCTTCTTTTGCCAATGATTTTATTCTTTTCCACACAGATCCTCAATTTTTTATCCAAGACAGTATTTTGTCTGAGAGTTTGATCCATTGTTAGAATAGATTTCACTATTTTGGTTATACGTTTGGTTCGCTATGACTCACACTTCGAATTAATCATAAATTATTTATTTAATATAATAAATATTTGGTTTTTTTATTCACAGAATTATTCAAGACTTAAAACACAATCATGATATAACTTAAACAATAATAAATAAATTATGTTTTTATAAACAAAACACCTAAAAAATATGTTATTTTTATTATGATTAAAATATATTAATAAATAAAACTTTAGATTAAAATTTTATATAATCAAATACTAATACTAAATAGAAAATGATTAAAATTAAAAGAAATTTTTTTAAAAATGATATACTTCAATGGAAATCAAAAATAAAAAAAAATTAACTTAAGTTTAGAAAAATATACAATCTTATTATATAAAGCTTGCTAATTAACATGATCACGACACGTGTTAAAGTATATTGATCAAGTTTTGACAATATCGAATATATTTTTTTTAGAATGTAAAGTAAACCCTTAAGCAAAAAAATAAAATAATAATCATATTTAAGTCAGAAATTTATTTTTTATGATTTCTTTGCTTTTTTGTGTTGTTTTACGGGAAATCGAAGTTCAACAGAGTTTGCATAAAATGCACACTATGACACTGTCACTACATATGAGTTTTGCAAACAGATAGAAAATAAATTTATTTGTTATCTTAGTCTAATGGTCTATGGAGCCTTTTTCAAACCTCCCCATATACGTTCGAACCAGTCAATGTGGTGACGACTTAACGAAGATTCACCACTAGGGCATCCAGATCTAGTTGATATTTTAAAGTTAAACTTTCTTGCCCAAAATTTGGGACGACAAAAATGCCATATAAATATTTTTTTTTTCCGAAAATACCTAAAAGAATATAATTTAAGGTTTAAGTTAATCCGTATATACCATCGAATAAATTATTTTGATTTGATTTGGTCCTATCTCTAGAAATTTAACATGTGTTTAATTTTTGTTAATTAATTATCTTCAAATAATCAAAACATAATTATAAATAACATAGATAAAGCGAGAGGATGGGAATTATAATTAATATTTTCGTTCGATTGCTTGTTTGGATTCCAAGAAAATTAATCTCAGGTGCGGGAAAGTGACTAGAAAACGCTAACATACACCTTTTTTCCTCAGAGATTGATAAATCACAAAAGAGGTGTTTAAATCTCCATGCTTATCTCCCCTAGATTCGCTCTCTGATCTCCATTTTTTTTACTTTTATCATTTCTCTAATTCCGATTTTTGCAGATCTTCTTGGGAAAAATCTGATTTTTTTCCCTTCGTTAAATTCTTTTTTTTTTCTCTATTTAAATATTATTTAAACGGTTCGTTCCTATTTTCTTGTTGATTCCTCTCTCTTCCTCTCTCTTCCTCTCTCTCTCTCGCTTCTTCAGTCTCGCTTTCTCGAAAAGCACTTTCTCGCTTGTTTTCTATGTTTAACTCTTTTCCGGTTTTTTTTTTCAATCGATTTTGGTTGGGGTTCGTAAAATCTCTTTCTCCATTTGCATCCCTTAATTTTTTTCTTTCTAGCTTCTCCAATTAGATTTTTTTTTCCTGGGTTTTCGATTGATTAGGAGCTCTACAATTCTCCGATTTCTATAAAGAATTCTTTTGCAATCACTAGGGTTTTTGTTTTCTGTGTGGGTTTTTTTTTTATATACACAATCGGAGCTGAAAATTTTGATATTGGGTTTTTGTTTTCTGTGGGTTTTTTATTTTATTTTTGACACAATCGGAGCTGAGAATTTTGCGATTGGGTTTTTTCGAGATTCAGTGAGGTACACACGAGTTCTTTGGTTTGCTTTAATTAAGTTAATTGATTTCATGTTTACACTGTGATTATCTAAGACTCGTCTCGCATTTACTTCGAATCTTATGAGCTATATAAAATTGATGAACTGTACAGTGACTGAAGAACACTATTCTTGAATTTACTGCTCCTACTTTTGTGGATTGGTGGAATATTTGGCTAGAGATTCTGATTTTGCAGCATATTTACAGAGACCATCTTATGAGCTATAAATTGATTTTGAATTTGTCGTTTCTACTTTTGTGGATTGCTGAATTATTTAGCAAGAGATTCTGATTTTCCAGCATATTGTACAGACACATCTTATGAGCTATAAATTGATGAAGTAAAGTGATTGTGGAACACTGTTCTTGAATTTGATATTGGATGAATTTGTGGATTGCTGAATTATTTAGATTTTGCTAGCTAGAAATTCTGATTTTCCACCATCTTATGATCTATAAATTGCTGAAACTGTAGTGACTGAAGAACACTAAATTATTCTTGAATTTGCTGTTGCACGAAAAGCGTCTCTAGTTTCTACTTTTGTGGATTGCTGAGTTATTAGCCAGAGGTTTGCTTTGATTAATGTTTTTGATTTCATGTTACACTGTGATTATCTATGAGTCGTCTCGCATTTACTTCAAATCTTATGAGCTATATAAATTGATGAACTGTATAGTGACTGACGAACACTATTCTTGAATTTGTTGTTTCTACTTTTGTGGATTGCTGAATTATTTTCTGATTTATCAACCTTCAAAATGAGTTATTGATGAACAGTAGTGACTGAAGAATAACACTATTCTTGATTTTGCTATGTTTCTGCTTTTGTGGATTGCTGAATTGATGAGCTATAGTGTGATTGTAGAACACTATTCTTAGAATTTGCTGTTTCTACTTTTGTGGATTGGTGAATCATTTAGCTAGATATGTTTCACCATCTTATGAGCTATGTAAATTGATGAACAGTAGTGACTGAAGAACAACACTATTCTTGAATTTGCTGTGTTTCTACTTTTGTGGATTGGTGAATCATTTAGTATATGTTTCACCATCTTATGAGCTATATAAATTGATGAACAGTAGTAACTGAAGAATAACACTATTCTTGAATTTGCTGTGTTTCTACTTATGGGTTATAAAAATAATGAGCTATAATGTGATTGTAGAACAATATTCTTTGAATTTGCTGTTTCTAGCTAGATTGGTGAGTCATTTAGCTAGAGATTCTGATATTTTTTGTTTGTTTTTGTTTAGCATATTTACAGACACAATCAGAGAAGAGGGAGTGTTAGAATGATAGATGAAACTCAGACAGGATGGGTAAAGTTCGCCATGATTCTGAATCAGGCGAAGATTTTGCAATAGAGAAATCATTTCACAAAGGCCCTTGGACATCAGCGGAAGACCAACTTCTGATAGCTTATGTTGACAAACATGGTGATGGGAATTGGAACGCTGTTCAAAAGCACTCTGGCCTTTTCCGGTGTGGTAAAAGCTGCCGCCTTCGTTGGGTGAATCACCTGAGACCGGATTTGAAAAAAGGCGCTTTCACGGAGAAGGAAGAGCAGCGTGTCATCGAGCTTCATGCTTCGATGGGTAACAAATGGGCACGAATGGCTGCAGAAGTATGTAAAAAACTCTGTTTCCTTTATATTCTCCGTTTTCTCTTGTGTTCTTAGGATATGTTCTAATCTTGTTTTCCGTTTTCAGCTACCGGGGCGAACGGATAATGAGATAAAGAATTTCTGGAACACGAGGCTTAAGAGACTGCAGCGACTTGGCTTACCGATTTATCCTGATGAAGTTCGGGAGCAAGCGATGAATGCAGCAGCTCATACTGGTCAAAACACGGATTCAATGGATGGTCATCATAGTCAAGAATCGCTGGAGCCAGACAGTCTCGAGATCCCTGAAGTGGATTTCAAGTACTTACAACTCAATAGCTGCTCCTCGTACTACCAGTCAATGCTTCGCAGTGTTCCCACGGGCAGCCTGATGAGACAGAGACCGTGTTTCTTCCAGCCTAATATGTACAACTTGATAGAATATCCTTACACGCCTAACCGCAAACGCTTTAGGGAACAGGAAACCGCGTTTCCTTACACTGGTGGTTATGGTTACGCCACAAACGAACAAAGCGCTCAGCTCTGGAACTATCCTTTCGTCGACACCACTCAAGAACAGTTCAACGTTGTACCGGATAGCCATTCGCTTGGCGATGCTACTTATTCTTCTCCTTCTGGGCCTCTCATTCACGACGGGGCCGAGAAGTTGGAGCTCCCTTCATTCCAATGTTTTGACTCTCAAGAAGAGCCTGGCGATTGGGGAACACAACACTCTAACCCAATGCCGGCACTTGACTCAGACAATACTTTGGTCCAGTCCCCTCTGACAGATCAGACACCATCGGATTGTCCATCATCGTTCTGTGATGGATTGTTGGAATCAGTTGTCTATGGATCATCAGGGGAAAAACAGACAACAAATACTGATTCAGATTCCCCACTGCTTCAGTCTTCTCTACTTACACCAGCCACTGCAATCACAACAGGTCAAACAATTCTCCTCTTTAGGTATTACAGTCACTTTCATTGTTTGCGTATTAACAGAGCTCCTCCTTCTCTATCTGCAGGACACAACTCCAATTTTGAAACAGATTTGGTTCATTTTGGTCCAGCTTCCTCAAATGAGAGACGCACATCCTTTGAGGGCTGTGATTGGATAAGACAACTTCTAGGTGAGGATAAGGACTACTACACCAAGTAGAAGAGGATTCTCTTGATGGCATGAGGCATAAACTCTTTCCCTCTCGTGTGATCTCTGACTTACTCTTGAGTAGATTATTAGTCATTTCTTTAGATATATCAGGACTTGGCTACCAAAAATAATGAGCGAATAGTTTTTATTTTCCTGTGCTTTCTAAGCACAGTATCGATTTGATAAGTAGGGGTTCTAAGGATTTTGAGTAAGCGGGCATGATGATCATGCCAAGCTATTTTGGATCCTCGGATAGATTTTCGTAGCTGCAGACAAATAGTAATGCGTAGAAGAAACAAGCTATTACCATGAAAAGCTTGGCGACAAATAATCACATACAAATCCAAAGCAAACATCAGATCGCAATTCCACAATTCTTATTCCACTAGCAAAACAATCGTAATCTCAACCTTGAAAGACTGTCAACAATAGATATAAAAAGGCAAACAAATATGGGAATACAATAACAATCGCTTCATCATACTCATTAACACATAAATGACTTTTGTAACACCTCGTCCTCGTAAAAGCACACCAACTTGCTTGCCTTGCAATTAAGGCCCCAAAAAACCTCTTTTAAACTAGCCCTGTCAATTTGAATCACAACCTGGTGCGGTGCTATCTGTCCAATTTTTGGTAAATGCCAATATAATTTCGGGACTCATCTCATGAAAAATTTCTTCAGCTAAATTGGTGAGTGAATCCACATAGAAAGTTTGCCCATCTATTGTTTGCTTCTTCATCAGCTTGTTCATGTCAAATCGCATGATTAGATCGCCCACATTTAGTGCAATGCTGCCTCTCTTGACATCAATGATAGCTCCTGCTGTAGTTAGGAAAGGTCTGCCCAAGATAAGAGGGTCTTTGGGTTCTTCTCCATACTTCAGCACTACAAAATCAGTTGGAATCATGCAATCACCAACTTTGATTGGAACATCTTCCAAGACACCTTCTGGAATTCTAGTTGTCCTGTCTGCAAGGATTAGAGATATCTTTGTTGGTTGAAAATCAGTCATCCCAAGATTTTTAGCAATTGAGAGTGGCATGAGATGGACACTAGCTCCCAAATCACAAAAAGATCTCTCAAATCTTTCTGCAAAAATAGAACAATCCAACACAAAGCTTCCAGGATCCCTTAGCTTCTCTGGTAACTTGTTCTGAATCATTGCACTGACTTGCTCTGAAATTATAGCAACTCCTTCTTCAAGCCCGAGGTTCTTGGTCACCATTCTCTTCACATATCTCCTAAGAACATGAGTAATCTTCAAAGCATCAATCAGTGGGATCTCCACAACAAGCTTATCCACGATTGTTTTGCATATGGCGTCTTCTAGCTCCTGCTTGGTCTTCTTCTGAGTTCTGGGATAGGGGATTTTAGGTTTGTAGATTCGTTCCACGGAGGTTTCTGCAGGTTTGGATGTCCCTGCAGACGCCTGAGCATGGTGTCTGGGATTTGTATCAGTTTTCCCAGGAAGAAACCCCTCTTGTCTTCTCACAGAATCTGCAGTTTGGGCCACTTGAGTATCCAATTTCTTGACATGGGTGTTTCAGAGATTCGAACTTTCCATTCAAATCCTGGTACATGGCTTCCATCTTTCCAGTCAGATCTTGATACATGTTGTCAATCTTCCCATTAAAGCTGACCGTCATCTTCTGTTGTCCTTCTAAAAGTTGTTCCATCATTGCTTTCATCCCATTATCTGCAGAAGATTGAGCTGGTGGGTTTTGGTAGGAAGACGACCCATAGTTTCTGGTGTAGTTGTTGCTTTGGTAAGGCTTCTGAAACTCGGTCTTTTGATATTGGGATCTTGGAGAGTAACCACCTGAATTCTGAATCCCAGTTGTTCCCCTGTTGATTCCCAAACTTCTGAAAACCGCCTTCATTGATGAAATTGCAGTCTTCCTCTTGAGCCTCTGCAGATGGTTCGAAATGCTCCACTTCAGCAGCAAATTGAACTTGTTTCTTCCCCACTAGAAGGTTATGCATAGATCCTAGCATGGCCTTCATCTCTGCGATTTTTCCTCCATCATTAGTGCCAGCTGACATTTTCCTTTGAAGATCTGCATTCTTGGTACTGTTGCTAGATACCAAGTTCTCAATCAGCTTCACTGCGTCTGCTGGAGACCTAGTGTTAAAGTTCTCATTGCTTGCAGCATCTAGTGCCATCTGGTATCTCCAATCTATCCCTCTAAAGAAAATTCCCAAAAGCTGAACATCAGTGAATCCATGATGGGGGCAATCTCTCTGATATGCCTTGAATCTGATCCAGGAAGACTTGAATGCTTCACTTGGTCCTTGAGAAAAGGTAGAGATCTTCATTCTCAGCTCCTCAGACCGCGCGTCATCAAA
>JAHZTW010000003.1:27980384-27995297 GCA_020283515.1 Alliaria petiolata
TGTTGTCCTTCTAAAAGTTGTTCCATCATTGCTTTCATCCCATTATCTGCAGAAGATTGAGCTGGTGGGTTTTGGTAGGAAGACGACCCATAGTTTCTGGTGTAGTTGTTGCTTTGGTAAGGCTTCTGAAACTCGGTCTTTTGATATTGGGATCTTGGAGAGTAACCACCTGAATTCTGAATCCCAGTTGTTCCCCTGTTGATTCCCAAACTTCTGAAAACCGCCTTCATTGATGAAATTGCAGTCTTCCTCTTGAGCCTCTGCAGATGGTTCGAAATGCTCCACTTCAGCAGCAAATTGAACTTGTTTCTTCCCCACTAGAAGGTTATGCATAGATCCTAGCATGGCCTTCATCTCTGCGATTTTTCCTCCATCATTAGTGCCAGCTCACGTTTTCCTTTGAAGATCTGCATTCTTGGTACTGTTGCTAGATACCAAGTTCTCAGTCAGCTTCACTGCGTCTGCAGAGGACCTAGTGTTAAAGTTCCCATTGCTTGCAGCATCTAGTGCCATCTGGTATCTCCAATCTATCCCTCTGAAGAAAATTCCCAAAAGCTGAACATCAGTGAATCCATGATGGGGGCAATCTCTCTGATATGCCTTGAATCTGATCCAGGAAGACTTGAATGCTTTAATTGGTCCTTGAGAAAAGGTAGAGATCTTCATTCTCAGCTCCTCAGACCGCGCGTCATCAAAAAAATTGTTGAGAAAGGCATTCTTGGTCTCCTCGCAAGTGGTCAAAGAACCAGGTTCCAGCTGCTTCAGCCAGTACGCAGCATCTCCGCTAAGAAAATATGGGAAAAGCTTGCAGTAGAGGTAGTCTTCTGACACTCCATGTGCCTTGATACTGGATGCCAGGTCTTCAAACCTTTCCAATGATCCATTGGGTGCTCATGTGGAAGACCATGAAAAGTGTGCTGAGCCACAAGAGTGTAGAATGCGAGCTTCAGCTCAAAGTCATTCCTCTGGAAGGTGGGTAGGCGGATCGCAGCTCTATTGGTGTAGACCTGCTCTGGCCTGTTGTAGTCGCCAAGGGTGCGTCCATGCTCTGCGTCAATGACTGGTTCAGCGATTATAGCTCCAGCATCATTCAGAAGCGCCCCTTCTTCATTGCGCCTGTTTCCTTCTCGGTCTCATAGCAGACCTGCCGCATCTTGCATCAGCACTATAGCGTTTGGCATCTCTGTCTGCGAAGGGTGTCGATGATGCTCCTGGTGGTGTCGATCGACGCTCTCACTGCTTTTTGGTTTGTGCGTTCGAGTTTTGCAAGTGCCTGGTTGTTGAGTGCAATTAGCTCTTCTTCTTTTTTGCTCCTGTTGTGACGTTTAGCCATACACCTGAAACAAAAGAAAGTAAAGTAGTTAGTAAAATAGTTAGCTAAAACTTAGACAAAAATTCCAAACAAGAAATATGTCTAGAAAACTATCAATTTCCCTGCAACGGCGCCAAAATTTGATATGCTCAAATTAACCCTGAGCTACTCTCTCAAATTAAGAGATCACTGTAGTACTTAGGGGTCGAATTCCACAGAGAATTGAAGTAATTAGACAAATTCTAATTCAGTTTTTAATCTAAGAGTAAAATAGGAAAGCGGTCAAAAGCAATAAAATAAACAAGGCAAGTTCGAATTCAGGTTCTTAAAATCAGGGAGACAAGGTGTTAGGTAGTGAGGCTGTCTCTTATACACATCTAGATGTGTATAAGAGACAGGTGTAGTTGTGCTTTGGTAAGGCTTCTGAAACTCGGTCTTTTGATATTGGGATCTTGGAGAGTAACCACCTGAATTCTGAATCCCAGTTGTTCCCCTGTTGATTCCCAAACTTCTGAAAACCGCCTTCATTGATGAAATTGCAGTCTTCCTCTNAAAAGATACAAGGGTTCCAAATCTCTCAAGAACAGAGTGCAGATTTTTCTCCCTAAAAGCTCTCAAAACCTAATCTCTCTCTTTGTCTCTCTAAAATAATAAGTGATGCCTAAACAATGGCATAAAACTCTATTTATAGGCCTAGGTACGAATATTCAATTCCCTGGAAGATTATGAAAAGTATTGGGAATTTCCTTTTCTGCAAAATTCTGGAAACTTCACGCCTTAGGATTCTGGAAACCTGGTGTAGATCGACACCAATGGTCTGTGTCAATCGACACCCATTGTGCAAATTTAATCCAACTTCAACACTTCGTGACTTCATTCCATTAAGCTCCAAAATGCATCCAAATCTCCAATTTAGCTTCAGTTGTACCTGAACGTGCATAAACTCTATATAGACTCGAAAATAGTACTAAGACTCAATTAAAACACTTATATCATGGTCCAAAAATGGGTAAAAGCCATGATATATCAACTCCCTCAGACTTAGCTTTTGCTTGCCCTCAAGCAAAACAAAAACTTAGAATGGAATCGAGGTTTGAAAACAGAAACCACCAGCTAACTTTCAGAATCGCCACATCGTGCCAACACTCTTGAATCCACATACCATAGAACCAATCTCAGATAGTATTTTGGCATAATCACCACAAGTCTAGCAATCTCCCAAATCAAGTCTAAACCCTGTTCTCCTCATATTTCGAATTTAAGCAAAAAGGGTATTGATCAAAGGACTTACAGATTCTTTCCCTTCCTTAGCGCCTGAACAAAACATTATTTCCACAGCTCTCCTATTTTCTCTTCCCTTAGTCAACTGCTGCCCATTTTCATGGTGTTCTACATATATTTTCATTGACTTTTTCTTATTCTTTTGAAGTCTTAGAACAGTGCTGCTCTTTACTTGTGTTCCTTGTGAGGAGACAGGTTCTAGAGCGCTCACTAATATTGTTCCTTGTGAGGAGACAAACTCATGAGGATGTTTGCACTATTCCTTGATTTTGACTCTTTTTCAATTTTTCTCAAGGGAAGATCAAGGAGAGACTGCAGTTTTCTTATCTTGTCAGTGCTGAAAGAGGAATCAAGTTTAATGCATACCAAGCTCGAAATAGGAATCTAAACTCGCTCTGTTAAATTGATCCACTCACAGCTTTCAACCTAGTAAAACCCGAAATCAACTACTATGACAATGGTCCTTCAAGTTTCAGTCCGTTGCGGTTGTTTCTTCTAGAAAACTGGTTGTCTCAAACTGATTTGACTCAATAAAACATTTTGACTAACTCTTAAAGAAAAACAAAATAAAGCAAAATATATCAGTATTTTCCTCCCCCAGACTTGAACAACACTGTCCCCAGTGTTATTAAGCCCAAAGTTGGAAGAATAAATGAAATGGAACCAAGAAACGAGCAAGGAAAAAGAACTTACCTGTGTTCGCGGGTGGTGTCGATCGACACAAACATGGTGGCGATCGACACCTAGTCTGCAGTCGAATTCTGACTTCCCAAAATCGTGAATTGGGCCTGTCAAAGTGTAAATTTGAGTCCTCGAAAGCTTGCATCGTCAAAGTACTCACATAACGCGATTAAAAGCACCAATATCTAGTCCAATCTCATAACTCAACCAAGGTTCCAAATCAAACTGAAAACTGACTCATAAATAAAAGAAAAAATGACTCAAAACTAACTTACCAGTGGGTTGCCTCCCACTAAGCGCTTTTTTTTACAGTCATTAGCTCGACTTTGGCAGGTGATCAGGCGATGGATGCATCTGCTAGAGGCACAATTTGCTCTGCTGGGATCTCTGCTTGTGCCCAGTAATGTTTCACCCTTTGTCCATTGATTGTAAACTCTTTTCCTTTTGGATCAATCAGGACAATGACTCCATATGGTTTGACATCTTTGATTGTGAAAGAACCTGACCAACGAGAGCGCAATTTACCAGGAAACAATTGTAAACGAGAGTTATAGAGGAGTACCTGGTCATTTGGTTCGAACTGCCTAAATATGATCTTCTTGTCATGATAAGGCTTAGTTCTTTTTTTGTACAGCTTTGAATTCTCATAGGCATGATGTATGAGTTCATCCAATTCATTTAGCTGTATCAGGCGCCTTTCTGCAGAAAACTTTACTGCCCATGCTGCCTTATATTCTAGCTCCACTGGAAGATGGCAAGCTTTCCCATAAAGCAGATGGAACGGTGTAGTACAAAGTGGCGTTTTGAAAGCTGTTATGTAAGCCCAAAGCGCATCATCCAGTTTCACAGCCCAATCCTTCCTTGTAGCCCCAAAGTCTTCTCCAGAATCTCCTTTATATGTCTGTTTGAAACTTCAACTTGCCCACTTGTCTGAGGATGATAAGGAGTAGCCACTCTATGTTGAACACCATGCTTCGTCAGCAGCTTCTCAAAGACCTTGTTAATAAAGTGCTTGCCACCATCACTTATAACAATTTGAGGCACTCTAAATCTGGGGAAGATAATGGTCTTAAACAGCTTTAGAACCACAACAGAATCATTGGTTGGACTGGCTATTGCTTCAACCCATTTAGACACATAATGCACAGCAACCAAGATGTACTTATTCCCATAAGAAGAGGGAAAAGGACCCATGAAATCAATGCCCCATCAATCAAAGACTTCAATTTTAAGAATGAAGTTTTGTGGCATTTCATGTCTCCTGCTGATCTTCCCTTTCCTTTCACAAGCATCACAGGCAGAGATGAAAGCATGAGCATCTTTGAACATTGTTGGCCACCAGAGTCCAGCTTGAAGAACCTTTAAGACTATCTTGAATGTTGCAAAGTGACCTGCATAATCTGAACCATGGCAATGAAACAGTACGTCCTGCACTTCAGCTTCTGCAATACATCTTCTGTAGACTCCATCTGACTAATGTCTGTAAAGATAAGGCTCATCCCAATAATACCTCCTAAGTTCCCTATAGAACTTCTTCTCATAGCCTTTAATATCAGTAGGTGCATCCTCTGCAGCAAGGTAGTTGGCAATATCAGCATACCACGGTCGTTGACAAGTGGAAACAACCATCATAGGTGCATTAAACGCGTTATTCATGGCCTTCAAAATCTGCTCCCACAATTACAGGTGGCGTCGATCGACACTGGGTAGTGTGTCGATTGACACTCGTCGATCGTCGGGGCCAACCTCTTCGATTCGGGGTGTCGATCGACACCAACGGTTTGTGTCGATCGACACTGATCCTGATGTTGCAGGAATTTGCAGGTTTGTCTCAATCGAATTGACAGCTTCTTCTCGCAAGAAATCGTCAATTGGCACGTCATCTTCTACCTTGATTCTGGATAGATGATCAGCAATTCCATTCTCAGTTCCTTTCTTTTCCTTCACCTCAATATCAAACTCTTGAAGAAGCAGAATCCATCTCAAAAGTCTGGGTTTTGCGTTCTTCTTCTGCATCAAGTATTTGAGTGCAGAATGATCAGTATCAACCACTATCTTGGACCCAACAAGGTATGGTCAAAATTTCGCAAAAGCACACCACAGCTAACAATTCTTTCTCAGTTGTTGCATAATTTTGCTGTGCTTCATCAAGTGTTCTGCTTGCATAATAGATAGCATGAAGCTTCTTGTCCTTTCTCTGCCCAAGTACAGCGCTTACTGCGAAATCGCTGGCATCACACATCACCTCAAAAGGCAAATCCCAGTCTGGTGGTTGTACAATCGGGGCGCTCACCAAGGCTTTCTTAATCTGCTCAAAAGCTGAATGACATTCTGCAAAAAACTCAAACTTCACATCTTTGCCAAGCAGAGTAGTAAGAGGTCTTGCAATCTTGCTGAAGTCTTTGATGAATCTTCTGTAAAATCCAGCATGGCCTAGAAAACTTCTCACCGTTTTCACTGAATTTAGCGCTTGCAGAGATGCCATCACTTCGATCTTGGCGCGATCCACTTCAATTCCAGCAGCTGAAACTCTATGTCCAAGTACAATGCCATCTTGCACCATGAAGTGACACTTCTCCCAATTCAGAACCACACTAGAGGTTGTACTTGGATCAAAGAGGAAGGATACCACAAGAGCTTCAAAGGGGAAATCAAAGACCACACAAGAGGGGGCTAAAAAGAAGCTCACACCCGAGGAACTCCTCAAAATATTCATGGGCATGCGCTTCAAGGCAACGAAGTACCCGCATGAGGCGACGCTGCGAGCCTTGGGAATCTTTGAGGACTTCCAAACTCTCTTCACCAACATGGGAACTGCCAAATTCATCACCATGGCCCGTCTCGCTTACAAGCTCGCGACATGTGAGTTCCTATCTTCCCTCACCACATACTTCTACTATGACGGTGCGGATTCACCACCGCGACATGGTCATGGCTTCATCAAGTTCAAGATCCATAGGACCATCTACACAATGTCCTTCCGCCAGTTGAACGAGATCTTTGGCTTTAAAGAAGGAGAAAGGAGAATAAAGATGCTCACCATTGATGAGTGTGAGTTGAAAGGCTTGTGGGAGACAATCGCGGTTGAGAAGTTTAAAGCGGGAGGAAGCACGAGGACTATAATAAGGCATCCGGTGTTGAGGTATGCACACAAGGCTCTTTCTAACACCTTATATGCAAGGAAGGAGGCCGGGAAAGTCACCAAGGAGGAGCTCGAGTTGCTAGATGCGGGTCTCTCCAAGTTCATTGGATTTCACACAAGAGGAGGCACAAGAGTCCGAGGAGATGGTATGGTTAGCATATTGGTTAGGCAGTTGCTCTCCTACCAAGATTGGGTTGTTTTGATGAAGGAAAAGGATCCCGAGCTTAGCATCGGCGGGATCATAACACCGATCCTAGAGGCTTGTGGGCATCGGCTAGGGACGGATGGCCTTGAACCTGAGTGGATGGACATCTTCTACCTTGGGAGGACTATGTTTCTCTCGGGAAAGTTAGGCCACCGGTTCGCCTACAAGTTTGCGGTAGACACAAAGACCGAAGCCAAGATTTGTCCCCCGAACTCGCAAGCCACCTCACTTCAAGACATCTCCCACATCGACTTTGTTCCCCCATATGAAGACCTCTACAATCCCGCTGTCAATCCGCCTCTCCACTCCATTGCCAAGAGAGGGACATTTGACTTTGACTCAAACCAAGTCCTTGAAGAAGAAGAAGAATTGGAAGAAGAGGATCAATCTCCAAGCCCGATTTATGGCAGTGAGAGATACTGCTTCCCCTCTTGCATAGACCGAATGCCAAGTCCGGCATTGAGAGAAGCCCATGCACATATTGGTCTTCTCAAGAGGTGGAATAAGTATCAAGACCGGGCTATTAAGAAGCTCGGTGAGACAGTGAAGGATTTGAAGACGACGGTCAAGGGGCTAAAGGCCATCATCAAGGGAAAGTCCTCCACGAGGGGTAGAAAAGAGGGCACAAGCGATGTGGCAGAGGAAGAAGCTGAATGAGAGAGCGAAATGGACCTTGATAGACGCCATTCATTCCATGTGCAACCAAGGGAAGCGGTCCAACTAGACCCACCTCGCTCTTCCTCCCACGAAGCACGGCCAAGGAAGAGAAAGCCGAGCTGATCTCCCTCCTCGAGTAACCAATCACTTTCTCTGGGATCCTCCTCCTCCTCTTCACAATTTTGAGGTACCTCCACCTCCCTTGTATATATTTATTTTAGCTTTTCATCTTGTTTTTATGTCATGTTAATTGAGGTCTCCTCTAGACTTTTATTACACAAGGGGCTGTGTAATTTAAGTTTGGGGGAGAGGTTGAGAGATTTGACAATGTGTTTTGTGAGTCTTATTTTCCTTTTATGCATTTTGAGTATCATGCATTCACTTAAGGCATGGAAAAACCAAAAAAAAATTGAAAATTTTGAAAATTTTCCAAAAAAGAAAATCATTTAGATGTTGCATTTGCATTTTAGGATTGAGTCTAGTTGCATTACATGTAGGAATTGCATTCATATGCATTGGGAGCAATGATGAGCTAATCCTTGTATAATGCCAACTCATGTAATCAATTCAATGCCCCTAGTTAGTTGTTCTTTGTTGCATTTGAACAAATCTTGAAAGTAAGGAAGAACCATGCTTGGACAACTTCACTTGCCACTAGATTTTGGTCGAAATAGGGCCTTGAAATTGATAGCCAACTCTACTCACTTGAACCGAAATTTGACATTTAAATATCATGCCTTGCATTGAAAGTGAATTCATGGATATTAGACATACTTGGGCTTTCTTACTCACTTTACCACTCTCTTGCTAGCTTAAGTAGTACTCTCACCTCACCTTACCTCCTTAAAAGCCAAATGTTCTAGTGATATTGCTTGTGAGGCCTTATTTTAGGCTTAGGATTTGGGGTATGGGTTGTGGTATTGCTTGGTGTTTTGAAATGAGTTTTATGCTTGCATTTTGGCATGTTGAGTTGTGGAAAAGAGGTAGAAAGAATGGGATTGCTTAAAGGGTTGGTGGAAGATAAGGGAAGCATAGTTTGAAATGGTGGATCTTGTGTTTAAAAAAAAAAAAAAAGTATAGCTCTAAGTGTAAAAGGAGTTGGGTAGCCTTAGGAAGAGAAAAGAAAGATCAAAAGAGGCAAAAAGGCCAAAGAAAAAAGAGAAAAGGGCTACCTAGGAATAAAAAGAAGAGCTAAGTTGTTAAAAGATCACACCATTCGCTATGAGTTAAAGGTTGAAGAAGTTTCCTCTTAAGTGCTATAAAAAGAAGAAGTGGTTTATGAGATTCATGGGTTTAGCAAGGCACAAAGAGCCTTGAGAGAAAATGGTAGCTTTAGAGGGTTGAGTGGGCTTTAAAAGGAATGAATGAGAGGGGTTTAGACCATTGATAGCATCATGGGTAGATGAGAGTCAAGTCTTGTATGCATCACTTGTCTTTTACCTTTAGCATTATGCATAAAGTTTAATCCCTTTTGAGTGAAACCCTTAAGCGAATTTGAAGCCACGTGAATTGAGATCATTTTTATCTCAAAGCCTAGTCCCTTAGCCAAATGAATTCACTTGCATTGCATTGTCATGATCCATGGTTTGCAACTTAATGAATGTTAAAGAGTTGGCTTGATAGGGAGGCATATCTAGATTGAGGTTTTAGTGCATTTGATTATTGAGATGAGCATGGCTAACTCTTTTTGAGTAGGATGAATTCAAATGCACCTTAGAATTAAGAACTAGGACATTGAGTTGATTATGTTTGTTGGCATTCTTGGATATTGAGCTCCCACCTTTAAACCTCTCTCTTAGATTTGTCATGTTTGTTTGCTTGAGGGCAAGCAAAAGGCAAGTTTGGGGGAGTTGATATACTCATAAATTAGCATGTTTTAGCATCCTCTTTAGATAGCTTTCGCATCCATATATGCATTCATTTGGTTACTTTTAGTCCAAATTGCATCCATAGTAGAGTTTAGTGAGTTTTAGCTAGGGTTGTTGCATAGTTGTACATATTGAGTCTTTATTAGGTACTTTTGAGGCTTGGAGGACCTCTATGGAGAGTTGGGTGACAAGGAGTAAGAAGAGAAAGGAGCCAAACAAGAAGCAGACAAGTTTTAGAAGTGTATCGACCTTGGTATCAAGCTACCAAGGTCAATACGGCCCGACAGGAAGGACGAGAGGAGCGTGTCGGGCATTTGTATCGGAATGCAAAGCTCGATACAAACCTCAACCGAAGATCAAGCCTGGCGTATCGAGCATTTGTGTCGAGCTACTAAGCTCGACACGGCCTTTGAAGAAAACTTTTAGCAGCGTATCGATCTGCATGTCGACCTAGCAAGCTCGATACGCTTCCTGATTTTAGCCTAAAACCGGGTCAATACCCGGTTTGTTCCGGGTTGACCCGGTTCGTTCACTGTTCACTATAAATAGGAAATAACCTAATTTTTCCTACGTATCTTTTAATCTTTTCTTCTTGCTTAGAAAACCTTCCCTTTTGGTTTCTAAGTGATTTTGTAAGACATTTCTTTGAAGTTTATGCAATTTAGTACTTGTCTTTATTAATCTTTCATTCTCTATCTCTCTAATCATGTTTATCTCTATTTCTTTCATAGGAGTTGAGGGTTTAACCATGATTAGTGGGTAGTTTCATTAGGGTCTAAGGATGGGTTAGATCTAGGGTGTTTTAAGGGTTAATCTTGATGTCTAGGGTTAGATCTTCTCATTTCCTTCCTTATTTAGTGTTCTAAATGCTAGTTTATCCATGAGCAAGCTAAAACTAGGCCTTAGGAAATTTCCCACCCACAAGGTGTTTGTTGAAATTCCCCAACCAATTAAACAAGGGATTTATATTCATAACTCGTGAAAGTGATTGTCTAGGGTGTTTATTAGCAATTTAGAACTGTTTCATAATGCTTGTTAGCTTCCTTTTCACAAATGAAAGTTTGTTCTTGATTAGGATGATTAATGAAGGGATTAGTGCCATGAAAATGGATTAGTCTAGCTTTTGAAGTTCTAAGCTTAGGGATTAACAAATTATGTTATTGATTGACATCAAAGATTGATCCTTGGAACACCTTAGATCGATAACCCCATCCTTGGATTCGTTTTAGTCATTTGATAATCTTGATTAGTAGTTAATTAGCTTTTAATTGGCTTGAATAGTGCATTTATTGCTTAATTAAGGTGTTAGTAACTTTTGTTTGGTTTGTTTGATCACATAGGTTGTTAGCTAAACCTCAAAACTTTATTGCTAGCTTGGATTAAGAACTTTTATGCATTCCTATTGTCTTAACCAATTCCATATCGATTGATCCTCAAGTATTACAATGATATGAGTAGCTTGAGTAATTGATATCGTAAAAGCTCGCTTATCAATCGTCTCACTTGAAATAATTCATCATTTGATCTCATTCGTCAAAGTTCACCCACCGAACTAATGATCCCGTCAAAACTGGCCGATCTTAAGTTACGCCGAGCTGGATTCTTCTTTTAGTTTCCCGACTTCGATTATACTCGCTCGCCGAACTAGGGGGTGGACTTATTATTAGAGATGAGTTTAGCGCCCCCATAAAAAGTTCTTCCCAAATTAAGATCAGCCCGTCTGATTAGTTACCAAAACACTAGAAGCTCGTCGGAAAAGGCAATTTCAGAGATAAAGGAAAATCTCCGGGAAAAAAGGAAAAGATAAAGACAACAAAGAAAAGAAGATCGAATTACACCGACCGAGCATCTATTATAAATAGAGGCAAAAGTTATTGAAGAAAGGATTCAGAAATCCAAGAACTGGGACTTAGTGAGAAAACCTTAATTCTCTCTATAAATCATCTTGTAAACTCCCTTGTAAACAAACTACGAATGGCTTGATCACTTCTAAAGGGTACATAGGCAGCCTTCTTTAAGATTCAACTATAACTTAATAAAAATCCTATTTAGTTCATTTTTCCTGTGACCTGATTTCTTTGTTATCCCCGAGCTCCGATTTGATATTCTCTTAAACCCACAAACTCTTCGTTATCCTTTTAAAGGTGTGACTTGAGTTCTTACAAAAAGTTTTTGAATAAAAAGATAGATGAAAAGTTACAGAAATGGTTCCAAGAGATTATAAAGAGAAAACATAAACTTAACATGCATAGTCTAGAAAGAAACAACAATTAAAAAGTAGTTGGGATGCCCTCCTTGCTTCCTTTTGTGTCTTGGGCGAAATCTTGATGGGCTTTGGGCTTCTATTTTAACAAATATGCCATTATGCTGAGAATACCTTGTTAAAAATCTTGTCAATAAAATCCAGTGTGACAAAACTTGACAAGGGAAAAAGAGCATAAACCCAACACTTTCTCATTAGTTAAAATCATATAGCTTGAATCTAAACAAAAATGTTTTGACAAGCTTTACCTCCTTGCTCGTTTGGATCCCATGTTTGTTTGAGAACTCGTTCAATGGCTTGATTAAATAGCTTAGTCTTTGAACGAGTCATTGGACCAGTGGGCATGACCAAAGCTTCTTGTTCTCCTAGCTCAGGTTCAAGTTGCTCCTCTGGTTCCAGCTGCTCCTTAGACTCATTTCCATGCTCTAAGCTCTTCGATTCGCCCAGTATGACATCATCATCTCCCACTTGAAGAAGATTTGACCTCAAATCCATTTCATCTGCAGCATAAGGAACTAAATCAGAAACATTAAAACTAGAGCTTACGTTATACTTACCTTGGAGATCCAGCTGATAAGCATTGTCGCTTATGATTCTTGTGATTGTGAAAGGACCATCGATCCTTGGCATTAGCTTAGACTTCCTCTCAGCTGGGAATCGTTCTTTCCTCAAGTGAACCTAGACTTGGTCGCCAACTTCAAAGATCACGCCACGCCTGCCTTTGTTTGCTTGTTTAACATATTGCTTTGTTTTCTCTTTTATGTTCTTCTTGGCTTTCTCATGAATATGTTTGACCATGTAAGCTTTCTTTTTCCCATCTATGCTACCTCTTTCACTCAAAGGTAAGGCATTAGATCCAAAGGTGATAATGGGTTAAAGCCATAAACAATCTGAAATGGGAAAAACTTAGAAGCAGAATGCATAGCATGATTATATGCAAATTCGATATGAGGCAAGCAATCTTCCCAAGTTTTGAGGTTCTTTTTAATCAAAGAACGTAATAGAGTTCCCAAAGTTCAATTAACAACTTCTGTTTGCCTATTAGTTTCGGGATGACATGTGGTTGAAAATAACAGCTTAGTTCCTAGCTTAGACCACAAAGTTTTCCGAAAATAGCTAAGGAACTTGGTATCTCTATCAGAAATAATAGTCCTAGGTATGCCATGCAAACGAACTATTTCTTTAAAGAACAAATTTGCTACATGATATGCATCATCAGTCTTATAACAAGCAATGAAATGTGCCATCATCAGTCTTATGACAAGCAATGAAATGTGCCATTTTAGAGAACCTATCAACTACCACGAAAATAGAGTCTTTTCCAATCCTAGTTCTAGGAAATCCAAAGCACAAAGTCCATAGATATATCAGTCCAGGGATGAGAAGGAATAGGCAGAGGAGTATATAAACTGTGAGGTTGAACCTTTGACTTAGCTTGTTTGCATGTTGCGCATCTGCCACAAATCCTTTCCACATCTCTTTTCATGTGAGACCAATGGAAATGATCCTGCATCACTATCAGTTAGGCACATATAAACGATTATCAAAGAAAAGAAAACCATCTAGTCTAAAGTATTGCCCTGAAGCAAACTTTTAACAAGACTTGTAAACTTCTTGAAAATCAGAACCAGTTTCATATGAATGTTAAAGCTGTTCGAAACCTAATAGTTTAGCATCAAGAGTAGACAGTAAAACATACCTTCGGGACAATGCATCTGCAACTACATTGTCCTTACCTTGTTTATACTTGATGACATATGAAAAGGTTTCTATGAATTCGACCCACCTGGCATGTCTCTTGTTGAGCTTCCACTGATCTTTGAGATCCTTAAGGGACTCATGATCAGTAACGAATTCCCTAGGCCAGAGATAGTGCTGCCATGTTTGCAATGCTCTCACTAAAGCATACAGCTCCTTATCATAAGTGGGATAGTTTAGCATTGCTCGTCCAAGCTTCTCACTGAAAAATGTTATGGGCTTCTTATCCTGCATCAAAACAGCTCCAATGCCTATCCTAGAAGCATCACATTCAATCCCGAAAGTTTTAAGAAAATCAGGCAATGTTAAAACAGGGGCGTGAGTAAGTTGCTCTTATAGGGACTGGAATGCATCTTCATGTGCTTGTCCCCACTTGAATCCAACGTCTTTCTTTATAACTTCAGTGAGTGATACTGCAAGTGTTCTAAAGTCTTTCACAAACCGCATGTAGAACCCAGCAAGGCCATAGAAACTTCTCACCTCGCCTACTGTCTTTGAGCTTGGTCAGTCGCTTTTTGCCTTAATCTTTTCCTCATCCACTTTAACACCATCTACACTTACAACAAAACCTAAAAACACAAGGTTTTCTGTGAAGAATGTGCATTTCTTAAGATTAGCATAAAACTTTTCTTTTCTAAGCACACTTAAAACAGAATGCAAATGCTCAACATGTTCATTTAGGCTTTTACTGTAAACGAAGATATCATCAAAGTAAACAGCAACAAACACGCCTAAATGCTCTAAGAACATGATTCATCAGTCTCATGAAGGTACTAGGTGCGTTTGTTAACCCAAGTGGCATAACTAACCATTCATACAACCCATGTTTAGTTTTAAAGGCTGTTTTCCACTCATCACCTTCTTTGATTCTAATCTGGTGGTATCCACTCTTTAAATCAATTTTAGATTAGATGCAGGAACCATGCAATTCATCAAGCATATCATATAATCTAGGTATAAAATGTCGATACTTCACCGTGATATTATTGATTGCTCTGCAATCATTGCACATGCGCCAGCTACCAACTTTCTTTGGCAAAAGCAGAACGGGAACAACGCAGGGACTCATGCTTTCTCTGATATGTCCCTTCTCCATTAGTTCCTCTACTTGTTTCTGCAGCTCTTTTGTCTCCACATGGTTTGTTCTGTATACTGGTCGGTTTGGAAGAGAGGATCCATGGACAAAATTGATTTGATGTTCAATGCCTCTTATAGGTGGCAATCTGATATATCATGGTTTTTACCCATTTTAGGACCATGATATAAGTGTTTTTATTGAGTCTTAGTATTATTTTCGAGTCTATATAGAGTCTATGCAGGTTCAGGTACAATTGGAGCTAAACTGGAGATTTGGATACATTTTGGAACATAATGGAATGAAGTCACGAAGTTGGATTGAAGATGCACGAGGAGTATCGATCGACACCGACTTTCCTGATTTCAAAGACGTGAAGTTTCCAATTTTTGAAGAAAAAGAAATCATCAAGACTTTTCCTAATCCTCCAAAGAATTGAAGATTCGTACCTAGACCTATAAATAGAGCTTTTATGCCTTTGTTTTAAACAGACACGAAATAATTAAAAGAAACAAAGAGAGAGTTTAGGTTTTGAGAGCTTTTAGGGAGAAAAATCTGTTCTTGAGAGATTTGGAACCCTTGTATCTTTTCTTCTATTCTTTTTATGCAAATCACTTATTCTATGATGTTTGCTGCATCCATGTCTGAGTAGTTTCATAGTTAGGTTGTGG
>JAHZTW010000003.1:27997713-28068807 GCA_020283515.1 Alliaria petiolata
GACTAGAAAGATGGATGCCATGTACCAAGACTTGAATGGGAAATTCGAATCTCTGAACAACCATGTCAAGAAATTGGATACTCAGGTGGCTCAAACTGCAGAATCTTTTAGAAGACAAGAAGGATTTCTTCCTGGGAAAACTGATACTAATCCCAGATAACATGTCAATGTCATCACGACGAGGAGCAGAAGCAGGCTGGAACCAGAGCAGAAGAAGAATCTAAGTGCTGAAGACCTTGTAGAGTTGCAGGAATTCGAAGAAGAAGCTGAAGACGTCGCTGCAGAACCAGTGTCGATCGACACTAAAGACGTGTGTCGATCGACACCCGAAGAAAATCGCGAAGTCGAGAGCTCGAGCCCGTGTGTCAGGCTAGTATCGATCGACACCATATCCAGACGACTGCGGAAACATCCAAACCTGCAGAAATTTCCGTGGAACGAGTTTACAAACCCAAAATTCCATTTTCCAGAACCCAGAAGAAGACCAAACAGGAGCTAGAAGACGCCAGATGCAAAGCAATCATGGATAAACTTGTTGTGGAGATTCCATTAATTGATGCTTTGAAGATTACTCATGTTCTTACTCCTGTTCTTAGGAGATATGTGAAGAGGATGGTGACTAAGAACATGGGGCTTGAAGAAGGAGTCGCTATGATTTCAGAACAAGTTAGTGCAGTAATTTAGAACAAGTTACCAGAGAAGCTCAAGGATCCTGGAAGTTTTGTGTTGGATTGTGCTATCTTTACAGAGAGATTTGAGAGGTCTCTTTGTGATTTGGGAGCTAGTGTCAACCTCATGTCACTCTCAGTTGCTAAAAGTCTTGGGATGACTGATTTCAAGCCAACAAATATTTCTCTAATCCTTGCAGACAGGACCACTCGAATTCCAGAAGGAGGATGTTCCAATCAAGGTTGGTGATTGCATGATTCCAACTGATTTTGTGGTGCTGAAATATGGAGAAGAACCCAAAGATCCTCTTATCTTGGGTAGACCTTTCCTAGTCACAGCAGGAGCTATCATTGATGTCAAAAGAGGACGCATTGCACTGAATGTAGGCGATTTAGTCATGAAATTCGACATGGACAAGCTGATGAAGAGGCCAACCATAGATGGGCAAACTTTCTATGTGGATTCACTCACCAATCTAGCTGAAGAAATTTTTCATGAGATGAGTCCTGAGGATCCTTTGGAGAATATACTGGCCAACACCACAGCAGAGATACAACATCTCGATGAGACTTCTAAAGGATTCAACAAAATGCTGAAAACGAGCCAACAAGTGTTGCAGCTAGTCGCACAAGAAGACTTGTGTCGATTGACACCATGTAGCGTCGATCGACACCATGTAGCGTCGATCGACACCATGTAGCGTCGATCGACACCCTGCGAAATCAGCCAAAGACGCAACTTTGGGCGAATGGAGTGAAGAGAAAGCCCCCAAAATCGAACTCAAACAGCTTCCAGCAGGGCTAAGGTATGCTTTTCTTGGTCCTAATTCCACTTATCCTTTTATTGTCAATGCTACTTTGAACAATGCAGAGCTCACGTTGCTGCTAAGCAAGCTGCGCAAATTTCGCAAAGCTCTTGGCTATTCTCTTGATGACATTTCAGGAATATCTCCAGACTTGTGTATGCATCGCATTCACATTGAGGATGAGACCAAGACATCAGTGGAGCATCAGAGGAGGCTGAATCCAAACCTAAAGGAGATCGTGAAGAAGGAGATTTTGAAGCTACTGGCCGCAGGGATCATCTATCCCATCTCAGATAGTGCCTGGATCAGCCCAGTTCATGTGGTTCCTAAGAAAGGAGGTGTCACAGTGGTGAAGAATGAGAAAGATGAGCTGATTCCTACAAGAACTGTGACTGGACACCGGATGTGCATCGACTACAGGAAGCTAAACGCAGCCACAAGGAAGGATCACTTTCCATTGCCCTTTATTGATCAGATGCTGGAAAGACTGGCGAATCATCCTTATTACTGCTTCTTGGATGGGTATTCTGGTTTCTTTCATATTCCCATTCATCCAGATGACCAGGAGAAGACCACCTTTACATGTCCTTATGGTACATTTGCATATCGCAGAATGCCATTTGGCCTTTGTAATGCTCCTGCGACATTCCAGCGCTGCATGATGTCTATCTTCACAGACATGATTGAAGATTGTATGGAAGTCTTTATGGATGATTTCTCTGTCTATGGATCTTCCTTCAAAAGCTGTCTAGACAATCTCTGCAAGGTGCTAGCAAGATGTGAAGAGAAGCACTTGGTTTTGAATTGGGAGAAGTGTCACTTCATGGTTCAAGATGGCATTGTACTTGGCCATAGAGTTTCAGCTGCTGGAATTGAGGTAGATCGCACCAAGATCGATTGATGACAAGTCTGCAGCCACCAAATTTAGTGAAGACAGTGAGAAGTTTTCTAGGCCATGCTGGGTTTTACAGAAGATTCATCAAAGACTTCAGCAAGATTGCAAGACCTCTTACTGCTCTACTTTGCAAGGATGTGAAGTTTGAGTTTTCTGCGGAATGTCTTTCAGCTTTTGAGCAGATTAAGAAGGCTTTGGTGAGCGCCCCAATTGTGCAACCACCAAATTGGGATTTGCCTTTTGAAGTGATGTGTGATGCTAGTGATTTCGCAATAGGCGCTGTACTTGGGTAAAGGAAGGACAAGAAACTTCATGCTATCTATTATGCAAGCAGAACACTTGATGAAGCACAGCGAAATTATGCAACAACTGAGAAGGAATTGTTAGCTGTGGTGTTTGCTTTTGAGAAATTTCGACCATACCTTGTTGGGTCCAAGGTAGTGGTTCATACTGATCATTCTGCACTCAAATACTTGATGCAGAAGAAGGATGCAAAACCCAGATTGCTTAGATGGATTCTACTTCTTCAAGAGTTTTATATTGAGGTAAAGGACAAGAAAGGAGTTGAAAATGGAGTTGTTGATCATCTATCCAGAATCAAGGTAGAAGATGGCGTGCCAATTGATGATTTCTTACTGGAAGAAGCTGTAAATTCGATTGAGGTAGCATTGGACATGAGTGATTCAGGAAACCTGCAACTTTCTGCAGAATCGGAGTCAGTGTCGATCGACACTGACTATGGGTGTCGATCGACACCCCAAATCGAAGAAGTTGGCCCCGATGCGAAAACTCGTGTGTCGATCGACACCAGGAGCATCGATCGACACTCCCTGCAGATCGCAACACAGATTCTCAATGCTATGAGTGACGCTTTTTCCACACCTATGATGGTTGTTTCCACTTGTCAGAGACCGTGGTATGCTGATATTGCCAATTACCTTGCTGCAGAGGATGCACCTACTGGTCTTAAGGACTATGAGAAGAAGAAGTTCTACAGAGAACTTAGGAGGTATTATTGGGATGAGCCTTATCTTTACAGACATTGTTAAGATGGAGTCTATAGAAGATGTATTGCAGAAGCTGAGGTGCAGGACGTGTTGTTTCACTGCCATGGTTCAGACTATGCAGGCCACTTTGCAACATTCAAAACAGTTTCCAAGGTTCTTCAAGCTGGACTATGGTGGCCAACAATGTTCAAAGATGCTCATACATTCATCTCTGGATGCGATGCTTGTCAAAGGAAAGGGAAGATTAGCAGAAGACATGAGATGCCACAAAACTTCATTCTTGAGATTGAAGTCTTTGATTGCTGGGGCATTGATTTCATGGGTCCTTTTCCCTCTTCTTATGGGAATAAGTACATCTTAGTTGCTGTGGATTATGTGTCCAAATGGGTTGAAACAATTGACAGTCCAACCAATGATTCTGCTGTGGTTCTTAAGCTGTTTAAGACCATCATCTTCCCCAGATTTGGAGTACCTCGAATTGTTATAAGCGATGGTAGCAAACACTTCATTAACAAAGTCTTTGAAAAGCTCCTGAAGAAGCATGGTGTTCAACATAGAGTAGCTACTCCTTATCATCCTCAGACAAGTGGGCAAGTTGAAGTTTCAAACAGGCAAATTAAGGAGATTCTGGAGAAGACAGTTGGAGCTACAAGGAAGGACTGGGCTGTGAAACTGGATGATGCACTATGGGCTTATAGAACAGCTTTCAAAACACCACTTGGTACTACACCATTCCATCTGCTTTATGGGAAAGCTTGCCATCTTCCAGTGGAGCCCGAATACAAGGCAGCATGGGCAGTAAAGTTACTGAATTTCGACATCAAGGCTGTTGCAGAAAGGCGCCTGATACAGCTGAATGAATTGGATGAACTCAGATATCATGCTTATGAGAATTCAAAGCTGTACAAGGAGAGAACTAAGGCCTATCATGACAAGAATATCATATCCAGGCAATTCGAACCAAATGACCAGGTACTCCTATATAACTCTCGTTTACAATTTTTTCCTGGTAAATTTCGCTCTCGTTGGTCAGGTCCTTTCACCATCAAAGCTGTCAGACCATATGGAGTCATTGTCCTGATTGATCCAAAAGGCAAAGAGTTTACAGTCAATGGACAAAGGGTGAAACATTATTGGGCACAAGCCGAGATCCCAGAAGCGCAAATTGTGCCTCTGGCTGATGCACTCATCGCCTGATCACCTGCCAATGTCGAGCTAATGACTGTAAAAAAGCGCTTAGTGGGAGGCAACCCACTGGTAAGTTATTTTTTGAGTCGGTTTTTCTTTTATTTTTGAGTCAGTTTTCAGTTTGATTTGGAACCTTGGTTGAGTTATGGGATTAGACTATATATTGGTGCTTTTAATCGTGTTATGTGAGTACTCTGACAGTGCAAGCTTTGGAGAACTCGGATTTACACTTTGACAGGCCTCAATTACGATTTTGGGAAGTCAGAATTCGACTGCAGACACAGTGTCGATCGACACCACGTCTGTGTCGATCGACACCCCACGCGAACACAGGTAAGTGATTTCTCCTTGCTCGTTTCATGGTTCCTTTTCATTTATTATTCCAACTTCAGGCTTAATAACACTGGGGACAGTGTTGTTCAAGTCTGGGGGAGGAAAATACTGATGTATTTTGCTTTTTTTTTTTTTTTTTTTTAAAGAGTCAGTCAAAATGTTTTATTGAGTCAAAATCAGTGAAATTTTTAGTTTTCATAAGAACTAACCACAGAAGATTTACACTTGAAGGACCATTGCCATAGCAGTTGATTGCAGGTTTTACTAAGTAGAAAGCTGCAAGTGGATCAGTCTAACAAAGAGAGTTCAGATTCCTGCTTAGAGCTTGGTATGCATTGGACTTGATTCCTCTTTCAGCACTAACAAGATAAGAACACTGCAGTCTCTCCTTGATCTTCCCTAGAGAAAATAAAGAAATAAAGAAGTCTGATCAAGGAATAGTGCAAAGATTCTCATGAGCTTGTCTCCTCACAAGGAACAATATTAGTGAGAGCTCATGAACCTGTCTCCTCACAAGGAACACAAGTAATAGCAGCACTATTCCAAGACTTCAAAAAGAATGAGAAAGAGTCAATGAAAAGATCTGTAGAACACCCTGAAAATGGGCAGCAGTTGACTAAGGGAAGAGAAAATAGGAGAGCTGTAGAAGGAATGTCTTGTTCAGACACTAAGGAAGGGAAAGAATATGTAAGTCCTTTGATCAATATTGTTGTTTAAAGTTCGAAATTCTGGAAAGCAAAAAGGGATTTGAACTCTATTTGGGAGATTGCTAAGCTTATGGTAAGTACACTGAAATACTACCTAAGGTTGGCTATGTGGTATGTGGATTCAAGAGTGTTGGTTCAATGTGGCGTTCTGAAGGTTAGCTGGATCTTTCGGTTTTCAAACCTCGACTCCATTCTAAGTTTCTGTTTTGCTTGAGGGCAAGCAAAGGCTAAGTCTGGGGGAGTTGATATATCATGGTTTTTACCCATTTTAGGACCATGATATAAGTGTTTTTATTGAGTCTTAGTATCATTTTCGAGTCTATATAGAGTCTATGCAGGTTCAGGTACAATTGGAGATAAACTGGAGATTTGGATACATTTTGGAGCATAATGGAATGAAGTCACGAAGTTGGATTGAAGATGCACGAGGAGTATCGATCGACACCGACTTTCCTGATTTCAAAGACGTGAAGTTTCCAATTTTTGAAGAAAAAGAAATCATCAAGACTTTTCCTAATCCTCCAAAGAATTGAAGATTCGTACCTAGACCTATAAATAGAGCTTTTATGCCTTTGTTTTAAACAGACACGAAATAATTAAAAGAAACAAAGAGAGAGTTTAGGTTTTGAGAGCTTTTAGGGAGAAAAATCTGTTCTTGAGAGATTTGGAACCCTTGTATCTTTTCTTCTATTCTTTTTATGCAAATCACTTATTCTATGATGTTTGCTGCATCCATGTCTGAGTAGTTTCATAGTTAGGTTATGGGGTTTTCAAGGGATTGATGATAGGTTGTTAGAATTGATTTTCTGTTGGGACTATCTTCTTGTTCTTCATCTTAGATCGTTTTAACTCTGAAATTTAGGATCGATCACCTAGATTTAGAAACCCTAGGTAATTAAACAGATGCGAAAGTGTTGTTAATAACCTAGCGACCAGATCTTTAGATGAGCATTGAATCTATTTGCAGCGACAGTTGGTTTAGGTCTTTGTGAACAATATCGAACATGAAATTAATGCATGTTTCTATCTTTAAAGTCGCAGCGAAAGTTGGATTTCTAGATTTAGACATTGATAACATCTGCAGCGAAAGTTGATTTGTTTGTTTTCTGTGTTTCGAGTTCTAGAACAATTAATCCCAATAGTAGTTAAACCTTCAACCTTAGTCTTCCTGAGATACCTCACTGCCTAGCGCTTTATCTCCCTGATTTTAAGAACCAGAATTCGAACTTGCCTTCTTTATTTTTTTGTTTTTTACTGCTTTCCTATTTTACTCTTACCTTAAATCTGAATTAGAATTTGTCTAGTTACATCGATTCTCTGTGGAATTCGACCCCTAAGTACTACAGTGATCTCTTAATTTGAGAGAGTAGCTCAGGGCAAATTTGAGCATATCAAATTTTGACCACTGGATTATCTTCATGGAACATGTCCTCATAGTCCTGCAAAAGAGAGACCATTTCACTCGGCAGCACCGGTGCAAGATCAGTTAAGCTCATAAGAGCTTCTTTATACACAATTAACAGCATTGGTTTCTTTGCAAGTAAAGCTTTCTTAACCACAGTAGATTTAACAAGAAGTAGTTTGGCTTCTCATATCTGTGATAACTTGATTGCCAGCAGCTGCTCTTGAATTAAAACTAGACCTTGAAAAACCCTTTCTTTTAATCTGCTGCTCAAATAGAATTGCCTTGTGCAACATTTCTTCTATTTCAACATAATGCTGAATCTCCAACCTGTCTTGGATCTCTCGATTCAAACCCCCAAGAAATCTGGAAATAGTTGCTTCTCTATCCTCTGAGATGTCAGCACGCAGTATCAATGTTTCCATCTCCTGATAATACTCCTCAACAGAACGGCTTCCTTGTGTGAGTCTTCTCAGTTTTAGATGCAGCTCTTCCTCATATTTCTTTTCATTTCTGACCAAGAGTCCACTGGATACTCCCCATTGCGTCTTCTGGAAGTAACTAGTTGATCCCACCAGCTGAGAGCATAGCCATAAAATTCAGTAGCAGCCACTCTAACTCTATTGATCTTTGTGTAGTGCTGAACATTAAACACCAATTCAATCTTCTACTCCCATTCCAGATATGCATCTGGATCATTCTTCCCATGGAATGATGAAATTTTGAGCTTGAGTTCTCCAAGATTGTCTTGCAAACGTTCTCTGCCTTCTCTTGTAAGCCTATTGCCCCTCCTTTGACTGTTTTGAGATGCATTGCTTCTGTTGCTATAGTAATCACCAAGTGGCATCATCTCTAGCTTGTTCAGGCTGTTCACGAGCTCTTCTTGGTTCTCTCCTTCTCTGTGATCAAGTCTCCTCTTGTTCAATGTCTGGAAGAAGCTCTTGGCAAAAAGAATTTAGCTTAATGTCTATCAGTTTGGTCATTGCTTCAATCAGAAGCTTGTTGTTTTGATTGTTATTGGCTTCTTCTTCATCCTCTATTCCTGCCATTTCTGCAACAGAAAACACAAAAATTACCAGTAAAGAGTTCTAACAAAGAGTGTTATTGCTCATAAACATCAAACAAACACAACTCAAAGAACCCTAGCAGTTTATATGCAGATTTGTTTCAGAAGATGAAGAGTTACTAAAATTTTCGCAGATTTGTACTATAAATTCGTTCACAGACTATAACATACACAAGGTCTATCGCTCTAACAACTTAAAATGATGGAACAGTTCTCTGGATATGAATAGACACGTAAAAACAAAAAATTTTGCAGAAGCAGATTTGCTGAAAATGGTTTGAACTGAGAAGATCTACACGCTGGAATATGAATAGACTTTAAGTGAGGGAGAACGAGTACTTCACTTTCAGACTGTCTTACAAGAAAATATGTCTGTTTTCGACCATCAAATTTATCAAAAAATGACCAATTTATTACGAACACGATTTGGTGGTCGAAAATGAAATGTAATCGGAAAATAGACAGAAAATTTTGATCGAAAATTGATCATAAATTTTAGTCAAAATTTGGTCAGAAATCTGGGTCGGAAAGTGGTGAGAATTGAGGTCGGTAAGTGTTAGTCGCAAAATGGTCAAAAACTATTTTGGAGTTCGGACTAGTTCCCACCAAAAACTCTGACTAATTTTGAACCAAATTTGTAATTAAATATTAATAATAATTAAATTTAAATATATAAATTTTCTTTTTTTTAAACAATATAATTTAAAGAAATGATAAAATAATTTAAATTTTAATAAAATTATTAATTAAAACTAATATATTAAAATCTTAAAATTTCCAAGCAAAAGTTAGAATTTAGAAGTACTACAATAACCGAGGATTAGAAGTTCCAAGCAAAATTACAATTAAAAGAACCAAAGATTCATTCTAATTAACAACAATGAGCAGCTGCGTGATGTTGTTATAATATTCCATCTGGGACACTTGTTCAACCTGGTCCACGGCCTGTTTTGCTTGCTCTTTCTCCATCATCATCATCTTTGCTTCTCTCTCTGCATCCCTTTTGTTCAGCTCCTCAATCTGAATATTTGCTGCCCGTAACTCATCAATCACTCTTTGGGTAGAGGAATCTACGGTAAAGCTTGAAGAACCACCGTTGAATAAAGATCCGAATCCGAAGCGGTGACCCTTAACAACTCCAACTTCCTAAAATATCAATAAATGCATAAAATAGGACAACGTAAATATAGTCTCAATAATTCCATGGATTCGGCTGTGAGAGTTTAATTAATAAAATTAAATTTTACATAAATATATCAAAATCTAATTACCTTTACCAGAAGATCGTCAATTACAGAATCTGAGAGTGAGCTAGGAGGGACGGAGCCATTTTGGGTTTCTTGAGAAAGTATCTATTGCTCTTTAGCTTTCACGGTTTTCACTGGGTAGCCTTTTGAAAAAGTAAAAATTGACGCAACTGTTCAGATTCAGATGGCAACATGTCTTCAGACATCTTTGTCATGAATACTAGCAGAAAACAAAGTATGTAATACAGTAATAGTTTTTTGAGAAAGGGCCAACAAAGTATGTAATAGTTTTTTTGAGAAAGGGCCAACAAAGTATGTTATAGTTAAACTTATGATAGAAAAAAAATGATAGAACTGATTTAGAAAAGCAAGGAAAATCAAAAATGGAATGTACTCAAGATCCCAAATATTATTCCCCGTATCCACAACAAAAAATGATAAAGTTAAAAGCTGACACTTTCCCATTTGTTAAAATCATATAGCTTGAATCAAAACAAAAATGTTTTGCCAAGCTTTACCTCCTTGCTCGTCTGGATACCATGTTTGTTTGAGAAGTCCTTCAATGGTTTGATTAAATAGCTTAGTCCTTGAACGAGTCATTGGATCAATGGGCACGACCAAAGCTTCTTCTTCTCCTAGCTCAGGTTCAAGCTGCTTATCTGGTTCGATTTTTGGTTCCAGCTGCTCCTTAGACTTATTTCCATGCTCTAAGCTCTTTGATTCGTCCAGTATCACATCAACATATCCTCAACACTGGACCGATTATGATCAGTCTTAGGAAAGTGGGCCTAGTACACGGTAACAATTCTCGACCAAGGTGCTACTTGCATTTGCAAATCAAATGCATGATAGATCTGAGTTACGTGATTCAAATTTACATCACGATTGTAAGCAGGTCTAGTCAAACACATATGTGTAAAATTTGGAATTTTCCGTGATTAAAGAGATTTTAAAGTCTTAATGTATGATTTAAGAGCTTTATTCTTTGTGAGTTGAGTCTAGTGTACTAATTAAGTTATATGTGTTTTATTAGTTATCTTATGTGCTTATTTTCGTAATTTTATTTGTTTTAATAATAACTATCTTTATTTCAGTATTTCTCATATTTATAATCATTTATGTGCATGATAATACATTATCATAATATCATCTAATCGATTTATGAAATCACATTGAAATAAATTTATTGTAAGTAAAATATTACATTTGAAATTTCAATTTAAAATCAACTAAAACAATTCTAACCAAAACATAACAAAATATTTACAAAAATAATCATCAAAAGACGAAATGCTTACAAATACAACATGCGCTCCCTAAAAATATAAAGCTAAAGGGAAGTCAGAAGACTTCTTCTCAAAAAAATACTAAACAACAATTTATTAAACTTTCTTGTTTACTTTGTGGCCAAGCTATATCGTATTTGTTTTCGTCACATCCATTAGAATCATTGATTTAAAAACAATAAATGAATATTAAAACAAAAAAAATTAATATTACGTCCGAACAGTTGCTTCATATTTTAACTATAATTATTAAAAATTCATAATAAGATCACATGATTAAGTGGTGTTTGGGACAGGACTAATATTAACTGTCGTGGTTCGAGGCATGAAAGATTATGGGATTTGACCCACAATTTCATGGTAAAAATTAAAAATAAATAAGTTGGTGATAATGAACTCAACTCGAATTCGTAAAGAGGAAGTACCTCTTGGTGTCGATCTCATAAAACTTACAAGGACAATAGCAAATTCACAACACACATCAAAATTTTAAATCACTAACATATTTATAGCTTGTTTTTTCTTTGCGATAACGAGCTTTGAGATCACGTTGTGATTTATAAAAAAAAACTCAAAGATGGTAAAAAATAAATTCATAAACAATTACAAACATGGAGTTTGTGTGTTGCTTCTCGTGCTGTTGTGTATCCTTTTAGTATCCTAAGATTTCAATTGTTGTGTAAATTAAGGTATATTGACCAAAAAACAAAAAATATAAAGGTACAACTATTACTAATCAGGTCCAAGAAAAACAACACTACTATGGCAAGGCTAGAACGATAACAATTGAAATCTTAGGATACTAAAAGGATTTAGATTTCTTGCTGTAAAATTTTGATTGTAGAATTGTAAAATTTTAGAAAGCCTAAAATTATGTGATTTAGAAAAAATGTTTTGTACGGCCAAAAAAGGGAAAAAAAAAATTTGGCTTGTGAGTAAAAAAGGAAAGTAAAGTTTGATTGGATCTATTTGAAAGCTGTATAATTTTTTTTCCTGTATACAGCTTGTAAAATACTTGCCAATCAATCGTTTTATAATATTTTCATGCTATAATTCATCACCACCTTCAATACAAAAGGTTCAAAAAACAATGCCAAACCCAATAACGAAAACAAAAGAGTGAAAGTAATAAAGATATTAGTTTAAAAAAAAAGACAATAACGACATGAAATTAATATTTCGTTGTCAGGAAAAAAAAAAGACGACAATAACGAAAAGAACAGAAAATGAATTTCAATTCAATCGGTATGTGAATGGAATTTGGTCAAACTAATAAAAACATTTGTTCTTTTTTAGTTTCAGAGAAAAACTAAGAAACAAAATTTCTATTTATTATGCCCTTTGTTTTCTTAATAATCAGATTCATCATAGTGATTGTATGATATACATTTCCCTTAGCATTCATTAATATAATTAGGAATGTTTTTAACTCTTTTTATCGTAAGAAACTCGTAGAACAATATTATATTTGAATGTTTATTATAAAAAACTGGTAAAAGATAAATATTAAAATGTGGTGTCGGTTTATGTTATCAGAAATTTCAATTATGATAATGTTTGTAAAATCAAGGGTGTAAAAAGAGAGAAAATTAATTAGAAAAATATAGTTAGATGAGAATAAAAGATTATTCATTTTATTCTATAAATTTGATATCCTAACTAAAAGGAAATTTCAATTATGATAATACGTCCGACGTGACAGTTTGCAATACATATTTTTACAAGACATGATATTGCTTATCCGGTAAACAAGTTGTATGAATTTATGAATCGACAAAACGAAAATGATTAACATAAGGTGTAAAAAGAAAGTTTTTTGGACATTTTTAAAAACATAGTTATGACAATAAAAGGAAAAAAAACATTATTTATTTTATTCTATAAATTTGACATACAAAAATGATAAAAACATTATTCGTTTTATTCTATAAATTTGGCATCCAAAATAAGTAAATCGTTAATATAATATTATTTTCCTATTATTTAACCGTAAAAACAACGTTGTATTTGAATATTTATCATAAAATGCAATGTCGTTTGAAATTTTTATGTATATTTATATCAGTTAAAAGATCTAACGGAATTTTAAATTATGTATAAAAAATGTTGTTGGCATCAAAGAAAGAAAAAAAATGTTAACTTTTATTCAGTTTATTCCATAAATTGACATCCAAAATAGGTAAATCGTTTTTTTAATAATGTTTTCTTTGAACTTTTATTTATTGTCACCTTTGAACTAAAAGTTATTATACTTAATATGGGGTTTATAGATAAATGCAAATGAAAACAGTCTGAAGTCTTCTTATTATCTGACCTCGCCTTTGGCTAATCACAATTAATTAGGAATCACCACTATCTCTACAAATCCCTACTCTCCTCTTAGAGAAAGAGAATACCATTAGTCATAAAATAATCCTTGCGTAAATCTCGCTCAGATTTTATTGTTTCCATAAGCAAAATTTAAAGAACGCAAAATTCATATTTTTCATTTTTTCATTTTCATGTTTGTGGTGAAGAGAGCAAGTTCATGAAGAGAACAAGAGACGACCCTTCTCACTCTCTCCATCAATCCTCCGTTTACGATTCTTCCTCTTCGGAATCTGGAGAGTTTCAGCCGCCGCCGTCACCTCCGTCGGCGGAAAGGAAGCACTTTTGTGTGATTTGCAACAAACAGTTTAGCTCCGGTAAGGCTTACGGTGGCCATGTGAGAATCCACTCGACGGAGTACAATAACAAAGGAAAGACAAAGAAGCTGAAGATGAAGATGAAGAAGAAGAGAAAGATTGGTTTGGAGAAGAATGAGAAGGAGAAGGGGAAAGAGATAGATCTGATTAGGGCTGACGTGGAAGGTAAGATTAGGTGTTGTCTATGTCGTAAAGAGTTTCAAACAATGCACTCTTGGTTTGGCCATATGAGGAGACATCCTGATCGGAGCTGGAAAGGGATACGACCTCCTCCTTCACCGGAGAAGCTTAATCTCAGCTTTATGGATGACTCTAATGATGATGATGATGATGATGATGATGTGAAGCACGGGGACGGCAATTGGGTGGCGTCTCCCGTACCAGAAACGTCTCGGAGACGGGAACTGTTTGGAGACGCCGTGGAAACGTCTCGGGAACGTCTCGAGTAAGATGGAGACGGCATCAAATAATGGGGACGTTTCGGAGACGTATCGGAATCAAAACCGGTGTCCCCCCATACATAAACTCATTTAAAAATATAAAAAACTAAGAAGAATAAAAAGTAAAATCTTGTTTGTATTAGGTTTAAATGATCTGTGACTCTCGGCTTTTCGGTTTCTACTTCTTCTTTGGAACAATATTTTTTCTAAGTTTCTCTCCTCTCACGTTTTCTCCTCCTATAACGTTCTCCGATCCTTTTATCTTATCTCTTTTCCCATCCTCTGTTTTTTTTTTTTTGTCTCTTTAGCTTTTCTATCGTTATCTTTTAAATGTTTCTGTTTTCAATTTTTTTTCTCAAACTACGACTTCTCAAAAACAAAGTGATAATGTTGGTTGAAACTACGTCAATCTCTCATATGAACCATATTTTGAAAATGAGTTACTTCTGAAGTAATTTTTTGTTTTTTTCGCTTTTTTATTGCTTTTAAAGATATTTTAGTGTTTTTTGGTTGAAACTTATGTCTAATTTTTTCCTATTCTAATCTATGGATACTATTTTCTTATAGGGTTACTGACGTACCTCGTACCGTACTCGTATCCCTACATTTTTAACTTGCCGTTTCCTGTACCCGTTCCCTTCCCCGTTTCCTGTTCCCGTACCCGTCTCAGTGCAGCATAGGACTGATGAGTAGATCCATCATGACGAGTGATGTAACAGAGGATGTACAAGAAGCTGCTTGTTGTCTAATGATGCTCAATTACGCTGCGGTGATGAAGAAATCAGCAATGGAAACACCAAACTCCGAGGTAAGAAGTTCGAGTTGTTATGATGGAAAAGAAAAGGGAAAGAGAGGTGATGGTGAAATGGATGATAAAGGTTTGATTGTAGATATGAAGATAAAGATGGAATTCGATGTGAAGGTGAATGATCCACAAGATGATAAAGCTAAGAGATCCTTAGGGTTTGATTTGAATCAGCCTTACCATGAAGATCATCCTTATTCGTACTTGAACTAGTTTGGTTTGCAATTTCGATTTAGATGGAATAGATTAATCCAGTCTGCAAATTAGTTCAATGAATTTACAAACTATCTTGTGTTATCTCGTATCTAGGCTTTGTACATACTGAAATCTTTGTTTTAGTTGTTCAGTTTCTTCTTAATTCTTCTGCTTTTTCGTGTCAATTTCAGTTGAAGACTTTAATAATGTTTTGTTTCGGAAGAATCAATTTTATAGTTTGATCTACTGCATATTTCATAAACAAGGATTGATGGAGTTTTCAGGTTGTGAAACTAGTTCATATATCCAATGCATCTCAAGTTTTCACACATAAATGTATCAATTCAGTTATAAAAAAATATTAATTGGGTGAAAAACTTGGATATAAAATTGGGTTTTCAACCCTCTATTATTTTGAGAAGTGATTTGTTGATTGTCCGGTTAACAATCAATTTCACCCAAAAAAATAAGTAAAACAGCATTAAAAAATTTAGTTATTTACTATCTATGCCAATTTTTTTTTTTTTCAAATTTTATTATATAAAGTTGGATACATCAAAGTTGATAATTAACATGATCGCGACACATGTCAAAATGACAAAGAAAATAAATTTCAAAATTATGAAGAGATGATTTAATCAGATAATTTTCCTCTAATTCTGATTCTAAAGCATGTCATTCTTCTTCTTGTTCAATCACTTTGATAAACTCGAGACAACCTGTTTCAAACACCATTGAGGAGAGGCCTAACTGAAAAAGAAACTTCAATTATACAAAGAAATAAAAATAAAAGTAAATAAATTTTCAATTTAGGAAAATATACAATGGAATACTAATCTTTAAAAAGAATACAAATTCAGTTTAAGAAAATATACAATCCAAAAATAAACTGAAAAGGAAAAGAAAAAGTACTACAACTTCTATATAAACAGAACATATAAGTCTCTCATAATTTTATTTAGTTATGAAATCTCCGTCGAGTTAATAAAATGTTTAAGCTTAAAACTTTTATTTGAAAAAAGATAATTATAAACTATAATGATGCTTGGTATGATTTCATTTAATGAATTATAATCAATCTAACCGTGCACTCTTGAGAGTAAATTTTCGCTCTTAGAAATATCAAATAATATTTATAAATATTAAACAAAATTTAGTCTAAAACCAGATAAAATAAGAAAAATAAAAGAATTAATTTAGGTTCTTTTATGAAGGATTTTGCATCAAAATTTTCACTCTTATTTTATTTATGTTCATAAGTATAATAATTTTGTTTTCTTACTTTTTTATATTTATGGCTTTCTTTGCACAACTTATTAAATACTAAATTATAAATCACAAAGTATTCAAATCCTAGTTTAAATTTAAATGTCGCAACGCATGTGAGTCAATCGATCAAATTTTGACACATTCCAATAAACATTTTCAATGAATAAAAGAAGACAAATATGGTACAAAAGTAGGATAATCAAATCGTTAATGTTTTAAAAAAAAAAAAATAAGTAAAATAAACATAATTCATAGAGGGATATAAAAACTCAATATATTTTGAAATATGTGATAAATTTTAATTTAAAATAAATGAAAATCAAAATAAATAAATAACTTTTTAATTTCGATTTGCCTTTTTTATATTGTTACTTTTTTAGCACTAATCTGGTTTTGTTTCAATTTTAGCTTTAACGGGTTTTCAATTATATTATTACTAGATGATCAGCCTGCACCGTGTGCGAGATATAAGAAAATTTATATGTTAAATATATAATTAATATTATATATTGAAGTTGATCTATTTGTATATAACTAATTATATATTAATAATAACATTATATGAATATTTAATAAATAAAAATAATGATAAATCAAATGAAAAATGTTGTAGTTTTCAATAGAAATTGAAGTTAAAAAAGTCATTAACCAAGATTTTAAAATACTTCTTTAGATAAGAAGTGTAAATATGATAACTAAATAAACTGAAAAATATTAAAACATATACTAATTGTTTTAATTTTTATTGTTGGCCTGCACGCATATGCATGTATAATTTTTTTTATAGAGATAAATAGTTGTAATATTTAAGTAATTATTTATTTTCTTATATATTATGAAAATTTTATATTTTTATACATATACATTTTTAGTGTTTAACAACATTCACACAAACGTTTCATATCGTTTTGTGTCTTTTGAAACTGATTTATTTTAAAACTGTTTATTCTTTCTACCGTTTACAGTGACATATAATTGTAAATGTAAAAGTTGTATTAAATAAGAATTAAATTCAATTAATATTAATATGTCTTGAATATTATCTATATTATGCTTTCTTTTCTCCTAACACAATATAATATTACCAATATATATTTTAAGTATATATTTTTCTTAGACCTATTGCTAACTAAAGCAAAATAGGGTTTACAATCTTTACTTATCCTAAGAGCGGGTAGATGGTTCGTCGGCACATTCGTTCGTACCAAACCACCTCACCGCTCTTAGGACTTATAGAGATTTTAAAAATATATAAATTGTTTATTAGCTAAAATTAAAATTGGACTGTAATCGAGGTTAACGAAATGCATGCACGACAAGTTCGCATGCGACTTTGACTTTTGCATAATTAATATTTATATTCATACACATATTTGTGTAAAAATCAAAGTATGACTTTTATGTGATAAAAATAATAATAACAAAGTATCTGTTTTGTAATATTCCTTTTTTATAATGTATGGTTGAATTTTAAAAAGAAATAATACATATATTTATGCATGTAAGTATGAGTTAAAAATAAGTGAATTTTAATATTTATTTGTTGTTTAGTTTTTCTGTTATCTTTCGAGAACGTTATGTTTTTACACAATGCAATTTTTATCGTTTAAGAACAATCACGAAAACCCTTTTTATCATTTTTTATTTAATCAAAATTTCTTATTTTTGGGCACTTTATGATATATGGTTTCAAATTAAAATTTATATTAAATATAAAAAATTTAAAATATAATATTTGACTTTATCATGAAAATAAATATATTACATTGGATAATCTATTAATTTTCCTTTTCAATAAAAAATATAAAAAATATTTATTATAAAATTTGTGAAATCATATTTTATAAATTTTCCGGTAGCTCTCCGCTCATCTCTTCATCCAATATTGAGGAATTGGTTTGATGAATAAAATAAATTTCTTATGATTGGTATGCAAACATGTTTTCATTATAAAATTTGAGCCGCACATGCGTTTATTATAAATGTTGTTTCTTAAGATTTCTAAATGACTCCGTAAAACAAAGCACGAGAGTGTTACGAAAAAACAAAATTGTAGAGATTTATTTTTATTTTTACTTCTACTTTTTATACATATTTGTTTTATCTTATTCATTTTATTTATGATCTCAAATTCTCGATCTACAATGAGACTGTATATAAGTATGATATAAACTTTTTATTTATTTATAAAAAAAAGAGATAAAATGGTATAGCTTATTTACTATCCTATTGGATAATATATTATCATTTTTTATATAAAATAATATATATTGGTTGTAAAAAATTAGTAATCATATTTTATGTAATTTATTATGAATATATGTAAAACAAATTGAAATCATAGTAATTATTATAATCTGTTAATTTAAATATATTATTTTGTGTTTTAATCTCCGATCCGTAAACCTCACCCTCGTGCAAGAACAACAAGATGATCTCTGATACCATTTGAACGAAACTGGGTGTTAACCGAAGATCCTCGGGGATCGATTCGATACCTCGTTTTCGCTCGGCCGGTTTGGAGAGGGGTGAACCGGGAAACACCTTTATCTAAAACAGTTTTTCTGGTCTGCCAGATCTGGTTAATCCGCAGGCAAAGAGCATACTTTTCTGTTTCAGATCCAGTACTTGGCGTTAGCCTTTCCTGTTTAAAGTACTTGGAATTTCTTCCATTCCTTAACATTTATTGTGAAAGTAATTTCAGGGGTTGGTGGAAGTTGTTAGCTTTATGTGCAACTTTGATACCAAGTTTTAGTAAACATTTGACTAACAATCCATAAGGAAGTGATGTAAAGCCAAAGTTACCTGAAAGCTTTAGCCAAGCTGAAAGAATCATCATCTAATCCCCAGCAATCTTAAATATCTATATCTATATTTGCCAAGTGATTTTGGCGAATGGAGCTCTCTCATTCATTTTCACAAAATATTGCCTTAATACCCTTAATGAAATCCCTTAATTATTTTCTTTTTTTCTAATTCAATAGCTTTTTGTTTAGGTTTTTTTTTTTACCTTTCTACTTTTAATAAATATTTGGTTTGACTCCCTAATTTTTTTTAAAACGGAAAACCCTAATACAACTAAAAAGCGGCCCAATGGGCCGTAACCTGTAAGATAGTGTAGGTTATAATAAACCCTAATCGATTACCCTATAAAAAGTGTTTCTAACTCTCTATTTTCATCATTCGGCGTCACCAATATATTTAATTGCTTATTTCTGTTTTTGTAGTTATCAATGGTTTATGCTCTCTGTTTAAGTCTAAATACACGTTTATGATTTGCATGTAGATGGATCTAAGATTTTTTCCTCCATTGATATCGTCTATTGTTAGAATTTTTGATCTTATTTGAACGGTATTCTTTTAATTATTTTGTTTGCTTTTTTTTTGTATGTTTGTAAATTGTTTTTTTTGCGTTGTATGTTATATCTTGTGTTGTGTGTTTCTAATCATTTTTGTTTGCCTTGCATGTTCCTTTTTGTAATTCAAATTTTGATCATTCGAAAAAATATTCGCTAAAGAACTCTAATACACTTTAACCATATGAATTTATATGACTTCTCCTTCTTTATCTATAAGATATTTTGTTTAGGTATGACTATGATGAGAATCATGAACACACGAAAGCAGCAGTACTCTGTCGACTGTCGTGAATGGTATATTTTTTTCTCTTTCAAAGGGTTACGTTTTTATACAATTGTTTGTTTACACATATTTTGTTTCCGTTTTTTGTTTAATATGTTTAATTTGCATAATGTCTAGAAGCTCTTATCTCCGTACAATATGGAGACATAATGAAGTCGAGATGCTTAACCATCAAGAATTTGCATATATTATTAGACAAACCCGATTCCAAAAATATTTCGTGATCTAAAACGTGTGTGTTTGCCATTACTTGGGAATGGAATGTTAAATTAAATGTGGGAAATCTCAGTGGAACATGCAAAGACTTGTGTATTGGGCGTTGCTTATAATCATATATATCTAGACTTAATTGCTAATGGCCACTTCTTATCTCTGGAATCTCATAACTATGACCAAACGGTAACACGTGTCTTTGTAAACTTAGCGTATTTCTTCTCCTTCTTCCCTGCAAACTCTGCCGTCTCATGCCTTTCAGAAGTGAGCTATTTTTTTTGGCAATTCAACAGATTTATGCAGCCATTATGGTGAAAACGGCATGATCTCATAGGTATCAGTTCCATTTAAAAAAAAATATTGTATGAAAATAGATGAGTTTGTTAACCTCTCAGGGTCAACCGAGCCGAGGCCATGATTTTTTTGAACCAAATACTGCATGTGAAGAAACAGAGTTTCTTGGTGTAACTGAGAAAGTTTTGGTTTTCTTCATCAGCTCTCTAATGTGGGGCTGATGAACAATATCACAACTTTATTGTTTCTTCATCTGGCTTCTTCTCAACGGATATATCTTCTTCTTCACTAATCAAGGACCCATTGATAAATTTATCATCAATGTCACTAATTGACGATCCTTATCAACATCTCATGCGTGCTTTTTATAATTCTGGTGACTTCTAACCTGATTCATTGAATCATGCTCAGAGCAAGTTTACGATTTTTCTGTATGACCATGACAACCTATTTTTACTCAATTGGCTAATTCTACTTATTCAAGATTTGACAAGCCGTTAGCAAAAAAAAAAAAGATTTGACCAAGCGTTGACTGTGTATAACAACAATCGGAGTTCAGCTTTACTTGGGGGCACAAGGAAATTGTGGGGATGGTATGAGAAGCTGCGGCACAACAACATTCTGACACCAAACCCACTTCAACAGGTTGGTCAGTATGCGTCGTGGAATCAGACACCTTCTTAGGTAGATCTAATGATTTTATCTTCTTAAAGTTAGGTAAGCATTGCTTTATGTATTCTCACCGAGTAAGTTTTGTTTACAAAATTGAGTTTATGACTGTAACAACAGTCTCTTCTCGAGTCTCATTCGAATTTTTTTAATGAAGTTGATACTTCTTCAGTTCAATTATTGTTACAGAGTTTTCCTAATTAAGCCTTAATGCCTAAGAATCTTTCACGTTCTCATACGTCTGCAGATTCTCTTTCATGTGCAAATCTTTGCAAAAGTTTATCCGTTGAGTGATGAGAAATGCATTCACATCTCAATCATTGCTTCTTCAACTTTGACTGATTCTTATTTTTAAGTTTTTAATAAAACGATAGTTAGACCATATGTTCCATGTTTTTATTTTATTTTTGAAAAAAAAAGTGTGAGACAGATGTTGAGTGTCAAATGTCCATTGAGAAAAATGAACTGAACCCCGCGCCAAAAAATGAACTAAAAAATAATTGTTAAAATAGTAAGAGAATTATCCGTCCCTTTTGATAAACACAATAAGTCATAACAATTAAAATTAAAACAAATAGATTTCAAGTTACGAATTGGAGCCATGACTTTCTTATGTCGATGGAGACTTCACGGCAAAACCGAGATGTTGAAACTTAGTTAGTTTGAATTGATAGCCAATGCTCACCTCCAAAATTCGTCGAAACGAGTTTTGTTGTTTTTTTTATCTCATACAAACCACTATGCAATTGACCAAAGATGAAAAAAATAGTAACCATTTTTTTTTTTGAAAAATCAACTGAACCCCGCACCTTGTGCGGGGAAAACACCTAACTTTAGTTGCTCCACCACACACCTTGAACAAAGCTCGCATCCCGTATTTATCGTTGTACTTGTGCAATTCTAGCTCTTGCAAATCAGAACAATCTTCAGCTAAACTCACTAATCCCAATTCAGTAGCGTTAATCACTACGAGTTTGAGCAAATCACAGCTCCCTCTTCCTAATACACAAAGCCCTCTATCGACCATCTCACTGTGCAATAGATTCTCCTCGACGAAACCCCAATTCGACGAATCCGAAGATATGTGAAACGAAATCGACTTGTGACATAGCAAAATGCCTGAGTTTCGCGGCGGATTCAAACACGCGCTCGTCAAATCGACGTTCGTGAGCTTCGGAAACCTAGAGACGAGCTTCCCGGACAAGAGAAAATCCCAATCGAAAACCTTGAGAGTCCGTAGACGTCGTCCCTGGAGATTTAACCAGCGTTTGCAGACGAGCGACAAATCTTTGTTCTGGGAATGGGAAGCTTCTGGAGGTTCTTGAGGAGGAAAGAATCGGACAAGGGGAGCGTTCGATCGATGTCAGTGAAATCGAAATCGGAGGTTAGAGATTTGGACCTGGATCTTGGGGATTGAGTCTGAATCACGACGGAGACTACTTGCTTGAAAGACGTCGTCGGATGGTTCAGCCATGAGCCGGTCTAGCTCGAGCATCTCCTTCTCAGAGGCGATTTGGGACTCGTCGGCATCTTCTCCCTAAACAGCATCGGGCTGCAACAGCTCCGATGGTCATTTGCATCATCTTCTTCATTTATATCGTTTTATTTTCTCAAACCGCCGAGGATTGATCAATGGCGTGAAAACTAAGGGTATTACGGATAATTTTTATTAATAAATTATGGTATATTTGCATAAATAAAAAGTGGTGGTACTTTGAACAAATTCTCGTTAAAATGACCACATCTAATATTTTTGACCCCATAAAAACCAATAAAAAGTAAAAAGAAAATCCGAGAGCCTTTTAGTGCAATGGTGTTATACTTGCTCGCTTCTCAGGCATCTCGGGTTCCATCTTCACTCTCCTCCTTGTGAGGTTTAATGGGATAGTGGGCCAATCCTTTGTGGTCACTGACGACAAAAGCAAAATTAATTGGATATTTGGGGTCACGTTTTGGATAATTGGATTATTGGACAATTAGATCCACCAATGACGACCCAAAAAAAAAAAAAAATCCACTTTACATACAATATTGAATAATCCACGATCAATTTTTTTTTTTTCCCAGCCAAAACATATTTATTACATTATCACATTTCATATCAGTCCATGATATTACATAGGGCGAATTTGTTTGTCTAGCTTGTTTAGCTAATTGATCCACGTAATTGACCACCTTCCTATTTACATGAAGATACTCCATAGTGTTATTCTTACTTGATAAAGCTAGAATATCTTTAACAGATATTGCAATATCTGCTCGACACCATTTCTTCTTGTTCTTTTGAGACAGGAGATCTTGAATTATGTCAAACAAAATCTTGCAATCACCAACAAAAGTGACATTTGAGTAAGATAGTTTCATAATACTTTAGACTGCCATTAAAAGAGCTAATGCCTCAGCTTGTAGTGATGAAGCAAGTGGTTCAGTTGATGATATTCCTTTAACAATTAGTTGACCACTACGATGATATAAGGCCCAGGCAACACCAGCTCGTTGACTTTCAGATATCCATGAGGAATCTACTAGACAATAGTAGTTTCGAACGTACCTTGGCAAATCCTGAAGCTGTTGTACTGCAGTTATTTTTGAGATTGATTACTGAGCCATTATGGATGTATCCTTTGAATCCTTTGCTTCTACCCAGCAATGTTGATCAATTATAGCTTTATTAATGACCTGTGGAAGAAACTCTTTTTTATTTTCATACAATAAGCTATTTCTCATTTTCCATATCCTCCATCCAATATATGGAAAATAGTGAGTCTTTGTTGATTCTTCCATTAATGTTGAAAAGATGCAGAGATATGTTTTGAATCAAAGAATTGGATTGAATAATGGGATACGAGTAAAACCTTATTGGAGCAAGATCCCATATCTCCTTGGAAATTCTGCATTGGAAAAGCAAATGATTAAGGTGATGAATGTTTGTAGTTTTTGAAAGAGTTTTTGGCTTTTGTTTTTCAAAAACCATTTTATTTGCCAATCAAGTTTTTTGATAAATAGATTCCCTAAAATTTAGGGAAACTAGTTTTTAAAAATAACTTCCAATTTGTAAGCAAAAACCAAAATCTATATTTTTGGAGTTTTTCTCCCAAGTATTATAAAAAATCAAAATCTAAAAACTAAAATCTAAAAACAAAAACCAAAATCCAAAAACCAAAAACCAAAATCTAAAAACAACACAAACATTCATCACCTAATTGTTTCAACCTCTTCTCCACATAAATAACACGTAGCATCTCTTAGGTATCCTCTTTTTTTTTCAAAGTATCTGCTACAGCAAGCCCATTATGAGCTATTCTCCACCAAAATGTTTTTAATTTTGGTGGGATATTTAGCTGCCAAATTGCTTTTAATATTCTGGTGTTCTCAACCATGGGAATCTGATTTGCATTGGAAACTACATGATGATGAGATAGATGATTTCTCTGAATATAATAACCTGACCTGACTGTGTAGTCCCCAGAATTTGAGAAAATCCAAGAAATGTTGTCCTCCATATTAGTTATAGATGGTCGAATTTGCTGGATTAGAGCTATGTCTTTGGGGTTTATGAGTTGTTGCAATAAAGCACAATTCCATTGTTGTTGGCCCGAATTAAGTAGGTCAGAGACTCGCATAGATGGGTGAGATAATGCACCTGGGCCTGATGGCGGTCTTGGAGGATCACAAGGAAGCCAATTATCTTGCCAAACTCTTATAGTATCGCCTTTGCCAACTAGCCAGCGAGATCCTCGTTGAAGAAGTGGTTGGCATCGGATTATGCTTTTCCATGCATGACTTGATGTAGAGTATGCCCGTGCTTCCTGGAAGGAGGTATTCTTATAATACTTAGCCTTGTATACTCGAGCTAATAAAGAAAAAGGAGAAGTCATGATTCTCCATCCCTGCTTTGCAAGCAATGCAATATTAAAGTCTCTTAGATCTCTGATGCCTAAACCACCTTCTTTTTTAGATGCAGTAATTTTATCCCATGATATCCAGGCAATTTTCCTCTTGCTTGGATCAGAATTCCACCAGAAGTTGCGAATGGCTGTAGTAATTCTAGCAAGCAATTTATTCGGCAGTAGAAAACAGGACATTGCATAATTTGGAATTGCTGTAGCAACAGCTTTTATTAAAATCTCTTTACCTGCTTGAGATAGCAACTTTGTATTCCAATGTGTGAGCTTGTTACTTATACGTTGCTCAATGGAGGAGAAAGCATCACATTTATTTCTGCCTACTTGCTCTGGTAAACCGAGATATTTACCAAACCTGCCAATTTTTTGGATACCAGTGAGATTTATAATTGAGGTTTTGAGATCTGATGGTGTACTTTACTGAAGGTGATTGAATCCACAATCAATTAACTATTAGCTTTTAACGAAACATCAAAAAATGAAAATCAAACTTTGAGAAAATCCTTCGGTAACCTTGTTCCTTCTCATCTTTATTGTATATTTCTTTGTCGACTCGAAAAACGAAAACACGTAAAAGTCTTATCTATCCAAGTTAGGTTTATTTATGTTTTTTAATTTACTTTAATCTCTTTATATAATGTTTTAGGTTTTAATTAAATAAGAAATGATATGATTTGAGCTCATAGAAATTTACGGTTTTATTTATAATATGTGAATATAAATATCTTTAACTTTTATATTTATTTTTTTAAAATAAACTAATCTATTTTAATTCACCAAATAACTCATGGATTAATTCCTAAAAATAAATTTTCATCAAAAAATGATATTTATGTAGATGATTTGTGGTATGATCCCAATGAAAGAAAATGAATATTGGATTATCATCATGAAAAAAAGACAAGGTAAAACGCAAAGTATTTGACTACAAGACCTTGCCAATCTCATGGCCATAGTTTTGAACAACAATTTATAGGGAATACACCAAGAGGGTATAAGTATGGTGATTGGTTGGAATACATTTTTTTTTTAAAAATCATATTGTTTGTGTCGTTATCTGTGCATGGATAACAATGAAAACAAAGGTGGCAATATTGAGGGAAATTGATTGGTCATGTAGGTTACAATAAAAAGATTTCATAACAGAGCTAAGAAGAAGTGTTAGGATTTTATGAGACAAGGTCAATCGATTAAGCATGCATTGCACAAACAAACAAATGTTGAGAAAAATGAGTATCATATTCGATTAAATGATTCAGTCGATGCATCTTGATACGTGTTGAAACAATTATTGTCGTTTTGTGGTCATGATGAAATAGATTCAAATAATATAGTTTTTTTGGATTTAATGAAATATTCTGGCCGCTGAACAAAATTAAGTCATGAAAAAGATTTGCTGCAAAATTCTCAAGAAAAATAACCAAATGGTGTCTCTACAATTAAAAAAAGACAATGTTAATTAATTTTTAGAAGTCTGTGTATTCTTTCTTTCGAAAACCCTAATAAATAAATATATATTGGTCTTAAAGTATTCAAAATCGTTTAGATCTTTTTCCTAGGAAAAAAAAAACCTAATATTGAAAGGGGCTCGACATGGGCTTTGTTTGGCCAAAGAGAACCCTTGTGGGTGTAGGACGCTGTCATGGGCCAAGGGGCTGCAGTGAATCACCAAAGATGGTCAAATTTTCATTGTACATTTGGTTCTTTCGCGAGTATGTAGGACATGTCTTCTGTAAACTCGACATTACTCTTGATTGCACCATTGAAAAGGCTTCAAATCTCCTTCATGTGAATTTAATCCATGTATATATGATGTATCCAAAATTGAGCTTAGTCCCTCAATGGGAAGACTTCCTGAGAATGCAAGACAGATGATGAGTCAAATATGTTCAATAGCTCGTTTTACTAAGTCTTTATGTCCTTCTTGCCAAAATAAGACTCTTCGACACTACAAAAAGCTTAAAAAGCACTTAAAACAATTTGAAAACTTAACATAAACATTAGTATAAGACTAAAACTGAAGTTAAAAAGATGTTAAAATAGGTTATATCAGTGCCTCGCATGGGCAGAAATCACCGACTATGTACCACAAACACACAACAATACAAGCTTTCTAGAAAGAGTTTCACTTCACTTCGTATTTGTACAATGATTTAATAAAAACAGCTTCAGGACCATGGAATATGCTCTGAACTACGCCAACCAGCATATCCGGTGGGAGGATGACCCTGAGCAGAAACGCAAAAAAACTAAAGGACAAAAAATGGACTAAAACAACATTGACTTACTCCAGATATTCATACGCCAACAAATGCTTGAATTACTAAAGATCAAAGTCTCATTCGAGAACCCTTCCAAACAAACGTCTGCATGAAGATGGAAATTTTATAATTCGCCTATCGGTGAGATTACGCTTAAATGGATTGTTTTCGAACATATCGAACAAAAAGTTGAGCTGGTGACAATGGTCAAGGTTCTGTGAACGAAAGGGCCATTCGTCAAATGGTCGCAACCCCAAAAAAACTTAATGGAGAAGGATCCTGAAAGCAAGGAGACTTTTGCGAATTCCACAAAAAAATTGGGGCACTACACAAAGGAGTGTTTCGTCCTAAAAAATGAGGTCTTCGAGTTGATAGGAAAGTAATTACTCACCCCTCTCCGATCAAACAAGAAAAAGGACAAACAAAGGTGCAATCAGTCGATCACGAAGTAATCAACATCATCCAAATTATCCAAAAGGGCAGTGAGCGTATTTTCTGATAGAGAGATGGTGTATTTGTTACGAATATTCTCTTCTAAGTAGATGGATCATCAAAATGTTGTATATTTGAACATCTCCAAATAGTTTGAGCATGATGACATATCCGGTTTGCGATTGGGCCTTATGCGGGTATGATAAATATCTTGCATCTCCAAAACAAACAAGACCAACCTCGGAGTTTTTAGAATAAAATAAGCCAAAATCAATCGTACCTTGTAGATAACGGAATATATGTTTAATTTGTTCCAATGTCGGCGAGTGTGAGCAGAGCTATATCTTGCAAGTAAATTAGTAGCAAAAGCTATATATGGTCAAGTACAATTTGCAAAATACATAAGCCCACCGATAGCGCTCATATAAGGTACTTCAGGACCTAATATGTCTTTGCTATCCTCACAAAGTCGAAACGGATCTTTATCAATATCAAACGATATATTCACCATCAGAGTACTCAAAAAGTTGTTTTATCCATATTAAAGTGTTTTAATATCCTTTTCATATAATTTGATTGATTAACAAATATTCCATCTCGGAGATGCTCAATCTGAAGTCCCAGAAAAAATTAGTTTGACCAAGATCTTTCATATGAGTTCTTGCATCATCAATCTCTTTTTGAGTTCCGATAATGTTCAAGTCGTCAACATAAACAACAATGATCACAAATCATGATACAGATTTCGTAATAAACACATAAGGGCATATCACATTGTTGACATAGCCTTTTCTCAACAAATACTCACTTAAGCGATTATACCACATGCGTCCAGATTGTTTTAATCCGTAAAGTGATCGTTGTAATTTGATCGCACAAATCTCTCTTTAGATTTTGACTTTAATACTTCCGGCATTTTCAATCCTTCGGAGATTTTCATATATATATATCATTATCAAGTGATCCATATAGATATGTTATCACAACATCCATCAGATACATGTATTTTTAGATGCTGCTAGACTAATTAAAAATGTAAATGTGATTGTTTCCATTACCGTAGAATATGTTTACTCATAAACAATTCCCGGTTTTTGAGAAAATTCTTGTGCCACAAGGCGAGTTTATACCTTGTGACCTCATTTTCTCATTTCTCTTTATTATAAAAACTCATTTGTATCTGACTAGCATTACATGTTCTGGTGTTGTGAAAATAGGTCCAAAAATGTTTCTTTTATTGAGGGAGAATAATTATGTTTTTATGGCCATCTTCTATTTCTAAAATGGACATTGGATCTGTATCATCACTTTCATGATCAAGCTCTTTAGATACAGAAGAGGAGGATATTCCATTAATATGTTCTATTTTATCTATGATCCATAATTGTCCATTTTGGGTGTAGTTAATGAAAAACTCATCTTTTCTGTTTCATTTTCGTCTTCTAAAACAGTTTCATTTATGTCGTCTTGATATTTTTCTTTAATTGGTTCTTCTACAACATTTTTACTTTGTACTCCCATATTCTTTTTCTTTTGGGAATTTTTATCTTTAGAACCCATATGTCTCCTCCTTTTCAACTGAACCATATGTTCATTTGCTATGTTCCCATCAATTTTTTCTTCTTGAACAATAATTCTTGATGGAGCATTCGCATGATATATGAATTTTTCACCATTTTTGTATATGTGAACACATCTGGTAACTGGTTTGCCATATTTCGCATATGTACAATTTTCTGAACTTCGAGTTCACGTTGATTCGTAGGAGGATCAAAGTGCAATAAAGAGGGTGTGCACCATGTAAAATCCTTTGGAATTTCTTTAGTTTCTCCCCCTAACGCTGAAAATTCATCTTCGTTAAAATGGCAATCTGCAAAACATGCCGTAAACATATCACGAGTTTGTGGTTCCAGATATCGAATTATACTTGTGATGTATAACCGATGTATATTCTCAATCTTTTTTGTGGCCCCATTTTTGTTCTTCGCGGTGGGGCTGTAGGAACATAAACTGCACATCCAAAAACATGAAGATGAGATATATTTGGCTCACGACAAGTCATTAACTGTACTGGAAAATATTCTTTATATGCACTTGGTCGTATCTTGAGCAGTGCTGTAGCATGCAAAATAGCATTAACCCATACTGAAATTAGGAGTTTTGTTCTCAATATTGACGTTTTTGCAATCAATTGCAACCGTTTAATTAATGACTCAGCCATGCCAATTTGTGTATGAACATGCGGAACCGGATCTTTAACATACAATAGTAATTAAACACTTGTGAAGTGAATTCACCAATGTTATTCAATCTTACTCTCTTTATGGCATAATCAGGGAATTTCGCTCTTAATCTAATTATTTGGGCAATGAATTTAGTGAAACCCGTATTTTGTGTTGTCAATAAACACACATGTGACCATCTACTGGATGCGTCCATCAAAACCATAAAATATCAAAATGACCCGCATGGTGGGTGGATCGGCTCACATATATCACCATGTATTCTATTTAAAAAATCTTGTGATTCATTTCCAACTTTAGCTGGTAATGGCCGAGTAATGAGTTTTCTTTGAGAATATGCATTGCATAAAAACTCGCCCGATTATAAAATTTTCTCGTTTTTCAACGAATGGCCATTAGAATTTTGCACAATTTTCTCATTATGACTGAACCAGGATGCCCTAATATTTCATGCCAAACTTTAAATGTAATAGTAAACTTTGGGTTTACCGTAACATCTGATTCATTCGTATTTATTTTTGTGCAATATAATCTGGAGGACAACATTTGCAACTCTTCCAATATTTGTTTCCTCTATGATGTAATGCAAATATATTCAATGTTAATCTTATTCATAGTTTCAATGTGATATCTATTTCTGAGGATATCTTTGAAACTTAACAAATTTATGTAAGACTTTGGGGAATATAATGCATCATTTATATAAACTTTGTTCTCCTTGCCATTGAAAATCTGACTCTTCCGGAGCCCATAATATTTTTTGCATTACCATATATCGTATTCACGCTTTCAGTGGAATCTTTCATTTTGTGAAAAGAGAAATACTTGTATCTTTCATTATCGTGTGCGTTGTAGCACTGTCAGTCAAACATATATCTCATTCCATTATCGTTTATGTTTTCATCACATTCATTTTTGTTTTCATCACATTCATTAGAATCATGAATTTAAAAACAATAAATGAATATTACGTCTAAACAGTTGTTTCATATTTTAACTATAATCGTTAAAAGTTTATAATGAGATCATAGGATCATGCGATGTTTGGAACGGAACTAATATTACATGATGTAGTTCCATACATAAAAAGGGGATTTGGCCCACAATATCCTAATAATAATAAAAAATGGTCACAATAAAGTCAACTCGAATTCGTAAAAAGAAAAAACCTCTTGGTGTAGATCTCACAAAACTTACAAGGACATTAGCAAATTCACAATACACATCAAAATTTTAAATCTACGCATCACTAACATATGTACCCCATTCCAACAGCTTGTTTTTTTGTTTACGATAACGTGCCTTGAGATCACGTTGTGATTTATAAAAAAATACCAACCCAAAAATGGTAAAAAATAAATTCAGAAACAATGACAAACCCAATAACAAAAACAAAAGAGTGAGAGACAATAACAAAAACAACAGAAAATGAAGTCAATTCAATCTGTATGTGAATGGAATTTGGTATTTTTTTAAACAAAAATTCTATTTATTATGCCCATTGTTTTCTTAAATCTATTTATTATGTTTAAACCTCCAATAATATATCAAAAGAGTACAACTTGATTGAGAGCATATTTTTAATTTGCGAGTCAATCTTCCTACAAATCATTAACTTTTAGCTATATTGGTTTAGAAAGTTTCAAATATTTCAGTTTCAGAAATCTGTCAAAATATCTTCAGAATATTTGACGATATCTAGATAAACTTTAAAGTTAAATAGTTTAAATAGTTGAATATTGAAAATGATATTAGAAACTTAAAAAATTATATATTTATCTTGGAAAAAAAAACAAATCCTACAAAAAGTAGTCACCAACTATTTAGTTATATTCATATTTATTACCGTGCTTATGTGATATACATTTGTCTTAGCGTCCCTATTAAAATCTTTTTACAGTAAGAAACTCTAAAATGACATCATATTTGAATGTTTATTATAAAAAAACTGGTAAAAGAAAAATATTAATATGTGAAGTCGTTTTATGTTATCGGAATTTTTAATTATGATAATGTTTGTAAAGTCAAGAGTGTAAAAATAGAACAAAAGTTAGTTATGTGATAATAAAAAATTATTCATATTTTTCTATAAATTTGATATCCAAAATAAAAGAAAATTTAAATTATGATAACAAACCGGACGTGACCCTTTGTAATACCTGTTTTTTACAAGACACGATATTGCCTATGCGGTAAACAGGCATGTCCGGATTTATGTATTGACCAACCCAAGATTATTGATAAACAGCAATTGAATTTGTAAATAGAAATTTTTTTTGGACATATTTAAAAACATATTTGATGATAATCAAAGGAAAAATAAAATTATTTGTTTCATTCTATAAATTTGACATACAAAAGTGATAAAAAAAAACATTATTCATTTCATTCTATAAATTTGGCATCCAAATAAGTAGTTCTTTATTATAATATTATTTTCCTATTATTTAACCATAAAACCGACGACGTATTTGAACATTTATAATAAGAATTAGTATATAAATATTTAAATGCGATGTCGTTTGAAGTTTTTATGTATATTTATATATGTTAAAATATTTAATGAAATTTTAAATTATGACAACGTTTGCTAAATCTTGATTAATTATATTATAATAAAAAATATTGTTGACATAAAAAAAGAATAGAAAATGTTAACTTGTATTCAGTTTATTTAATAAATTGACATCAAAAATAGAAGAAGACTATGCATCCTGTAGTAAGAGAAAGTATTTCCAAAGAGATCATGTAGAGGCAAATCAAAGACTGATTGACGATTTCTTTGCCAATCAACCTACATATGACGATGCAATGCTTCGTCGCCGATTTCGGATGCGAAAACATGTTTTCTTTTGTATCGTTTGGGAACTATCAAGCATTAACAACTACTTCACCCAAAGAGTTGAGCAAACTAGTAAAGAAGGTATATCTCCATTAGCAAAATATACCACGGCCATGCAAATGTTAGCATATGGTGTGGCGGCTGACGCTGCCGATAAATACATCAAAATATGAGGTACTACAACATTGGAGTGCTTGCGTAGATTCTATGAAGGAATCATACATTTGTATAAGCAAGTGTATCTCGAGCTCCAACACAAGATGACCGTCAAAGAATTCTGCATGTTAGTGAGATACATGGGTTTCTGGAGATTATTTGATGTGATCCTCCAAGATCTTTCACTCAAAGTTGGTTTGGATAATCCTTGACGTTCTATGGAAGCGGAAACTCCACAAAAACAAGGCGGTAGAACTTCAGTAAATAGAAAATGCGTGGTAGCAATATTAGGTATATGAAACCTAACACCTCACACCGACAGTTTGAGAACGAATTCTAACACTTCAGTCGATAGAATGGCCACACAAGTGTGATGAAGAACACTTGATAAACCGGTTTGATCCCCTGGATATTACACACCAAGACAGATCGAAAGTTCACAAGGAACAAAGAGAATCACTCTCAAAAGTTTTATAAAAAAAAAGGTTGTCTCTCAAAATGAGATTACATGAGTTTATAAAGAGAAAATGAGACTTGAAGAGTGAAGTCTAAGTTATTCTCGAAGACTAGAAAGAAATTAAAGATAGATTGACCAAAAATGACTTTTAGTCTTCATTTTCGTCAATCAGAAAAGTGGCCTGTTTGCAGCCTGGCGGGTGCTCCAAACCGGCGGGTTTGTGTGAATTGGGGCCAGCCTGGAAGCATATGTTAGCCCGGCGGGTGCTCTAAACCGGCGGGTTTGTGCGAAAGTAGTACAACCTCAATGTTTTGCACTTTTGCTCCCACATTGCTTTCTTTGCCCATAACTTCTTGGATTAGTCCATTAAGTGCATTCCTTAGCTTCTTAACTCTCGCCGAGTCATTGGTCCTTCAGGTACAAGCATTGCATCCTCAGGTTCAAGCTCTGCTTCCACTTGATTATCCTTGTTGCATTCCATGATCACATCATGCCCCTCTTCTTGAAAAAGATTTGACCTCAAATCCGGCTCATCTGCAGCAAAAGGAACTAAGTCAGAAACTTTAAAGGTTGAACTCACATTGTGCTTACCTTGCAAGTCAATTTAGTAAGCATTGTCACTGATTTTCTTTAAGACTTTGAATGGACCATCGATCCTTGGCATGCGTTTAGACTTTCTTTCAGCTGGAAAGCGTTCCTTTCTCAAGTGTACCCAAACCAGATCTCCAACGTCAAAGACCATCTTTTTCCTCCCTTTGTTTGCTTGCATTTCATAATGCTTTGTCCTTGCTTCAATGTTTAATCGTGCTTTCTCATGGATCTGTTTAACAAGTTCAGCTTTCTTTTTCCCATCCATGCTAACTATTTCATTCAAAGGCAAAGGGATTAGATCCAAAGGAGTTAGAGGATTGAAACCATAAACAATCTGAAAAGGAGAATACTTGGTAGCAGAATGAACTGAATGATTATATGCAAACTCAACATGAGGCAAACAATCTTCCCAAGTTCTAATGTTCTTTTTAATGATTGCACGCAGGAGTGTAGACAAAGTTCTATTGACAACTTCAGTTTGTCCATCAGTTTGAGGATGACAAGTAGTTGAAAACAACAACTTAGTCCCTAACTTAGACCACAAAGTTTTCCAGAAATAGCTTAAGAACTTAGTGTCTCTATCAGATACAATTGTTCTAGGCATGCCATGCAATCGAACAACCTCTCTAAAGAACAACTCAGCAACAAGCGATGCATCATCAGTTTTATGACATGGGATAAAATGTGCCATCTTAGAGAATCTATCTACAACAACAAAGACATAATCCCTTCCTTTGTTAGTTCTTGGCAATCCCAACACAAAATCCATAGAGATATCAGTCCATGGCTCAGTATGAATGGGTGAAGGAGTATACAAACCGTGGGGTTGCACTTTAGATTTTGATTGCTTGCAAGTGACACATCTACCACAGATCCTTTCCACATTTCTCTTCATATGCGGCCAGTAGAAATGATCCTGCATAAGATCTAATGTTTTGGCAACTCCAAAATGTCCCATTAAGCCACCTCCATGAGCTTCTCTAACAAACAATCTCTCAAAGAGCAATTAGGCACACAAACGATTTTCATAAAACAGAAATCCTTCATGCCTAAAATACTTTCCATAAGCAAATTTTTCTTAAGCTTGAAACACCTCTTTGAACTCATAATCAGAATCATACATTTCCTTAAGTTGTTCAAATCCTAACAACTTAGCATCAAGAGTAGAGATGAGGACGTACCTTCTAGACAAGGCATCAGCAACAACGTTTTCCTTACCTTGTTTGTACTTGATGACATAAGGAACGTCTCAATGAATTCTACCCATCTGACATGTCTTTTGTTTAGCTTTTGCTGGCCCTTCAGATGTTTTAGAGACTCGTGATCAGTGTGAATCACAAACTCTTTTGGCCACAAGTAGTGCTGCCACGTTTGTAAGGCTCGGACCAAGGCATAGAGCTCCTTATCGTATGTTGGATAGTTCAAGGTGGCTCCTCCTAGTTTCTCAATGAAATAAGCAATGGGATTCTTTTCTTGCATCATCATTGCTCCAATACCTACACCAGAAGCATCACATTCAATTTCAAAGGTCTTAAGAAAGTTTGGCAGGGACAAAAGAGGTGTGTTTGTAAGCTTCCTTTTCAAAGTCTGAAATGCCTCTTCTTGTGCTTCTTCCCATTTAAAACCAACTTCCTTTTTGATCACTTCAGTCAGTGGTGCAGCAATGGTACTAAAGTCTTTCACAAAACGTCTATAGAAGCCTGCTAGTCCATGGAAACTTCTGACTTCTCCAACTGTCTTTTGACTAGGCCATTCACGAATTGCTTTGACCTTCTCCTCATCCACGCTAATGCCCTGTGCACTTACAACAAAGCCTAAAAAGACAAGATTATATGTGCAGAAAGTGCATTTCTTCAAGTTGGCAAATAGCTTTTCCTTTCTTAGAGCATCTAAAACAGATTTCAAATGCTCTACATGCTCACTTAAGCTTTTGCTATAAACCAGAATATCATCAAAGTATACCACCACAAAAACGCCTATGAATGTTCTCAAAACATGGTTCATTAATCTCATGAATGCACTAGGTGCATTAGTTAAACCAAGAGGCATCACTAACCATTCATACAATCCCTGTTTAGTTTTGAAAGCAGTTTTCCATTCATCACCCTCTTTCATGCGAATTTGATGATATCCACTTTTCAGATCAATTTTAGAAAATACACTAGAACCATACAACTCATCTAGCATATCTTCTAAACGTGGGATAGGGTGGCGATACTTAACTGTTATGTTGTTGATGGCACGGCAGTCAACACACATTCTCCAACTCCCATCCTTCTTGGAACAAGTAACACTGGCACAACACAAGGGCTCATGCTCTCTCGAATGTATCCCTTTTCCATAAGCTCGCTGACTTGTTTTTGCAGCTCCTTGGTTCCCACTAGATTAGTTCTGTAGGCTGGACGGTTAGGTAGAGACGCTCCAGGCACAAAGTCTATATGATGCTCAATCCCATGAGTTGGTGGTAAACTACTAGGGTTGTCTTCAGGGAATACATCTCCAAAATCCTGCAAAAGAGAAGTAACTTCACTCGGTAGCACCAGTTCAATGTCAGTTAAACTCATTAGAGTTTCTTTGTAAACAATTAAAATCATGGGCTGTTTAGAGAAAAGAATTCTCTTAACCTCACTAGACCTCACAAAGAAGTTTGAATTTCTCACGGGTTTACTCTCAACGGCCTTTTTCTTGGTTTTACTCAAACTCTCACTCTATTTTTGGTGGATAGTGTTTGGGGGGTCACTCAGAGTGTTTTGCTCTTTTTCTTTCTTCTTGCTGAAGTGTTTTTGATCTTGATGTACTTCAGATGGTGTCAATGGAACTAGAGTGAACTTCTTTCCCTTAAACTCGAAAGTGTGCTTGTTTGAGAATCCATCGTGTGTAACCTTGCGATCAAACTGCCACGGTCTCCCCAAAAAAATATGACTAGCTTCCAGTGGCAAATCATCACACAGAATCTCATCCTTATACTTTCCAATAGAAAAAGGAACTCTTACTTGCTTTGTCACTGCCATTTCTCCATTGTCATTCAACCATTGCAGGCTATAGGGTCTCGGATGTCTCTCAGTTTGTAGACCCAACTTCTGAACCATAGTCTGACTAGCAACATTCATACAACTTCCTCCATCAATGATGAGGCTGCAAATCTTCTCATGAACAAGATATCTTGTGTGAAACAAGTTCTCTCGCTATTTTGTATCCTCAGGCTTGGTTTGAACTCTCAAAGATCTTCTAGTGACAAGCAAATCACCTTTAAGTGGAAGTTCATCACGTTCTCTAGATGAATATGATTCCTCTCATTCTTCTTCATCGGTAACAATATCTCCATTGTCTAGAAGAAGCATAGCTCGTCGGTTAGAGCACTCATTGGCATAATGTCCCTTGCCATGACACTTGAAGTATTGAACATCACAGTTTCTTGGCTTTGTAGGCTCGGTTCTCTCTTTGTTATCTTGAATAACAGCTGTTGGTTTAGCATCAAACCTTGGTTTTGGGGCTGTCTTTTCTTCTCTGGAATAAGTAGGTCTTGCATTAGAAGATCCAGCACCATAAGACTGTCCAGTTGTACCCCTCCTCTTGAGTTGTTGCTCCATCAAGATAGCTTTGTGTAACATCTCTTCCAAGTCTACATAGTGTTGTAGCTCCATCCGGTCCTGAAGATCTCTGTTCATACCACTAAAGAATCTTGACATGGTGGCTTCTCGATCTTCATCAATATCAGCTCTTATCATAAGAGTCTCCATCTCTTGGTATAATCTTCCACATTTCTGCTCCCTTGAGTTAATCTCCTTAGCTTTTGGTGCAGCTCTATGTGGTAATGTCCTGGTTCAAAGCGCTTCCTCATTATCACTTTCATCTCATTCCATGTTTCAATGGGATGCTCTCCATTTCGTCTCCTGCTAGTAACAAACTGATCCCACAAGTTAATAGCATAATCATATAACTCAGTAGCTGCTACTCTAACCTTCTTGTTTTCTGAGTAGTTTTGGCAATCAAAGACGAGCTCAATCTTCTTCTCCCACTCCAAGTAGGCGTCTCGATCATTTTTCAAAAGAAATGATGGAATTTTTAACTTAAGACCACCCAAGTTGTCATCAGTCTGTCCTCTTGCGTCTCTAGCACGTCTACGTCTCCTTTGACTTCCCTGAGATGAGTGATCATCATGACTATAGTAGTCATCATCCAGTTCGACCCTCGCTGGTCTAGGTTGATCTCTTTCTCTTACAGCAGGCACATCTTGCCTATGTCGTGCTTCCACTCGCACTTCCTCTAGTCTCTCATACACACCATTCATCTCGATCCTCAGCATTCTTTGCATTTCTCCCATCATTGCTTGCATTTGCAAATTATGTATTGCCTCTCTTTCTTCATTGTTGTTTTCATCGTGATTAGACATGATTATTTCCTGCAAAACTCAACAAACAGATTAGAAGTAAAAGCTCTCACAAGTGTTTCTCTCAAGTGTTTTCTCTCAAAAGTGTTTAACTCTCAAAGTGTTTCACCCAAACAGTTAGACACTCAGTGAATTCTCTTAGTTCCAATAGATCTAACAATCACAAAGTTGTGTTTTCTCCAAAGAGTTAATCAGCAAATCAAGCAAAAGGCAGAGAAGAGAAGATATATAGTTTAAGAAATTTGACTAGTCGATTTACCAACCAGATCCTTTTTTTTTTTTTTGGCTGGCTCAACTAGTGATTACAGCAGATAGAAAGAAAAGAAGATGAAGAGTTGCAAAAATATGAAAATAAGAAGATGAAAAGATGAGAAGATGAAAGATAGAATGATAACCGAACTTATGAGCGTTGCTCTGATACCACTTGATGCGATCCTCCAAGATCTTTCACTCAAAGTTGGTTTGGATAATCCTTGACGTTCTATGGAAGCGGAAACTCCAAAGAAACAAGGCGGTGGAACTTCGGTAGATAGAAAACGCGTGGTAGCAATATTAGGTATATGAAACCTAACACCTCACACCTACAGTTTGAGAACGAATTCTAACACTTCAGTCGATATAATGGCCACACAAGTGTGATAAAGAATTCTAGCATTTTGTTAACCTCGATTAGAGTCTAATTTAATTTTAGTTATTAAACAATTTATGTATTTTTTCTCTATATGTCCTAAGAGCGGTGAGGTGGTTGGTATGCACGAATGTGCAGGCCAACCATCTATCCGCCCTTAGGATAAGAAAAGATTGTAAACCCCATTTTGGTTTAATTAGCAATAGGTCAAGAAAAATTACATACTTAAAATATATATATTGGCAAGATTATATTGTGTAAGGAGAAAAGAAAGCATAGTATATATAATATTCAAGACGTATTATATATAATATTCAAGACATATTATAAGAATTTAATTATTATTTAATATAATTTTTACATTTGCAATTATATGTCATTGTGAACGGTAGAAAAAATAAAAAGTTTAAAATAAATCAGTTTCAAAATTGTTGTTAAACACTAAAGCTGTATATGTATAAAAATATAAAGTTTACATAATATATAAGCAAATTAATCAATACTTAAATATTACAACTCTTTATGTCTATATAAAACAATTATACATGCACACATGCACATGCGTGCATGCCAACCATAAAAATTAAACAAATTATTATATGTTTTAATATTTTCAGTTTATTTAGTTATCATATTTACAATTTCTATTGAAATCTATAACATTTTCATTTGATTTATCGTTATTTTATTATTATTAAATTTTCATATAATGTTATTATTAATACATAATTAATTATGTACAAACATATCAACTTCAATATACAATATTAATTATATATTGAACATATAAAATATTTTCTAACTCGCACATGATGCGAGCCGATCACCTAGTATAAAATATAAGCGGTGGGGTATGGTGTTGAATTTTATTAAATAAAACTATTATACAGTGTAAAAATTGAGAGAATGCTGAATTATTAGATAAAAGAGAGAGAAGATGATGTGAAGTGTTAAAAGGTAAAAAGTATGGTGTTGAAAGTTGAAACTAATGTAAATAGTTTAAGGATAAGGCCAAAACTCATAACCTTATAATGGTGAGAGGTAGCAACTGAAGAAGAGAACGGAATTATTCGTAGAGTTTATGTTTATTTTACCAAGTTTAATCCACACATTGTGTTTGAACTTCTGATTACGAACTGCAATAAGAACAAAACTCTTAAAAATAAATTATGCTTTATTTATTGGACTTGCTTCAAATTTAATTAGTTAAAATAAGATAACTTTATCATTTCTGTGCATGATAATACATTATCATAATATCATCTAATCGATTTATGAAATCACATTAAAATAAATATATTGTAAGTCAAATATTACATTTGAAATTTCAATTAAAAATCAACAAAAATAATTCTAACCAAAATAAAAACAAAATATTTACAAAAAAATAATCGTCTAAAAACAAAATGCTTATAAATACAACCTGCGCTCCCTAAAAATATAAAGCTAAAAGGAAGTCAGAAGACTTTTCTCAAAAAAAATACTAAACCACAATTTATTAACCTTTTTTGTTTACTTTGTGGCCAAGCTATATCATATTTGTTTGGGTCGACGAGCTATTTCTCCCTCTGAACTATGATATAGCATCAGTTCCATCCAAACTTTAAACCACTCGCTAAAACTCCATACTTTAAAACTTAAATACCTTATTACACCCAATAATGGACTTCTATACTTATATCCCCATCGAAATGAAGTTCAAAACGTATTTGCACACTAGTTTCTGATTTTTGGGTCACTGTTACCAAACCACGATTTTAAACCAATTAAAACATTAATAAACCGGATTGAGATCCGATTACAGACAAATAAAACCTACTATTTACCCGACCCGTAACCAGATTTTTCTAATTAACCCGACACTAAAAACCCCCAAATCCGAAAACTGTAAAAACTTTAGAAAGCAAAATTCTGTAATCTATTGATCAAGCTGGTCGCGTTCGAAGGTGTTTACGGAAGAATTTGGCGAAGAAGACGAAATCAATGGCCTTAGTCACTCATAATGAAGAAAATGAAATTGGAGAGTATGGTGACTTCGATGACGAAGCCCAAGTGGAACGAAACGAGTATCAAATCGAGCAAAGTGTGGCTGAGTTAATGGACGAGCAGACTCGTCAATAAACTCCAGAATCAAGTGTCGAAACTGACAGAGAGAAAAATGATGCAGGTCAAGATGTCTTTAACAAGTTCTATGTCTGTTTTGCCAATCTCAGACGATCATGGAAAGATACATATCGTCCATTGATAGGTGTTGATGGATGCTTTTTAAAAGGAAAAGGCCAGTTGCTTGTTGCCTTCGGTCGAGACGCATATAACGTAATCTATCCAATAGCATGGGCTGTTTGTTCAAGTTGAAGACACAGAGAATTGGTTATAGTTTGTGAGGAAGCTTAAGACTGATTTGGGTCTAGATCGAGGTGAAGTGTATATTATGGTGTCTGATCGTCAAAGGGTAATATGTTTTGATAAATTAGATTATTTTGCCTATGCTAAATTTTTCTCATAGCTCAAGGCTTGATACTCTCTTTCTCGTCTTAAGCAGTTGAATTGGAGTTGCCACAAATTGAAAATACGATTGAAACGCATAATACATTGTGGAATCTGCGGTAAGGCTGGTCACACCTCTCGGTTTCATAAGAAGTCTACAAACATTACTTTCTTCTTCGGGTGACATATGTATTTGGTCTCTTGGTTGCTTATGATGGTTTATTTACTGGATTTTGATGTATATTTACTTCATCTTGGCTTATTTTAGGATTCTCAAGGGAATGCTAGTCAAGCTGATCCTTCTCAAGGGGAGCTACCTCAAGTCACTTTGTGATTCAATGGGACTAGGAGCTGGGTTTTGTGTCGAAATGGACGAGTGTAGGATCTGGTTTTTGTGTCATTCTGTCTTGGTGTCAGTTTGGTTTTATGTCTTCGGGTATTTGTGTGAGATGTTATTATATTATGAACATCTTTCTTCTCTTGTTTTGAAGTCCTCGGGTCATGTATGAACATCTACCTTTCAAATCTCATTAGCCATTATCTATCTTTCATTCATTTACCTTGCACAAACAAAAGTACACAATATCAACATCATAACATTCGACTATAACTCAAGATGTTTTAACAAGACAGACAAAAAGACAGAGATAGAAAACAAGTTTGAATCAGTTACAATCAATCGATATAAACTAACAAAACACTTACAATCAATGGATATCAAATCGCCTCAATTCAATTTCGAAAAACTTGGTCCCAAATCGATTTCCCCAAATCAATTTTTCTGTTTTAGGGTTCTTCCTCTCTGTTTTAGAGTTTGAGTTTCGTCGTGTTTTAACGATAACATGTTTTGGGTCGGGTTTTAAATAAAGTCGGGTTCATGTCGGGTAATGGTTAACTCAAATGAATTGGGTTTGGGATCGGTTTGGTATAAGTTGTAGCAGGTTTAGGAGTGGTTCGCCTAGAGTAACCGAAAAATTCATTTATGGGTGTAATAAGGTATTTAACTTTTAAAGTATGGGGTTCTAGCGAGTGGCCTAAAGTTTGGGTGGAACTAATACTATATCATAGTTCCGAAGGGGAAATAGCTCGTCGACCCTATTTGTTTTCATCACATCCATTAAAATCATTGATTTGAAAACAATAAATGAATATGAAGACAAAATAAAATTAATATTACGTCGAAATAGTTCCTTCATATTTTAACTATTATCATTAAAAGTTCATAATAAGATCACATAATCGAGTGGTGTTTGGGACGTGACTAATATTAAATGTCGTTGTTCCATGCATGAAAGATTATGGAATTTGGCCCACAATTTCCTGATAAAAAATAAAAATAAATAAGTTGGTCAATAAGTTGGTCATAATGAACTCAACTCGAATTCGTAAAGAGGAAGTACCTCTTAGTGTTGATCTCATAAAACTTACAAAGACATTAGCAAATTCACAACACACATCAAATTTTTAAATCTACACATCACTAACATATTTACAGCTTGATTTTCCTTTGCGATTAAAAGCCTTGAGATCACATTGTGATTTATATATAAAAAAAAAAAATCCAAAGACGGTAAAAAGTAAATTCAGAAACAATTACAAACATGGAGTTTGTGTGTTGGTTCCCGTCCTGCTGTGTATCCTTTTAGTATCCTAGGCTTTCAATTGTTGTCGTTCTAGCCTTGCCATAATAGTGTTGTTTTTCTTGGACCTGATTAGTAACAGATGTACATTTACATTTTTTCTGTAGAAATATAGTTGTAGATTTTTTTTTGTGGCTTTAGATTTATTGCTATAAAAGTTTGACTATAGAAATTGTAAAATTTTGGAAAGCTTAAAATTATGTGCTTTAGAAAAAAATATTTTGTACAGCCAAAAAAGGAAAAAAAAATATTTTGGCTGTAAGTAAAAAGAGGAAAGCGAAAGTTTGATTGGATCCATTTGAAAGCTGTAGAATTTTTTTGTTATATACAACTTGTAAAACACGTATAATATTTTCATTTTGTAATTCATCATCTGCTTCAATACAAAAGGTTAAAAAAAAACAATGACAAACCCAATAACGAAAACAAAAGAATGAAAGATAATCACAATATTGGTTTTAAAAAAAAGAGAAAAACTTCATGAAATTAACATTTCGTTATCAAAAATAAAAAGATAATAACGAAAAGAACAGAAAATGAATTCAATTCAATCAGTATGTGAAATTGAATTTGGTCAAACTAATAAAAACATGTAGTTTGTTTTTTTTTAGTTTTCAGAGAGAAACTAAAAAAGAAAATTTCTATTTATTATGCCCTTTGTTTTCTTAAATCTATTTATTATGTTTAGATCTACAATATATCACAAGGGTACAACTTGACTAAGAACATCTTTTCAATTTGCGAGTCAAACTTCCTACAAATCATTAACTTTTAACCATATTGGTTTGGAAAGTTTCAAATATTTCACTTTCGGAAATCTGTTAAAATATCTTCATAATATTTGATGATATCTTAATGCATCATTTATATAAACTTTGTTCTCCTTGCCATTGAAAATCTGACTCTTCCAGAGTCCATAATATTTTTTGCATTACCAGATATCGTATTCACGCTTTTAGTGGAATCTTTCGTTTTGTGAAAGGAGAAATACTTTTATCTTTCATTATCGTGTGCGTTGTAGCACTGTCGGTCAAACATATATCTCCTTCCTCAGACTCAAATTCTGACATTTTCAGAATTTTAAATATTCATAAAAGGATCATTAATAAATGTTAAACAAAAACAGAAACTTATATTATATAACAACCTATTTTACAATAAAACTTATTTTAAAACAAAACATTAAAAATAAAAGTACATAGAATATCAAAAATATTAAACTTTTGTTTTTATTTTCTTCTTTAGAAAAACATCATATTACATCGATTTTCGTCATTTTGGTTTTGTTGATTCTTTTGGATCAACTTGAAAATCTGTAATATCAAGATGACTATCATCATTTTGGCCATGAAAAGAATGTTTGAGTTCATCAAAAATGCAGTTCGTTTCACTTTCTTTTTCTTTTGCTTTATGTGATTTCCGGTATAGATCAGCTAAATGTACCCAATGTTCTTTTATGCCGCATATGTAGCAAACAATTTTTGTTTCTTTTAGATTTCCTGGCCATCATCATTTCTTTGAAAATTCTTAATATGTTTTCCATTATTGGAATCATTAGAACGATATCTTCGTCCATGTCCATGTCCACGATCTCGACCACCGTTTCGACCGCGTCCATGTCCACGTCCTTGTCAGTTATTCTAGCTGAATGATGCAACATTCGCTTTTGAGAATAGTGGATATCCAGTTGGACGGCTTTGTTTGTTTATCACCACGAGCTCGTTATTTTCTTATGCAACAAAGAGGACATGCATCAACTCCGAATAACGAGTATATCCATTTGCCTGATATTGTTGCTGCGTGACTACATTTCTAGGGTGAAATATGGAGAGAGTTTTCTCTATAATATCATAATCACTTACAGTTTCTCAACACAACACCATCATGGATGTGATTCTGAACATCCCAGAATTATAATCACTAACATTTTTGTAATTCTGAAACCAGAGATGTAACCATTCTTGCGTGCCTTTTGGTAAAATCACATATTTCTGGTTTTCAAACCTTTCTTTAAGAGATTGCCAGAGATCTGGAGGATCTTCTTTTATGATGTACTCATCTTTTAAACCATCGTGAATATGGTGACGTAAAAATATCATGGCTTTTGCCTTTTTCTCATCTCCTTCGTCTTATACTTATCGATGGTCCCAAGAAGCTTGTTTCCTCTTAGATGCGTTTCCGCACCTACTGTTCATGTCATATATTTTTTCCAGTTATATCAAGGGCGGTAATTTCGAGCTTTGCTGTATTATAACTGAATAACAAAAGTTTACTTCACGATTACTTCACGATTTACTTCACGATTCCATATAATTGCGGATTCCGTAATAAATAAATGAACAAGGATGAGAGTTTTAACTTCTCATTCTTAAATAATATAAACAAGGATGAGGATTTTAATCTCTCACTCAATAGATAAATAAACAAGGATGGGTGTTTTAATCTTTCACTCTACAAATATGATATGAGGAGGCATAGTGTACCATGTGATCATTTCGATCGTGATAGCAGAGCCTACCATAACGATCAGCTCGGGGAAGGCACAACCTAACATCCCGGCATAACAAATAAATGATTTTCGACCGTGAAGGCTGAGCCATAATGATCGTCTCAAAGAAGGCAGAGCTTACCATCCCGGCATAATTAATAAACGAAGTAGGCAGAGCCTATCCCATAAATAATAAACTTTAAAATAAAATTAACACAAATAAATCTCACCTACCTAGTATATAGACAGATCGAGAGACGACCGTGATGATAATGTATTATAAAATATAACGATATATATGTATTATCTATGTAGTGAGATTTGTATATATATATATATATTATAAATAAATTAAAAAATATGAAAGAAGTGGAGGAGAGGAAGTGAATCTTTTTCTTTCCTTTATTACTTATGCACACTTGTTTCTTAATGTACATGGTCATATTTATAAACAACTAAGTCGGTTAAATCAATAAATATTATATTATAAAGAAATAAAAAAACGTGAAAGAAGTGGAGGAAAGGAAGAAAATCTACTTCTTTACTTTATTACATATACACACTTCTTTCTTAATGTGCATGGCCATATTTATAGACAACCAAGTCGGTTAAATCAATAAAGACAAAAGATAGATAATCATTATTATAACATAAACCACAATTTTTTAACACTTTTGTTTTCTCTGTCACCAACCTTTATCGTTTTTGTTTTCATCACTTTCATTAGAATCATGAATTTAAAAACAATAAATGAATATTACGTCTAAACAATTGCTTCGTATTTTAACTATAATCGTTAAAAGTTTATAATGAGATCATAGGACCATGCGATGTTTGGAACGGAACTAATATTACATGATGTAGTTCCAGACATAAAACAATTACGGGATTTGGCCCACAATATCCTAATAATAATAAAAAATGGTCACAATAAAGTCAATTCGAATTCGTAAAAAGAAAATACCTCTTGGTGTCGATCTCACAAAACTTACAAGGACATTAGCAAATTCACAATACACATCAAATTTTTAAATCTACGCATCACTAACATATGTACCCCATTCCAACAGCTTGTTTTTTCTTTGCGATAACGTGCCTTGAGATCACGTTGTGATTTTTAAAAAAAATACCAACCCAAAAATGGAAAAAAATAAATTCAGAAACAATGACAAACCCAATAACAAAAACAAAAGAGTGAGAGACAATAACGAAAACAACAGAAAATGAAGTCAATTCAATCTGTATGTGAATGGAATTTGGTATTTTTTTTAACAAAAATTCTATTTATTATGCCCATTTTTTTCTTAAATCTATTTATTATGTTTAAACCTCCAATAATATATCAAAAGAGTACAACTTGATTGAGAGCATATTTTTAATTTGCAAGTCAATCTTCCTACCAATCATTAACTTTTAACTATATTGGTTTGGAAGGTTTCAAATATTTCAGTTTCAGAAATCTATCAAAATATCTTCAGAATATTTGACTATATCTAGATAAACTTTAAAGTTAAATAGTTTAAAAAGTTGAATATTGAAAATGATATTAGAAACTTAAAAATCATATATTTATCTTGGAAAAAAAAAACAAATCCTACAAAAAGTAGTCACCAACTATTTAGTTATATTCAGATTTATTACCGTGCTTTTGGGATATACATTTGCCTTAGCGTTTATTAGGACCCTTTTAAAATCTTTTTACAGTAAGAAACTCGTAAAATGACATCATATTTGAATGTTTATTATAAAAAAACTGGTAAAAGATAAATATTAATATGTGAAGTCGTTTTACGTTATCGGAATTTTTAATTATGATAATGTTTGTAAAATCAAGAGTGTAAAAAGAGAAAAAAATTTAGTAACGCGATAATAAAAAATTATTCATATTATTCTATAAATTTGATATCCAAAATAAAAGAAAATTTCAATTATGATAACAAACCGGACGTGACACTTTGTAATACCTGTCACTTTGTAATACCTGTTTTTTACAAGACACGATATTACTTATGCGGTAAACAGGCATGTCCGGATTTATGTATTTACCAACCCAAGATTATTGATAAACAGCAATTGAATGTGTAAATAGAAAGTTTTTTGGACATTTTTAAAAACATATTTGATGATAATCAAAGGAAAAATAAAATCATTTGTTTCATTCTATAATTTTGACATACAAAAATGATAAAAAATAACATTATTCATTTCATTCTATAAATTTGGCATCCAAAATAAGTAATTCTTTATTATAATATTATTTTCCTATTATTTAACCATAAAAACGACGGCGTGTTTGAACATTTATAATAAGAATTAGTATATAAATATTTAAATGCGATGTCCTTTGAAGTTTTTATGTATATTTATGAGAGAGTTACGTAATAAGGCACTTTACAAAATCTCGTTTCAAAAAAGGCACTTATCACTAGGAGGGCACTTTGAACATATTTTGGTTATATGATTTGTCTAATTTACCCTTAATGAATAAAAGCGGTGATTTTAGTTACAACTGGGTCTTTATTTTTTTCGGTGACATCCCATTAACGGAGTTGTAGAAAAAGTGAGATAGATCAACGATAAAAGATTTTTATATGCCGTCTACTTGGGTTGAGACAGATGTTACTAATTTTAGTTGGAATTGGGATTTGAATCGACCCGGCATACGAAATTGAATCACGCAAAGGATTTAGAGGAGAATTAATTTCATCGCTGGCGGTTAAACATGTGCTGCGCAAGTGTGGGTAGGTTTGGGCTATGGCACGATTCTGGAGATCGGAGGATTGAGCAAGGGAATTGGGATATCACTCGCGTTTGTTGCGACAATTGCGATAGCCATCGTGTTGTGTCGGGATGGAACAAGTTGGTAGGATTTTGCAGAAAGCAAAGCTAGTGTAAGATAACTAAGCAGGCGGTAGAGGCGTAGCCTCTTTTGTTTTTCTTTTCTGAAACCTAATGAAAAAATTGGAGGAGACGTTTATAATGGACAAAGTATGATGGACGTTGATTCGTTTGTATGATTTGTTGGCAGCTTAGTCGACCAAGGGAAGGATGTGAGTGGATTTAAATGGATGGATACACGTGGATGACTAACAAACCCGCGTGAACGTGGATGCTTTGGTATTATCATACACAGAGACAAAGAAAATATATCGTATGGATGAGGTATTATGGACAGTTCTCATAGGATGGACGTAGCAATTGTGTGTAGTGGATTGTCGTGGTTGGACGAACGCACATAGTATACAAATCACGTAATGTCTGCAGATGGGCGGTATTGTATGGATAAGCATTGTGCCAAAGTTATTCGATGAATCAATTTCGTATATGAATCAAGTATAAATGTGGATGGTTAAGGAAGTACGTGGACATGTTGGACGGGAATTTTCAATTGGTTGGATTCAGTTTTGCCTTTGGTAGAAACTGTTGATTTTGTTTGGTGGAAAGGAATTTATAAGGTGTAAATTTGTAGATATACAAAGCGTGTACGATGTTGATATAATAAAGATAGCGATAGCGTGGATAGCCTAGAGAACAATTTTTAATTAAGGTGCATGATCAACGTGGATGTGTTGATGTGGATGGTTGCAGCGTGAACGTGATTGATATAATAAGGATAGTGATAGCGTGGACAACGAGTGAGAAGAGTTTCCCATCTCAATGTGGATAAGTGTGTTAGTTGTGCAAGCGTCTCTCGTGGATGATGTAACGTGATTGACGTGACGTGGATATGGTGCAACACAAAATTGTTCTCGCATGGATATGAAATGCATATACGATGTACATATATTATGGATAGAGAAAGCATGGATAGTAAAAGCTTTGTGGATGATCTTGAATTTAAATATACAATTTTCCGTGGATGCAATTGGTTGGATGTAGTTGGTTGTTTAACCTTTGTTTAAAGTTTGTGAATTCCTAATGAGAGATAGAGAGAAGTAAAGAGATGTCAACTCTGCAACTTTTTAAGATTTGGTTGCTCCTCAACTACGAACGGAGAAGATGTCAGCTGGACAAGGGCCTTATCTAGATGGAACTGAAATTCATATTATGAATTTCTTATGTCTTTGTTATATCTTGTAAGTGTTTTATATATTTTTTGTACATGAAAAAATTTAGTATCTTTTAGTGTCTCGTAAACATCTTATATTTGGTGGTTTTAGGCCAATGATGATTTGCTTTGTCTGTCTTTCAATATTCTGGTACATTCCCATGGTACATTGAGATCTTGCCTCCAACAACGCAGAAAGCCCCATCAATTCCGCAGGAGGCAACATTACGCTTGCGCTCAATTTTATGGGATTGTAATTCTTCTTCTAATCTTGATAGACAACATTTAGTTTTCTTCTTTAATGCAAACATAATTTGGTATCGGTGATATAAGTAAAGCGTTAACGTGTGAACATATGATGCTTGGCTCCATTGCTTATTGAATATGGTTTGTATAACCATCTAGTTTCAGCCTGGATCACGCCAATGTCTCCGTGGGAACACCGGCTACTTGGTTCCTTGTGACTCTGGACACATGCATCGATTTGCTTTGGTTGCATTGCAATTGCTGTAGTGCTTGCAAGATGATGGATGCTGGGCTTCGAGATGTACGTTTCCCTTCTCGAAGTCGTAAAACATTTCTTCAAACTATTTTGTTCTGTAACGCTTTTTGTTTCTCTTCTTTGCGGTAGTACAATGGTTTATTAGGTTTTTTAGATTCAATCCATGTGGATATGTAAGTGTGGAGAATGAAATGAGTTGAGGAGAATTTATGGTTCAAAGGTCGTTAGATCAATTGAGAGTTACAGTCTAGGTCGTGGTAGCTCTAGACAGGGACAAGTGGACAATGTATCGTAGACACAACATAAGAAATATGAGTCAAGTATAGAACTTTGTAAACACATGGATAAAATAAAAATTGCATAAACAATACAATGAATAGCAAATTCACTAGTTCCTTTAATAAGAATGATATCGATATTCTGAAATTCTTCAATCACCAATAGAGGCACAATCGAACTTGCCTCCTCCAACTCCATACGTCTTGGTCGTAAAATTGATGGGCGCCTAGGAAAAGATTGGAGACATTTGTCAAAACAAAGCGGTGGACGGTGGTTGAGAAAACAGTGAAGTGAGCATATATCGATATGCTCTACAAAAAAATTGTGTGTAGCAGAAATTGTGGATGCAAAATTAAGGATCATAAATGTACAAGTTAAATGGACAAGCAAAAAAGGATGGACAAGCAAACGTGTACGAGTGTAAAATGAATGAGAGTCGGTTGCACAAATGGATGGATACAGATGGATGAGTTATCGTGTGCACAAATGGATGGATACAAATGGATGAGTTATCGTGTACGATTACCAATTTTACTGAAAATCCATTGACTAAATGGTTACACAGTGATGAAATGTCTGAGAATCGAATGAACAAATGGATGTGGAGACATGGATGAGTTATCAAATCAAAGCATGGTTGAGTGATTGTATGGGAGTCGACTGAACATATAGTATAACGTTTGAGTGAACTAATGGATGGAAACGAGTAGTGTACGAGTCGATGAAAAAGCATTGACTAAATGGATGCACAATAATGGATTAGCTTCATATGAGCATGACAAAGTAAATGGTGAGTTTCGCCAGGTGCTAGTAAAGAAACCAAATGGAGAGTGGTCGGAGTATTTCTTTAAAAGCGTTGACCCAAAAACTCACTTTCAAAATGTGGTAGTTCTGAATGGGATTACCTCCATATTGAAGACGAAGCCGAAGCTTGAGATTGCGGTATGGGATTTGAGAAATCTGGGAAGTCCTCAACTTTAGGATTACGTGAGATAGTGCAGACTTCGGGTTGTTATCACTGGCCCATTTCTTCTTCACCGAGATTCAAAGTAGGAGAATGTTTAGTAGGTGGAGATACTCGATTTGCCGATTGCAAAACTTGTAGAACGACGATTTAAGTTCTAGGGTTTTGATTTGTCAGCGATAGAGGGATACGGCGGTGATATGTGTGCCTTCTTTTTTTTTACGGAATTCTTAATATTTTATGAGGTAAATTGGATTATTATCTTAAGGTGAAATGTTAGAAAAGGGATAGAATCGTATTTCCTCTTAGTGAAAGTGCTCTAGTATTGTAAAGTGCCTTATCTTGATATTGGACTTCTCTAAAGTGCCTTATTGAGTAATATTCTCCTATATTTATATATGTTAAAGTATTTAATGAAACTTTAAATTATGACAACGTTGACTAAATCTTGATTAATTATATTATAATAAAAAATATTGTTGACATCAAAAAAGAAAAAAAAATGTTAACTTGTATTCAGTTTATTTCATAAATTGACATCAAAAATAGAGGAAGACTATGCATCCCGTAGCAAGAGAAAGTATATCCAAAGAGATCATGTAGCGGCAAATCAAAGACTGATTGACGATTTCTTTGCCAATTAACCTACATATGACGATGCAATGCTTCGTCGCCGATTTCGGATGCGAAAACATGTTTTCTTTTCTATCGTGTGAGAACTATCAAGAATTAACAACTACTTCACCCAAAGAGTTGAGCAAACCAGTAAAGAAGGTATATCTCCATTAGCAAAATATACCACGACCATGCAAATGTTAGCATATGGTGTGGCGGCAGACGCTGCCGATAAATACATCAAAATATGAGGTACTACAGCATTGGAGTGCTTGCGTAGATTCTATGAAGAAATCATACATTTGTATAGGCAAGTGTATATCGAGCTCCAACACAAGATGACCGGCAAATAATTATGCATGTTAGTGAGATACATGGGTTTCTGGAGATTATTGGGAGTATTGATTGCATGCACTGGGAATGAAAAAAATATCTTACAGCGTGGGAAGGTGAAACTACTTGGGGAGATAAGGGAACCACCACTGTTATTCTTGAAGCAGTTGCATCTCATGATCTATGGATCTAGCATGCCTTTCTGGATGTCCGGGCACATTGAACAATATAAACGTTCTAGACCGTTCACTAGTGTCCGATGATGTTGAGCAGGGAAATACTGCAAGAGTGAACTTCTTCGTGAATCAACGTCTGTATAATATCTAACTGGCGGTTAAAGTCATTTGCGAACCAGCTCGCACGTGGGACATAGCGGATTTGGCTATCATCAAGAGGTCATATATCATATTGCATAATATGATTGTTGAGGATGAACGAGATACATATCCTCAACATTGGACCGATTATGATCAATCTTAGGAAAGTGGGTCTAGTACACAGTAACAATTCTCGACCAAGGTGCTACTTGCAGTTGCAAATCAAATGCATGCTAGATCCGAGTTACGTGATTCAAATGTACATCACGAATTGCAAGCAGCTATAGTCAAACACATATGTGCAAAATTTGGAATTTTCCGTGATTAAAGAGACTTTAAAGTCTTTATGTGTGATTTAAGAGCTTTATTTTTTGTGAGTTGAGTCTATTGTACTAATTAAGTTAGGTGTGTTTTATTTGTTATTTTGTGTGCTTATTAGTGTATTGTATTGAATTTTAAGTTTTTCGTAATTTTATTTGTTTTAATAATGACTATCTTTATTTCAGTATTTCTCATATTTATTAATTCTAAGAAAACAAAATTAAAAAATATAAAATATGAAAAAAATATTTAAAATAAATTATATAACTCATAATTAATTTAATTTAATTTCAATCGATAATTATTATTAATATGTAATCACAATAACAAAAAGATAAAAACAAATGATAATCCTCCTACCTATTATTTGAGAAGACCTTTTAGTGAAAAATCATGACTTGTCAGCTCCACAATGAAAGTTAGTGCATTCTAATGATGATAAATGTGACATGTCAAATTTCCAAAAATAAACGAAATATTTTGATTGGTTGAGTTAAAATTAAATAAATTATGAAATTAAAACATAAATACACTAGATTATAACACTAAAATTAGTAAATTAAATTAACAGAAAATAATAATTATTATGATTTCAATTTTATTTTACATATATTGATAATAATTTGCATAAAATATGATTACAAAAATTTTACAACCAATATATATTATATTTTATATAAAAATAATAATATATTATCCAATATGATAGTAAATACGCTATACCATTTTTATCTCTAATTATTTTTAAAATAAAAAAAGTTATATCATACTCATATACAGTCTCATTGTAAATCGAGAATTTGAGATCAGAAATAAAATAAAATGTAACCGGATGAAAAAATAAATTATAATAAGATAAAACAAATATGAATAAGAAGTAGAAATAAAAATAAATCTCTACAGTTTTGTTTTTCCGTAATACTCTCGTGATTTGTTTTATGGAGTCATTTAAAAATCTTAAGAAGCGAATTTTATAATAAACACATGTGCGGCTCAAATTTTATAATGAACACATGCGTGCATGCCAACCATATGAAATTTATTTTCTTTATCAAACCAATTCCTAAAATATTTTCTAACTCGCACATGGTGCGAACCGATCACCTAGTATAAAATATAAGCGGTGGGGTATGGAGTTAAATTTTATTAAACAAAACTATTTTACAGTGTAAAAAAATTGAGTGAATGCTGAATTATTAGATAAAAGAGAGAGAAGATGATGTGAAGTGTTAAAAGGTAAAAAGTATGGTGTTGAAAGTTGAAACTAATGTAAATAGTTTAAGGATAAGGCCAAAACTCATAACCTTATAATGGTGAGAGGTAGCAACTGAAGAAGAGAACGGAATTATTCGTAGAGTTTATGTTTATTTTACCAAGTTTAATCCACACATTGTGTTTGAACTTCTGATTACGAACTGCAATAAGAACAAAACTCTTAAAAATAAATTATGCTTTATTTATTGGACTTGCTTCAAATTTAATAAGTTAAAATAAGATAACTTTATCATTTCTGTGCATGATAATACATTATCATAATATCATCTAATCGATTTATGAAATCACATTAAAATAAATATATTGTAAGTCAAATATTACATTTGAAATTTCAATTAAAAATCAACAAAAATAATTCTAACCAAAATAAAAACAAAATATTTACAAAAAAATAATCGTCTAAAAACAAAATGCTTACAAATACAACCTGCGCTCCCTAAAAATATAAAGCTAAAAGGAAGTCAGAAGACTTTTCTCAAAAAAAATACTAAACCACAATTTATTAACCTTTTTTGTTTACTTTGTGGCCAAGCTATATCATATTTGTTTGGGTCGACGAGCTATTTCTCCCTCTGAACTATGATATAGCATCAGTTCCACCCAAACTTTAAACCACTCGCTAAAACTCCATACTTTAAAACTTAAATACCTTATTACACCCAATAATGGACTTCTATACTTATATCCCCATCGAAATGAAGTTCAAAACGTATTTGCACACTAGTTTCTGATTTTTGGGTCACTGTTACCAAACCACGATTTTAAACCAATTAAAACATTAATAAACCGGATTGAGATCCGATTACAGACAAATAAAACCTACTATTTACCCGACCCGTAACCAGATTTTTCTAATTAACCCGACACTAAAAACCCCCAAATCCGAAAACTGTAAAAACTTTAGAAAGCAAAATTCTGTAATCGATTGATCAAGCTGGTCGCGTTCGAAGGTGTTTACGGAAGAATTTGGCGAAGAAGACGAAATCAATGGCCTTAGTCACTCATAATGAAGAAAATGAAATTGGAGAGTATGGTGACTTCGATGACGAAGCCCAAGTGGAACGAAACGAGTATCAAATCGAGCAAAGTGTGGCTGAGTTAATGGACGAGCAGACTCGTCAATAAACTCCAGAATCAAGTGTCGAAACTGACAGAGAGAAAAATGATGCAGGTCAAGATGTCTTTAACAAGTTCTATGTCTGTTTTGCCAATCTCAGACGATCATGGAAAGATACATATCGTCCATTGATAGGTGTTGATGGATGCTTTTTAAAAGGAAAAGGCCAGTTGCTTGTTGCCTTCGGTCGAGACGCATATAACGTAATCTATCCAATAGCATGGGCTGTTTGTTCAAGTTGAAGACACAGAGAATTGGTTATAGTTTGTGAGGAAGCTTAAGACTGATTTGGGTCTAGATCGAGGTGAAGTGTATATTATGGTGTCTGATCGTCAAAGGGTAATATGTTTTGATAAATTAGATTATTTTGCCTATGCTAAATTTTTCTCATAGCTCAAGGCTTGATACTCTCTTTCTCGTCTTAAGCAGTTGAATTGGAGTTGCCACAAATTGAAAATACGATTGAAACGCATAATACATTGTGGAATCTGCGGTAAGGCTGGTCACACCTCTCGGTTTCATAAGAAGTCTACAAACATTACTTTCTTCTTCGGGTGACATATGTATTTGGTCTCTTGGTTGCTTATGATGGTTTATTTACTGGATTTTGATGTATATTTACTTCATCTTGGCTTATTTTAGGATTCTCAAGGGAATGCTAGTCAAGCTGATCCTTCTCAAGGGGAGCTACCTCAAGTCACTATGTGATTCAATGGGACTAGGAGCTGGGTTTTGTGTCGAAATGGACGAGTGTAGGAGCTGGTTTTTGTGTCATTCTGTCTTGGTGTCAGTTTGGTTTTATGTCTTCGGGTATTTGTGTGAGATGTTATAATATTATGAACATCTTTCTTCTCTTGTTTTGAAGTCCTCGGGTCATGTATGAACATCTACCTTTCAAATCTCATTAGCCATTATCTATCCTTCATTCATTTACCTTGCACAAACAAAAGTACACAATATCAACATCATAACATTCGACTAGAACTCAAGATGTTTTAACAAGACAGACAAAAAGACAGAGATAGAAAACAAGTTTGAATCAGTTACAATCAATCGATATAAACTAACAAAACACTTACAATCAATGGATATCAACTCGTCCCAATTCAATTTTGAAAAACTTTGTCCCAAATCGATTTCCCCAAATCAATTTTTCTGTTTTAGAGTTCTTCCTCTCTGTTTTTGAGTTTGAGTTTCGTCGTGTTTTAACGAAAACATGTTTTGGGTCGGGTTTTAAATAGAGTCGGGTTCATGTCGGGTAATGGTTAACTCAAATGAATTGGGTTTGGGATCGGTTTGGTATAAGCTGTAGCAGGTTTAGGAGTGGTTCGCCTAGAGTAACCGAAAAAATCATTTATGGGTGTAATAAGGTATTTAACTTTTAAAGTATGGGGTTTTAGCGAGTGGCTTAAAGTTTGGGTGGAGCTGATACTATACCATAGTTCCGAGGGGGAAATAGCTCGTTGACCCTATTTGTTTTCATCACATCCATTAGAATCATTGATTTAAAAACAATAAATGAATATGAAGACAAAAAAAAATTAATATTACGTCGAAACAGTTGCTTCATATTTTAACTATAATCATTAAAAGTTCATAATAAGATCACATGATCGAGTGGTGTTTGGGACGTGACTAATATTAAATGTCGTTGTTCCTTGTATGAAAGATTATGGAATTTGGCCCACAATTTCCTGATAAAAAATAAAAATAAATAAGTTGGTCAATAAGTTGGTCATAATGAACTCAACTCGAATTCGTAAAGAGGAAGTATCTCTTAGTGTTGATCTCATAAAACTTACAAAGACATTAGCAAATTCACAACACACATCAAATTTTTAAATCTACACATCACTAACATATTTACAGCTTGATTTTCCTTTGCGATTAAAAGCCTTGAGATCACATTGTGATTTATATATAAAAAAAAAAAATCCAAAGACGGTAAAAAGTAAATTCAGAAACAATTACAAACATGGAGTTTGTGTGTTGGTTCCCGTCCTGCTGTGTATCCTTTTAGTATCCTAGGCTTTCAATTGTTGTCGTTCTAGCCTTGCCATAATAGTGTTGTTTTTCTTGGACCTGATTAGTAACAGATGTACATTTACATTTTTGCTGTAGAAATATAGTTGTAGATTTTTTTTTGTGGCTTTAGATTTATTGCTATAAAAGTTTGACTATAGAAATTGTAAAATTTTGGAAAGCTTAAAATTATGTGCTTTAGAAAAAATATTTTGTACAGCCAAAAAAGGAAAAAAAAATATTTTGGCTGTAAGTAAAAAGAGGAAAAATATGATTGGATCCATTTGATAGCTGTAGAATTTTTTTGCTATATACAGTTTGTAAAACACTTGCCAATCAATCTCTTTATAATATTTTCATTTTGTAATTCATCATCTGCTTCAATACAAAAGGTTAAAAAAAAACAATGACAAACCCAATAACGAAAACAAAAGAATGAAAGATAATCACAATATTAGTTTCAAAAAAAAAAGACAATAACTATATGAAACTAACATTTCGTTATCAGAAAAAAAAAGACAATAACGAAAAGAACACAAAATAAATTCAATTCAATCAGTATGTGAAATGGAATTTGGTCAAACTAATAAAAACATGTAGTTTGTTTTCTTTTAGTTTTCAGAGAGAAACTAAAAAACAAAATTTCTATTTATTATGCCTTTTGTTTTCTTAAATCTATTTATTAGGTTGAGATCTACAATATATCACAAGGGTACAACTTGACTAAGAACATCTTTTCAATTTTCGAGTCAATCTTCCTACAAATCATTAACTTTTTAACCATATTGGGTTGGAAAGTTTCAAATATTTCACTTTGGGAAATCTGTTAAAATATCTTCACAATATTTGATGATATCTTGATAAACTTTTAAGTTAAATAGTTTAAAAAGTTGAATATTAAAAATGATATTGGAAACTTTAAAAATCATATATTTATCTTGGGAATTAAAAAAAAAACAAATCCTACAAAAAAGTAGTCACCAACTATTTACTTATTTATGAAAACATATAGGACTATTAGAATTTTAGAAAAATAAATAAATGAAACTTTAAACAAATTTATTATTCAGATTCATCACCGTGCTTGTATGATATACATTTCTCTTAGGAATGTTTTTAACTCTTTTTACCTTAAGAAACTCGTAGAATGATATTATATTTGAATGTTTATTATAAAAAACTTGTAAAAGATAACTATTAAAATGTGGTCTCGCTTTATGTTATCTGAAAATTTCAATTATGAAAATATTTGTAAAATCAAGGGTGTAAAAAGAGAAAAATATAATTAGAAAAATATAGTTAGATGAGAATAAAAAAAATTTCATTTTATTCCAAAAATTTGATATCCAAAGTAAAAGAAAATTTCAATTATCATAACGTGCCGGACGTGACAGTTTGCAATACATATGTTTACAAGACATGATATTGCCTATGCGGTAAACAAGATTTGCGAATTTATGTATCCACCAAACGAAAATCATTGATAAACATTAATCGAAGGTGTAAAAAGAAAGGTTTTTGGACATTTTACAAATCATAGTTATGACAGTAAAAGGAAAAAACAACATTATTTTTTTTATTCTATAAATTTGACATACAAAAATGAAAAAAAAAAATTATGCATTCTATAAATTTGGCATCCAAAATGAGTAAATAGTTATTATAATATTATGTTCCTATAATTTAACCGTAAAAACGATGTTGTACTTGAATATTTATCATAAAATGCGATGTCGTTTGAAGTTTTTATGTATATTTATATTTGTTAAAATATTTAACGGAATTTAAAATTATGTATAAAAGATGTTAACTTTTATGAAGTTTATTCCATAAATTGTAAATGGTTTTTTTAATAATGTTTTCTTTGAACCTTTATTTATTGTCACCGCTGTAAAAAAAGAAAAAGAAATTATAGTCACCTTTGAACTAAAAGTTATATACTAAATATGGGGTTTATAGATAAATGCAATTGAAAAATGAAAACAGTCTGAACTCTTCTTATTATCTGACCTCGCTTTGGCAAATCACAATTAATTAGGAATCACCACTATTTCTACAAATCCCTACTCTCCTCAATAGAGAAAGAGAATACCATTAGTCATAATAATCCTTGCGTAAATCTCGCTCAGATTTTATTGTTTCCATAAGCAAAATTTAAAGAACGCAAAATACATATTTTCATTTTTTCATTTTCATGTTTGTGGTGAAGAGAGCAAGTTCATGAAGAGAACAAGAGACGACCCTTCTCACTCTCTCCATCAATCCTCCGTTTACGATTCTTCCTCTTCGGAATCTGGAGAGTTTCAGCCGCCGCCGTCACCGCCGTCGGCGGAAAGGAAGCACTTTTGTGTGATTTGCAACAAACAGTTTAGCTCCGGTAAGGCTTACGGTGGCCATGTGAGAATCCACTCGACGGAGTACAATAACAAAGGAAAGACAAAGAAGCTGAAGACGAAGATGAAGAAGAAGAGAAAGATTGGTTTGGAGAAGAATGAGAAGGAGAAGGGGAAAGAGATAGATCTGATTAGGGCTGACGTGGAAGGTAAGATTAGGTGTTGTCTATGTCGTAAAGAGTTGCAAACAATGCACTCTTTGTTTGGACATATGAGGAGACATCCTGCTCGGAGCTGGAAAGGGATACGACCTTCTCCTTCACCGGAGAAGCTCAATCTCAGCTTTATGGATGACTCTAATGATGATGATGATGATGATGATGATGATGATGATGATGATGTGATGAGTAGATCCATCATGACGAGTGATGTAACAGAGGATGTTCAAGAAGCTGCTTGTTGTCTAATGATGCTCAATTACGCTGCGGTGATGAAGAAATCAGCCATGGAAACACCAAACTCAGAGGTTAGAAGTTCGAGTTGTTATGATGGAAAAGAAAAGGGAAAGAGAGGTGATGGTGAAATGGATGATAAAGGTTGGATTGTAGATATGAAGATAAAGATGGAATTCGATGTGAAAGTGAATGATCCACAAGATGATGAAGCTAAGAGATCCTTAGGGTTTGATTTGAATCAGCCTTACCATGAAGATCATCCTTATTCGTACTTGAACTAGTTTGGTTTGCAATTTCGATTTAGATGGAATAGATCTAGTCTGAAAATTGTTCAATGAATTTACAAACTATCTTGTGTTATCTCGTATCTAGGCTTTGTACATACTGAAATCTTTGTTTTAGTTGCTCAGTTTCTTCTTAATTCTTCTGCTTTTTCGTGTCAATTTCAGTTGAAGACTTAAATAATGTTTTGTTTCGGAAGAATCAATTTTATAAACAAGGGTTGATGGAGTTTTCAGGTTGTGAAACTAGTTCATATATCCAATGTATCTCAAGTTTTCACACATAAATGTATCAATTCAGTGTTATAAAAAAATATTAATTGGGTGAAAAACTTGCATATAAAATTGGTCAAATTTACTAATTAATATGATCGTGACATATGTCAAATATCTCGATTTAGACGTGTCATGGCAAAATTATATTAATAGATAAAAACTAGCTTAAGAAATTATACAATTCTCTATTTCTCTTTGCAAAAAACTATAAAAAGAAAAAAAAAACTTCAATTATAAAAAGAAACTCAAAAATAAAACTTTAGTTTAGAGAATTATACTATTCATTATCTATCCTAAAAAGAAAATGAAACTTCAATTATAATAATAAATAAAATTAAAAGTAAATAAATTTTCAATTTAGTAAAATATACAATGGAATACTAATCCTAAAAAAAGAATATATTTCAGTTTAGGAAAATATACAATCAATAACTAATCTTAAAAGGAAAATAAAAAGTGCTAGAGCTTCATATAAACATATAAGTATCTCATAATTTTATTTAGTTTAACTTCGATTTAATAAAATGCTGAAGCTTAAAATTTTTATTTAAAAAAAATAAAGAATTGTAAACTATAATGATGCTTGGTATGATTTCATTGAATGATATCCGCTCTTAGAAACTTCTCTGTTTATATAGAAGTTTGGTTAGATTGATTCTCTAACCATGCGCTCTTGAGAGTAAATATCCTCTCTTAAAAATATCAAATAATATTTAGAAAGATTAAACAAAATTTAGTCTAAAACAAAATAAAAATAAGAAAGATAAAATAATTAAAATAGGTTCTCTTATGAAGTAATTTGCGTCAAAATTTCAAATCTTATTTTATTTATGTTCATAAGTGTAATTATTTGCTTTCTACTTTTTATATTTATGGATTTTTTTGTACAACTTATTAAATACTAAATTATAAATCATCAAGTATTCAAATCCAAATTTCAATTTAAATGATTGAAACGCATGTTAGTCAAATGATCAAATTTTGACATATTCTAATAAATATTTTCAATAAAAAAAGATAAATATGGTAAAAAGTAGGATAATCAATTCGTTAAATTTTTTGAAAACTCAACATATTTTGAAATATGTGATAGAATTTAATTGAAAAAAATGAGAATCAAAATAAATAAATAATGATTGGCCTTTTTTATATTGTTATTTTTAACAGTAATCTGGTTTTGTTTTCAATATTTTAAATTTAGTTTTAACGGGTTTTCAATTATATTATTATAAACTCGCGTCTACACGGATCTTAGTCTAGTAATATTATAAGAAATATTTTTTAGATTTTCGTAAATTAATTTTAAGGAGATATTTTCATATAAGCAAATTAACTTAATTTTTATTTTTAACAATTATATTTTTAAAAAATCAAACTTTGAGAAAATCATTTGGTAGCCTTGCTCATTCTCATCTTTATCGTCTGTTTCTTTGTCGACTCGAAAAAAGAAAACATGTAAAAGTCTCATCTATCCAGGTTAGATTTCTTTCTGTTTTTTTAATTTACTTTAATCTCTTTATATTATGTTTTAGTGATTTTTTAAATAAGAAATTATATGATTTGAGCTCATAGAAATTTATGGTTTATATTTATAATATGTGAGTATAAATATCTTTAAATTTTATATTTATAATTTAAAATAAACTAATTTATTTTAATTCACCAGATAATTAATGGATTGATTCCTAAAGATAAATTTTCATCAAAAATGATATTTTTTATATAGATGATTTGTCGTATGATCTCGGTGAGAGAAAATGAATATTGGATTATCATCATGAAAGAAAAGACGAGGTAAAACGCAAAGTATTTGACTACAAAACCTTGCCAATCTTATGGTCATAGTTTTGAACAACAATTTATAGGGAATACACAAATACGGTTTAATCGTTATTGGTTCGATCAGTATGGCGATTGGTTGGAATACAATTTAAAAAAGAAAAAACATATTGTTTGTATTGTTATTTGTTTAGGGATTACAATGAAAAGAAACGTGGCAATATTGAGGGAGATTGGTTGGCCATGTAGCTTACACAATAAAAAAGCAGTTATAACATAGCTAAGAAGAAGTGTTAAGATTTTATGAGACAAGGTCAATTGATTAAGCATGCATTGCACAAACAAACAAATATTGTGAAAAATGAGTATCATATTCGATTAAATGCTCCAGTCGATGCATCTAGATATGTGTTGAAACAATGATTGTCGTTTCGTGTTCATGATGAAAGGGATTCTAATAATATATATATTTTTCGGATTTTGTGAAATATACCAGCCGCAAACTAAAATTAAGTCATGAAGAAGGTTTGCTAAAAAATGCTCACGAAAATAACCAAATGGTGTCACTACAATTTAAAAAGACATTCTTAATTAACTTTTAGAAGACTCTGTGTTCTCTCGTTTGAAAATCCTAAAAAATAAATATATATTAGTCTTAAAGTATTCAATATCGTGTAGGCCTTTTTCCTAGGAAAAGGAAACCTAATACTAAAAGGGAATGGACATGGGCTTTGTTTGGCCAAAGAAACCCCTCGTGGGTGTAGGACGCTGTCCTAGGCAAAGGGGCCGTGGTTAATGATAAGAGAACTTTTTCATGATTTTCTAATCAAATCATAAAGTCTCTTCTGCTGTTGTAGTACTTTAGGTGTCAATCCAAATCGGGGTGGTGAAAAGTACCAAGAATACAAGAATTCAAGTGAAGCTAAGCAGAATTCGGATTAATTGGGGAACAATCCTAAGCAAATTACTTGCAGTGATTATACAGACACGAAAACTATTTTAAAATCCCTACTGAAGGGTTATACAACTACTAGATGACTTATACACGATTAAACAACCGATATACTAATTTTATAAAATCAAAATCTAAAACCGGATAAACTAGACAATTTTTAGGTAAGTGACAAGATTTTCGAAAACTATTTCTAAAACTCTAACGACTACTAACTCAATACCAGACAGTAAAATAAGACTCTAGCCAATTTATAAAATACTAAATTTAGCAAAAACATAATTTTACAAATTTAGAAGACTCTATTGCATTATTAAGCTATCTAGGAGATTTTTAGGGGAAATAATTAAACTTTAAACTAGAAGAAAATGGGTTTTAGTTTTCAAAGATTAAAAACAGATTCAAGGTTGGGATTCATTCTTAAGGAGGTTGAAAATTCGAACTTGGGGTTTTAAAAACATAATTTTACACACATTAGTGCTATCTCTAAGCCTTAAGAAGCCATGACTAGATTTACCCATGATGTGTGGTGTAAATCCTTTCTTCACCCTTTCCTCCTAACCCATGATGTGTGGTGGAAAGACAGGATGAAGAACATGAAGCTTGGATCTTAAAAGATGGCTTAACTAGCTCCCTAAGAATCCATGGCGTTTGGGAAAGGATGAGCTAGTCTCTTGGATTTGGTTTTAAGGGATTTCCTAACTCTTGTTAAGATAAGGAAATCCCTAAGATTAAAGAGATCTCCATCGAGAATCTCTAAACTTTAAAACCTCCAAATCCAAGAAGAGAATTAGATGAAGAATAAGAAAAGACCCAAGATTTTAGTCTTCAACCCCCTTAATCATCCCAACCTCAAACCTTAGTGGTTTACTCACAAATCATGTTCTTACTTCTCTTACACATAAGTTTAGAGTTGTAGAACATGCTCTGTTTCTGCAAGAAGAAAGATTAGACTTAAGAAAACGAAAATACTTGATTCAAAATGAAAATAAAGGTTTTTCCACACAAGAAAAGTAAGAACAAGCAAGAACAATACTTTTCTTCTCTCTCTCTCTCTCTCTCTCTCTCTCATGCTGCCATATTATGAAAATTGATTGTGTGATAATATATGCTACACAAAAGTCCTCTCACTAGAAGACAATCACATGAGTTAGGAAGGGGTTGGTACGCCTGGCTCGGATGATCGAGTTGATTTGGTCGATCCTGGACTCGATATGTGCTTGGTTCGGGTTGGCTACTCGATCGTCTAGTCGATCTCTCATGGATCGACTCATTCTGCTCGATCTGTCTCTCGATCTTGGTTGAATCGACTTGGCTTGGTCGATCTTGGAGTCGATCTTGGTTGAATCGACTTGGCTTGGTCGATCTTGGAGTCGATCTGAAGGTGAAACGGGCTGAGGTGTCGATCTTGGAGTCGATCTCTGCTCCTTCTCTTTTGTCTAAGTTTTCCCTTGATTCCCGCCAACTCCTAGGCTCTTCTTTCATTTTCTTGTCAATGCTCACCATCCATCACAGCTCCAAGTACTCTAAATAACATGAAAAAGATGCAAATATGCAAGAAACCATGCAAATGCTAATGCAAAGCGTTCTAGGACTTAAAATGAGATAAATGATGCAAACTAGCCTATTATGAATGATGTATGCATGAAAACCTATTCTAAATGCATGCTAAATATGCGAAATATATGAGTATATCAACTCCCCCAAACTTGCCTTTTGCTTTCCCTCAAGCAAATAAAATTCAAGCTAGGAAGAGAGGATTAAAAACGGGGGCTCAAATCCAAAAGTGTTTTTCAAATGCATCAATTCAACGGTCCTAGTTCTCAATTTTAGGATGCAGTACACAAACATTTACTCAAAAGGACTTAGCCATAATCATCACATATCGAATTTCAAAACATGACTTGTTTATTCCAAACAATCCAAGAATCCTAACCTTTAACATTCATTTAGAGCTTAAACCGTGAATCACACTTATGCTTTTAAAACCGAATACATTTGGCAAGGGACAAGGTTATGAGATAAAAATGATCTCATTCAAATGGGTACTCCGAGCATTGGTTTCTCTCAAAAAGGTTTGAACTTATGCATAATGGTAAAGGTAAAAGGCAATGCAAGCATACATGACTAGACTCACATCTACCCAAATATACTAACAATGATCCTAATCCCTCATTCATTTTTTATTTTCCAAGCTCAATCACCCTCTAGAGACTACCCAAATCAATCAAGGCAAGACACGCCAAGTATAAACCCACAAGAACTCCATCAATCACATTCACTTTTAGGGAAACTTCTTCAACTTTTCTTATGGCTAGCGGTATGGTCACACAAATATTAGCTCTTTTCTTTCTTTGTATAGCTCTCTTTCTCATTTATTTTTTTCTTTTATGCACTTGGCCTCTAGGGCTCTTTTTTTCTTTTAACTGGAGCTTTTTCATAATACAATTCAAGACCAACCACTTAGAACTATGTATCCCTTTTTACTCATTTCCTTAACACCTTCTCATTCTCAAACCCGTGAACTCCCAATCCCAAATCAGGCCTAAAACTAGCTTCAATATGCAAAGCTAGCATTAATATGAGAGCCTAAACATGTCGCCCTAAACCTAACACTTTATGCCAAGTTCAAACAGAAAATAAGGCCTCACAATTTGCAATCACACAAGAATTTTGGCTTGAAATAAGGCAAGGGTCAAGGTGTGGTATTCTATTTAGGCTTACAAGAGAGTGGTGAAGTGAATAAGAAAGCCTAAATTTTTTTTTTTGTAATCCATGTATTCTTTCCCAAATGCACAAGTATGATAATTAGATGTTCATGTTAAGGTTCCGATTTATAGGTAAGCGTTCGATTCATGCTTGTTTCAACTTTAAGCCAAGAAAATCAAATCAAATGATCCAAGTATGGTTAGAACTTAATTTCATAGTTTGTGCAAGCATCAAAGAACTACTAACTAGGGCCTTGAACCAATACATGATCTTAAAACACTTTTCAAGGAAATTTTTTATATCATTGCCCCCTATGCATATGAATGATGCAAATTATATGATAGAAAATCTAGACTAAATCCTAAAATATTTGACAATGCAAATGCAAGCTATATGATTTTTTTTTTGAAATTTTTAAGAATTTTTCTGATTTTTGTTTTTGTATTTTTCTATGCAAAATTTGTTTTTATGTATGCATGAAGACTCAAAGATGTAAACACAAAATAAGATCCAAATAAAAATATGTCAAAGCACACACTCTCCCCCAAACTTGAATGATAACGTCTCGGTGTCAAACAAATTCAAGAAGAGACAAAAATTCACAAAGCAAAAATTAAAAATGCATGTTATGTACAAAGGTTGGAGTTTTTGGTACCTTGGAGCTAGGGATGGCCGGGGCTTGAGGTTGCTCCGGTCCTCCTGCTCTTTTGTGGGTTATCTTGAAGTATCCCCTTGTCCTTGCTCCTGCTTGGTGCTTGATGTAGAGAGAGATGTCCAGCTTGATCACCATCTTGAGGCTCGCGTATCTCCACACCACCGGTTGAGCGTCTCCTCATGGTCTCACCCATTTGCTCAACCTCATCACTCAAAGTCATCTCTGATGAGGTTTCTTTCTGAAGTACTTTGATCTTCTTGACTAGCTTCTTGATCTTCTTGCCTTGCCACTTGTTCACCTTGCGTTGGATTTCAACAACCGAGGCAAGGAATTTCTCAGCCTTTGTCTGTGGCTCATAGTCTAGCTTGGGGAGATCAAAGCTTGAGGGCATTTCAGCATCCGTGGGAGGAGAATCTGAGGATGATTGGGCAGGCTGGGGTGCTGTTGCCATGCCTCCAAGAGGTGCATAACATTCCTCATCAGTCGGCAAGAACTCTATGTTGCCGACGCTATCAACTAGAGCTTCCTCCGGGTTGGGTAGGATGCAGGTCTTCTTCTCACAGCTCTCATTGTTGAATAAGTATGTATAGTAGCCTGGAGCTGGAGTAGGTCCCAAGGAATCCGTGTTGGTCATGTAGACCTGATCCATGTATGCACGCTCTGCGCAAGGTGCAAATTCTGCAAGGGGTACTCCCGCTTGTACGAACAATGGCGTGAGAAAGCCACCAATGAGTGCAGAAGATGCCTTACATTTAATAGCCCAAGCCTTGTACTTGACCAAAGATGAAGCCAGGATGCACCCATAATTCACGTCGTCTCCAAGATCATCCACCATCGGCTCATCATTCACTTCGCTATCGCATAGAACGTTGTTAACTCCTTGGAAAAGGAAACATAGCTCGTTCTTGGTCACTGTTGCTGCTGTGGATCCCCCACTGAATGTGTTGGCCAGCAGCTTGAGAGTGTATCTTAGCAAAGGATTTCGCACCTTCTTGATTTTGGCGGTGTTGGACTTGTAGTCTCCATCGCTAATCAAGTCCCATAGATCGCTTGCGGATTTGAACTGTGGGAACTCCACAAGGTTAGCTGCAGCATTGAGACCATAAGCTTGGTATAGCTCAGGGACAGAGAGGTGGTAGGCTTGCTTCCTTATGTTGAAGGTGACAAGACCCTCGGTTGGAGTTTGAATACTTGGATCTTCATATGCGAAGTCCAAGGTGGAGAGGAAGTCAAGCGTGGCTTCGGGGTAAGTGGGGCAATCCATCCGTGAAAGGCATGCAAGACCCATGTCTTTGAGCAGCTCATCAAACCCCTCCAACAATCTTAGCTTTTGCAAGAATTCCCTGCTTGCAAATTTTGTTGGCTCAAACCGCAACCTCTTCTTTATTTTCTTCTCTTCCTTGCTCCACTTAACCGATTCCTCCACCACTTGTTGTGTCTCGTCTTGTGCTCCCAAATCTCTGCTTCTCTTCCTTGGTGCCATGGTACCTGAAATCAAATTCTCAAAGAGAAGGTCAGTATAGGCGACGGTGAAGAGAGGAAAAAAAAATATGGTTTCAAAGAGTATATTCGAAAAATCTCTTGCATTCAAGTCCTAGAATTTTTATGGGATAGTTTCAAATATATCAATAAATATTAGAGGAAAATCTCTTGAGATAAAACTAAATCAAGAAAATTTCCCTAACATTTAGATATTTCTAAAAATTAATCCTTATCCCTAGAAAATATCATTCAACCATTTAAATAAAAGAAATTTTTTGAAAACCCAAATATATGATTCAAGTAATTCGAAAGTACCTTTGAAATGGGAAGATTGTGGATGCTCTTTGTCTTTTTAAAACCGAATCTCTCACTAGCCTCTCTCTATTTTTTTTTAGCAAGTTTGTATCTAAGTGAGAGGAGAGGGAGGATGAAAGGTTTTATAAAGAAAATTTTTTTGGACTCATGCAAGCAAGTGGAAATTAAATTGTGGTCAATACACGGTTTTCTATGGTCAAGGGAGCCAGCTTTTACCACAATTCAAATTCAAGATGGGAGGGAAGGAGAAAGAGGAGGGAAAAATTTAAACCGACCTTGGCATGAGATCGAGTGAAACCAGTCGATCTTTCACTCGATCTCATGCCCATTTTCTCTGGGATCGAGTTGCTTGCTCGATCGGTTACTCGATTTGGTTCAGATCGAGTCATGGATCGACTAATTTCCTCGTTTCAGGATCCTTCGTGGTTGAGTTTACACTTCTTAGATCGATCTCCTTGGTCGATTGTGAGGCCGTTTTGGAGAAGATCGAGTGGATTGATCGATCTTTTGGTCGATCTTAGCTCCGAAATCGAGTGACTCCAGTCGATCCACACCCCGATCATTAATGCGTGTTAGCACACGGGTGGGTCATCCTCTTGAAATCGACTGGCTCACTCGATCGTCAGCTCGATCTAGTAAAGATCGAGCAAGGACTAATCGATCTTTCACTCGATCTTCTGCCTCTGCTTCTCCTTTTTTTCACTTGTCAATTCCACGAACATGCTCTTTGGCTCTTATTTCCTTGTACCTACACACTAAAAGTAGAAAGCATAAAATTGAAATAAAAATATGTACAATGATAGTCATGGGATTGCCTCCCAAGTGTGCTTGTTTTAAGTCTCTAAGCTTGACTTTACTTGGTTAGGCTAGTGGGGGGTCTTGGAGAGGCAACGTGGTGCTCTCTTTGCTGCAGTCACTCGCCATGTAGGGCTTGACTCTATGCCCATTCACTGTGAAATTTTCTCCACTCTTCCCAACCAAAGTTACAGCCCTATATGGTAGTACTTCTCTTATCTCATACGGTCTGGACCACCTAGACTTGAGCGTCCCGGGAAACAGCCTCAGTCTTGAGTTATAGAGTAGAACCATGCTTCCCTCTTTGAGCTCCTTGTGCACCAGCTTCTTGTAAATCTTGGTGCTCTCATAGGCATCCATCCTTATCTCATCAAGCTCTTGAAGTTGTACTAACCTTTTCTCTTGGGCTGTCTTGTGAATATAGTTAAGTTGCTTCACAGCCCAAAGAGCTTTGTGCTCTAATTCCACAGGAAGGTTAAAAGGCGTGGTTCCAATGGGAGTTTTGTAGGCTGTTCTATACGCCAAAAGAGCGTCATCAAGCTTGCTAGACCAATCCTTTCTAGTGACTCCCACGGTCCTCTCTAGTATAGTCTTGATTTGTCTATTTGAAACCTCCACTTGGCCACTTGTTTAAGGATGATAGGGCGTGGCTACCTTGTGCTTAACACCATGTTTTCTCAAGAGACTTTCAAAGATCTTGTTGATGAAGTGGCTCCCCCCATCACTAATCACCACTTTAGGGACTCCAAATCTTGGGAAGATGATTGTCTTGAAGAGTTTAACCACCACCTTTGAATCGTTTGTTGGTGAGGCTATGGCTTCCACCCACTTAGACACATAGTATACTGCCACAAGAATGTACTTGTTGCCATATGATGATGGAAATGGGCCCATAAAATCAATTCCCCACACGTCAAAGATTTCTACTTCAAAGATTGGCATTTGTGGCATTTCGTTTCTTTTGGTGATGTTCCCGGCTCTTTGGCATGCTTCACATGACTTGATGAACTCATGTGCATCCTTTAAGAGTGTAGGCCACCAAAACCCAGTTTGGAGAACCTTTGTAGCCGTCTTGAAACTCGCAAAATGGCCCCCATATGTCATACCGTGGCAATGTAGAAGTATGTCTCTCGCCTCTTCTCTTGTGACACACCTTCGGTATATGCTGTCCACACCTTCTGTATAGGTAAGGGTCATCCCAAAAGTAGTGTGAGACATCCCTCATAAATTTCTTCTTGTGGTATCGGTCCAAATGAGTAGGCTCTTCTCCACAAGTTAAGAAGTTAACAATATCCGCATACCAAGGGAGATCTTCTTCCCTTAGACTCAAAACTTCTTCAAGCTTCTCTTCTAGCCTTGCACACACCACGGTGTTGACCATCATAAGTTGCTCTTCAGGGAGTGAGTCATCTAAAGGTAAGACATCATCCACCCTCATCCTTGAAAGATGATCCGCTACACCATTGTCTATGCCTTTCTTATCTTTGATCTCCATGTCAAATTCTTGCAAGAGAAGGATCCATCTTAAGAGTCTCGGTTTTGTGTCTTTCTTGGAGTATATGTTCCTCAAGGCAGCATGGTCAGTGTACACAATCACATTAGAACCCACCAAGTAGGACCTGAACTTCTCAAATGCAAAGACCACGGCTAGAAGCTCTTTCTCGGTGGTTGCATACTTTACTTGTGTATCATCCAAGGTACGACTTGCATAGTAGATAACATGCAACTTTTTGTCCTTAATCTGGCCCAAGACAGCACCCACAGCATAGTCACTTGTATCATACATAATCTCAAAGGGGAAATCCCAATCCGGAGCTTGAACTATAGGAGCGGTGACAAGCGCTTCTTTGATGGTTTTAAACGCTTGGTGGCAATCCTCATCAAAGTTGAACTCGGTTTCTTTGCACAGTAGCCTTGTGAGGGGACGTGCTAG
>JAHZTW010000003.1:28070870-28087342 GCA_020283515.1 Alliaria petiolata
GGTGGAGGTACGAAAATATTTTTTTCTTTGCTTGCTTCCCCCACTTGTTTTTCCAAAACCGCTTCCTTGCCTTTCCTTGCCCTTTCAATGTAGACATTGTCAAAGGTGATCTCTTGATCATTTGAAAGATCACTCTCCCCCTCTTGAATCACAACGTCGTCATTGTCTTTAGCTGTAAACCGTGGTGCTACCTCCTTTCCACTCCTTAGAGTGATCACATTCGCATACTCCCTAGGATTGGTCTCACATTGGCCGGGTAAAGTGGCTTGACCGCTTGTACTAGTTTTTCCTTTCTCCAGCTGGCGAATTTTGTTGTTGATGTTGCTGATCTGTGTAGAGACCTCGGTAAGAGAAGAGTCCAGAAAATTTTTCATATCAACAAATTGTTCATATCAACAAATTTTTGATTTGTAGATGCTTGGCCTTGGAGTAGTTGTTGGAACATAGCTTGTACCGGATCTTGAGGTGGGCCTTGCACTTGTTGTTGCTGTGGCACGAAACTAGGAGAGTAAGCTTTGTTCCCTTGCTGTTGGTGTCCTTGGTAGGTGCCTTGTCTTTGCCCTTGATACCCATTGTTTTGTGGAAATCCACCTTTGTTGTAAGGAACAAACGGTTTGCCTTGATTGCTTTGTTGTGGAGGGTACACTTGGTCCTTTGGATTTTCCACATTGGTGCTTCTATAAGACAAGTTATTGTTGTTGCCTTAATACCTTGGAGCATAGCCCTATGGTTTAGGATAATCTTGGCCACTAACCCAATTCGCTTCTTCAAACTCCTCTTCATTTCTCTCTTGCAACAATTCCGCGACTTCACCAACGAAGTGGACATGTTTTTGGCTAGCAAGCATCATCTTGTCAATTTTTTCATGGAGTGACTTCAGCTCCTTCTTATGTGCCTCCAGCTCATGACCTCTTGGTGCTCGGTCATAGTCCTCAGAATAGTTACCATCACTCAAAGCCAGGTTTTCAATTAGCTCCATACCCTCTTGCACATCTTGTCCTAGGAAATTCCCTTTGCTTGCCGTGTCTAGTAACATGCAAATTTTTGGCAAGGCTCCACGGTATATTGTGCTCAAGAGTGTCTCCTCAGTGAAGCCATGGTGAGGACACTAAATGGTATAGTCCTTGAAGTGCTCCATTGCTTCACTAAAGGTCTCATTTTGCCTTTGTGTAAAACCGCTTATCTCACTTCTCAGCCGAGTTGTTCTTGTGCTTGAGAAGAACTTTGAAAGGAAGGCTTTCTTGCATTCAACCCATGATGTGTGCCTTGAGGTAGGGTCTTCTCTCAATGTCTGGCTTTGTCCCCTAGCGAAAAAGGGAAAAGCCGTAGCTTGAAGCTATCCTCCGAGATGCCGTTTATCTTGATCATTCCACACACTTGTTCGAAGTTGTCCAAGTGCTCCAGTGGGTCTTCCATTGCCAGGCCATGGAACTTGCTGTTCTGGACCATAGAGACAAATCCAGACTTGATCTCGAAGTTGTTGTTTTGCACCGGTGGTGGAGTGATGCCAAAGCGATTTGTGTGGGTGTTTGGTGCATCACCCGCACCAATGATGCGCTGTATCCTTGGAGGGTGGTAAGGGTGTCCATTGCCTCTGCCAGCAGCAGCATGTTGAGGTGGGTCTTCCACCTGGTCGTGGTGAGCCATTACTTCTCTATGGTACTCTTAAATTTGGAGTAGTCTTTCCCTTCTATACCTTGCACTTCCAAGTTGATGGATGTTGTCTAGTGGCGTGAGTAGGTTGTTGCCACCTCTAGAACTCAGGTTCATATACCTGAAAACACAAGTACAAAAGTTGAAAAATCAGTAACCAAATGCAAAATAAAAACTTAGTCTCCACTAAACTTCAAATCCTAATACTTTCACTCAAAACCCAAGTTTGGCAACGGCGCCATTTGATAAGAGAACTTTTTCATGGTTTTCTAATCAAATCCTAAAGTCTCTTCTGCTGTTGTAGTACTTTAGGTGTCAATCCAAATCGGGGTGGTGAAAGGTACCAAGAATACAAGAGTTCAAGTGAAGCTAAGCAGAATTCGGGTTAATTGGGGAACAATCATAAGAAAATTACTTGCAGTGATTATACAGCCACGAAAACTATTTTAAAATCGCTACTGAAGGTTATACAACTACTAGATGACTTCTAAACGATTAAACAACCGATATACTAATTTTATAAAATCAAAATCTAAAACCGGATAAACTAGACAATTTTTAGGTAAGTGACAAGATTTTCTAAAACTCTAACGACTACTAACTCAATACCAGACAGTAAAATAAGACTCTAGGCAATTTCTAAAATACTAAATTTAGCAAAAACATAATTTTACAAATTTAGAAGACTCTATTGCATTATTAAGCTATATAGGAGATTTTTAGGGGAAATAATTAAACTTTAAACTAGAGGAAAATGGTTTTTAGTTTTCAAAGATTAAAAACAGATTCAAGGTGTGGATTCATTCTTAAGGAGGTTGAAAATTCAAACTTGGGGTTTTAAAAACATAATTTTATACACTTTAGTGCTATCTCTAAGCCTTAAGAAGCCATGACTAGATTTATCCATGATGTGTGGTGTAAATCCTTTCTTCACCCTTTTCTCCTAACCCATGATGTGTGGTGGAAAGACAGGGTGAAGAACATGAAGCTTGGATCTTAAAAGATGGCTTAATTAGCTCCCTAAGCATCCATGGCGTTTGGGAAAGGATGAGCTAGTCTCTTGAATTTGGTTTTAAGGGATTTCCTAACTCTTGTTAAGATAAGGAAATCCCTAAGATTAAAGAGATCTCCATCGAGAATCTCTAGACTTTAAAACCCCCAAATCCAAGAAGAGAATTAGATGAAGAATAAGAAAAGACCCAAGATTTTAGTCTTCAACCCCTTTAATCATCCCAACCTCAAACCTTAGTGGTTTACTCACAAATTATGTTCTTACTTCTCTTAAACATAAGTTTAGAGTTGTAGAACATGCTCTGTTTTTGCAAGAAGAAAGATTAGACTTAAGAAAACGAAAATACTTGATTAAAATGAAAATAAAGGGTTTTCCACACAACAAAAATAAGAACAAGCAAGAACAATACTCTTCTCTCTCTCTCTCTCTCTCTCTCTCTCTCTCTCTCTCTCTCTCTCTCTCTCTCTCTCTCTCTCTCTCTCTCTCTCCGCTATATTATGAAAAGTGATTGTGTGATAAGACATGCTACACAAAAGTCTTCCTCCCTTAGAAGTCATAAGAAAATTATATGAAATTGTCACCCATTCCCTAAAACAAGGTTTCATGTCTTCTAGGAGACTTTGAGACCAAAGTGGTCAATCACATGAGTTAGGAAGGGGTTGGTACGCCTGGCTCGGATGATCGAGTTGATTTGGTCGATCCTGGACTCGATCTGTGCTTGGTTCGGGTTGGCTACTCTCGAACGTCTAGTCGATCTCTCATGGATCGACTCATTCTGCTCGATCTGTCTCTCGATCTTGGTTGAATCGACTTGGCTTGGTCGATCTTGGAGTCGATCTTGGTTGAATCGACTTGGCTTGGTCGATCTGAAGGTGAAACGGGCTGAGGTGTCGATCTTGGAGTCGATCTCTGCTCCTTCTCTTTTGTCCAAGTTTTCCCTTGATTCCCGCCAACTCCTAGGCTCTTCTTTCATCTTATTGTCAATGCTCAGCATCCATCACAGCTCCAAGTACTCCTAATAACCTGAAAAAGATGCAAATATGAAAGAAACCATGCAAATGCTAATGCAAAGCGTTCTAGGACTTAAAATGAGATAAATGATGCAAATTACCCTATTATGAATGATGTATGCATGAAAACCTATTCTAAATGCATGCTAAATATGCGAAATATATGAGTATATCAGTTAACCACCAAAGACTGTCAAATTTTTCATTCTACATTTGGTTCTTTAGCGAGTATGTAGGTCTTCTGTAAACTCGGTATTACTCTTGATTGCACCATTGAAAAGACTTCAAACCACCTTCATATGAATTTAATCCATGTATCAATGATGTGTCCAAATTTGAGTTTAATCCATCAATGGGAAGGCTACCTGAGATTGCAAGACAACTGATGAGTCAAATATGTTCAATAGCTCGTTTTGCTTGTCTTTATGTTCTTCTTGCCAAAATAAGACTCTTAGACATTACAAAAACTTAAAAAGCGCTTAAAAAAATTTAAAACTGAACATAAACATTAGTATAAGACTAAAACTGAAGTTAAAAAGATGTAAAAATAGGTTATATCAGTGCCTCGCTTGGAGAGAAATCACCGACTACGTACCACAAACACACAACAGTACAAGCTTTCTGGAAGGAGTTACTCTTCACTTCGAATTTGTACAAAGATTTAATCAAAACAGCTGCAGGACCATGGAAGTGAAGGAATTACTCTTCACTTCGACTGGAAAGCAAGCACAAGCGCAAAAAAACTCAGGGACACAAAATGGACCCAAGACAACATTAACTTACTCCAGATTTTCAGACGCCAACAAATGCTTGAATTACTACATATCAAAGTCTCGTCTGAGAACCCTTCCCAACAAACGTCTGCATGAAGATGAAAATCTTCTAATCTGGCTATCGGTGAGATTGCGCTTGAATGGATGGCTTTCGACCAGCTCTAATTGGAAGTAGAGCCGGTGATAATGGTCAAGGTTATGTGAACGAAAGGGACCATGGAAGTGAAGGAATTACTCGTCACTTATTACAGATAGCTTCTCGAATTAGTTGTATTACCTGCTTTATCCCCATCTGATATCACAACTCGATAAATCCCTGCTAAATACGCCGCGTTTCATTAATATCATCATTGAGCCTCTATTCTTTTGTCGTTCCTATTCTAGGCCCGAATTCGATTAGGGCTTCCTAAGCGGGAAATTGGAAAATTTGCTGGTACAGGAAACGAGGCATCTCCCACTCGTCTTCAAGGTGACCGTTCGAGGTACGATTTTATTTTCCTCTGACTTCCAATGTTGACTCTCTTGTGATTATTGATGTTATTCTTTTGATTCTGAACTGATTTCGTCACTCCAACAGCTTTGTCTAATTTATTCTTCTTCGAATGGGCTATTCAGTCGTTATTGATTTTCCGATTTTTGGGGTACCTTCTTAGCTCATGGCTTTCGGTCTTTTTACTTAAGAAACTTATTTCGTCCTCTCGAGCATCCCTATTGACCCTTCTGATTCGAGATTAGGAATCGTTCATCCTTTAAATATTTCATGATGTAGCCAATAGATAGGAAAGTGAAAAGGATCGTGACTGACAATGACGTGACTCCCGCCTCAAGGGTAAATCGTGGTCCGAGGATTTCTTGAATCGTCATTTCAAAACACTCCGCTGAAGGCGTATGTCTGTGCGGACCGAATAATGAGAAATTGAATCGTGTTTCGTCAGAAAATGGCACAGCCTGATTTATCTAGGATCAATTTGTCCCGGTTGGAATGGGAAAGTTCCGGTCACCGAGACGTAGTCTCCGGCGGCAATCCAGATGCAGTCAATGAAGAGGGTCACGGTGGATGAAGGTACTAAAACATGAGGACTTCTAAAGAAGGTTATCATGCCGAGGTGCCTTGCCGGGGTGAAAGATGGGAGGTCATGGAGGACTGTCGTAATTCTAAATGAACTCTGGAGGCAATGTCAGTTCCCGAGTGGGCTAGACATTAGGATCCCTTCTTCGAACGATAAGCCGCAGAGAGTTCCAGAGGGTTATTTCTGTGTTTACGAATGCTTTTTCACCGAGTTTGGACTCCATTTTCCAATCAACCAGATTCTTCTTAACTAGTAGGAGCGACGAAGACTTCCCATCTGTTAGCTCTCATATGCTACGATGCGGCATATTACATTCACCTCGGCTTTGGCTGGTTTGACGGGATTCTCGTTCGAACATGATTTCTTTGAAAGAATCTCAGTTCTTAGAGGCGGAGGAATGGATAGGAGGACATATTAGCTTAAACGTTTCTATACTTTCATGAAGCACGACATCATCGGCGGTGATCCTGGAGATAGAGTTCAAAATTGGGATAGCTATTATTTATTTGTCGAGGTCGATAAATTTTCAATCGGAGCCACGAAGATAAAACTTTTTCTCATTGGAGATCTAAAGCTGGTAGATCGATTTTTATTGCATTTCTTACTGTTTCTCACAGAAAGGATCAACCTTGGAGTCGACCCTCCCGGATTCTCAAAAAAGGTTCGTCAATTGGCAGAATTAAGCCGAGCTTTCTAGACGGACAAAGATAAGAAGGATCCTTCGAGGCCGAGGGAAAGAGCTTTGAGTTCGACTTTGAGCGAGTGCCGAAGCTAGGTTGGTCATTATTATTTTTCCTCATTCTCCACACTCCCTAATGACTTATGCTTTGCGTTTTGATTCTTAAAGTTATTCCGATTGCAGTTGTTGTGGAAGTTGAAGCGCCCTCAACTAAGAAAATGGGTCTGAAGAAGAGGAGCAAGTTTGCCACGATTGAGATCCCCAATTTTCAAGAATCCTCTGTTAATAAGGCCAGAGTAACTCCCCCGACGGAATCGTCGAATGATGTTGTTGACGCTTCGGCACCTGGTGCCGAAAGGGCGACAAATAAGTAAGTCTGAAGATTCTTTGGTGATGTCTTTCTTTATTTCTGTTGCCAGGTTTTCTAATAATCGCTTCACCAGTGTCGTTGTCGAGGAAGGGGTCGCGATGGAGATCGAGACTGATGAGGCTCGAGTACTGCACTCTGCTGCCGATATTGATCCTGAAGATTGGACGACTGGCAATGCGACTTTTTCGGCCGATGTCCCTGCCGACGAAGGGAATCTTGATCAGGAGACGTTGTCCGCTCATGCTCCTGATCTCACAATGGAGGCATAAGATAATGTCAAAGACAATTTGGCAAGCTCGCGGGGTGATGAGGTTCGTCAAAAGCCACCAAAAACTATCGTTCCTCAGATAAACAACGAAGAAGTTATAGTTGGGCCTGAAAACGTTCCAGAAGCGCAGGATGGTCATATCGAGCACAAGAAGGAAACATATGAGGAAAATTTAGGTTGTAATTACAATCCTAATTCGTTCCGGATAAAATGGGATGGCGACTCCCCTTGCATGCACGACGGGGATTTTTGCACAAAACTAATGTGGCGATGCAAACCGAATCTAAGGTGGGTGCTCATGTTAATCAGCTGAACTACGCCGAGGTGTTTTCTGCTATATCGAATCATGTTGTCCAGGTTAAGGGCCCTTTTTCGATTGTGGCAGCTTCTTTTTATATCTACTTCGTTTGAATAAACCAAATTCTTTAACCTGGTTTTATCAAGGTATGGGTATTTCCTCCTCGATGGTTGATTCATATTATCGTGATCTTGGATCAGAAAGTCAATGCCTCGTCGAAGCTAAGGATAGCATGTCTTGGCTTTATGGCGACGATAAAAGGGCCGTGAAATTAGAAATGACGAATGCGAGGTTTCAAGTTGAAGCTTTGGGGTTCAAGTTTAAGGCCCTTAAAGGCAAATCAACTCCAAATCTAGAAGGCTGGCCTCGAGGCTAAGGTTTCATCTTTGGAAAAGAGAATTGCTGACGCCGCTAGCGAAGCGGCAGCTGAGGGAGAGAAACTTTGCCGATCCAAGGAGAATATGGCCCGGCTCACTGCTGACCGAGTTTTCGGGGACATTGTGGCTTGGTTTGTCCCCAAATTTGAGCTGATTAGAGTGTCCTTCTCCCAAAAGGATGAAGTCAGAGATGCCGTGATAGGTTTGGCGAAGAATGAAGTGATGGTAGAATTTCTTCACTGAATATGAAGCTGAGGCTGGGACATTTCACCGAGCATGATTTTGACTTTCGAAGAAAAGGTAGCGGATTGGAAAAGGAGAAGTGATGCTATTGATGAGGTCGTCATCGGAGATGGGGACTTCGCCATGCTAGAGAGGTTAGTCTCTTTGTTCTCTCTTGATGACTTTTGCTTGATAATATCGGAGTTATTATTTTGACTATTTTGGTTCGCTGATTGTTTAGGCCTGCTCTTGCCGATCTGTTCGAAGAAGCGTTAAAGTTCATCTCGAGACAAACCAATGCTGATAAGGATCAAGTGTGAGATGATGCTACCGATATTTCAGCTTCACAAAATCCGGCGTATGATTAGGTTTTATATTTTTTGCTATTGTTGCTTAGTTCGGCTCATTCCACCCTGTTGAAACAATATTGCCCGGGAGGGTTTTTATCCGCTGTTTCTTATGCTCAAGTACATATATTTTCTTTATCTATTGTTTTTATGGCGAGTTTGGCGAAATGGAAGCTTGTTTTATGCCAGAATGTCCCTTGACTTTTAAAGATTAAAAAGTCGGTGTTTCTTAAGTCGTATTATGAGACTATGCGCTTCGGGGATTCGACCGTTTGATTTGTGTGTGTTTCTTTTTACGAGCTTTAAATCCACCAAGTGTTTAAAACCGAATCCACCAACTTTTCTAGCGAACCGATGCTTTCTGATTTGTAATGCGAGACCGCGCTTTTTAGTCGAGACGGAGGCGAGGTCAATCTACTCGACTTATACCGCAAACGAGTTCCTACTCATGCAAAATTTTCGGATTTAAAACTTAGGCCCAAATGTTTTTACATGACTCGGAATTGTGCAAGGTGTTTAACCTCGGCTTTCAATCTTTTAGCTCGTTGCTTTTACGATTCTAAGTCGTTTGACATATTCCGAGTTGAACTTCGGCTCAAATTATTTCATGTGTCTTAGGATGGTGCGAGGTTCTGTCTCGGTTTTTTTGGTTTTTCTCTACGAATTAATGCTTTTTGATTCATAAGGTCATGCTTTTCGACCCGACGGAGGCGAGGGATATCTGCGTGACTTATACCGTCAACGAGTTCTCAGTCGTGCGAAATATTCGGAGTTAAACTTCGGCCCAAATGTTTTCGTATGACTTAGAATCGTGCGAGGTCTTTAATCTCGGCTTTCATGCTCTCAGCGCATTGTTTCCATGATTGTGTGAAATACTCGGAGTTGAACTTCAACCCTAGTTATTTTATACGGCTTAGAATCGTGCGAAGTTCCGTCTCGGCTGCTTAATTTTCTAGGCACGTTAGTGCTCTTTGATTTATAAGGCCATACTTTTCGGCCGAACGAGAGCGAAGACTGTCTGCTCGACTTATACCGCGACCAAGTTCTATATCACACAGGACATTCGAATTTGAACTTGTGCCCAAATTGTTCTGTATGACTTTAGAATCGTGTGAGGTGCAACCTCGACTTTAACTAAAAAAAAAAAATCGGAGTGATGATCGGTCACTTTTGGGTCGCATGTTTGGCTAGAACGTCGACGTTGTTCCGAAGGCTTTGTAATGATGATTTTTGTTGGGTGAGAAGTTGTTTCTATTCGGAGACGTCTTGGTATTTACAGAAGTTGTTTTCGTTGCCGAGTTGATCACTTAATCTAATAAAATATGAATTTTATTAAGTTATAGTTGCACCTGGTTAAAGGCTGCCTACGTACCCAAAGTGGGATCAAGCCATTCGTAGTTCATAATACAATTTTTTTTTGTCGATGACTAGGAATAATACTTCTTCAAGTTCATGGAGTTTCATGCTCGTGATACCGGCGTTCCGTCTTATTCTTCCAGCCGATAGACTCATGGCTTTACGATCTTTGTGATGCGATAGGGTCTTTCCCAGTAAATTCCAAATTTTCCAGCAGTTTCAACTTTGGTTTTGTCATAAAAAATTTTGAGGACGAGGTCATGCAGGTCGAAGTGTCGATTGCGCACGTTTTTATTGTAATATCGGGCTACTTGCAGTTGATAATTATGCATGCGAAGCAATGCTTGATCTCTCAGTTTCTTGAGATTTTTGAGACTATCCATGAGGTTGGTGTCGTTGAATTTGGAATTCTTCACCATCATGCTTCGGCGGGCGCTTGCGACATGCATTTCGGCCGGTGCTAATGCCTCGCACCCGTGTGATAGAGAAAATGGTGTCACGCCGTTTGCTGTTCGTGGAGTAATACGGTGTGACCAAAGGCCCATGCCCCCTTGTATTTATCAAGTCATTTCTTTAATCCGTCGATGATGGTTTTATTGGTTGCCTCGGCATGGCCGTTACCTTGAGGGTAACAGGGTATCGAAAAACTTAACTGAATGTTCCAACGTTCGCAAAATTCTCTGAAAACATATGAGATGAATGGGGAGCCGTTATCGGTGACGATCTCGTGCGGTAATCCATGCCGACATATGATATTCTTGCAGACAAAAATTTGGACGTCGTGGGTTGTGACTACGGCATATGCCTCGGCTTCCACCCATTTGGTAAAGTAATCGGTCATGACCAAAATGTATTCGTTTTTCCAAGCTTTTAGCATAGGGCAGATGACGTCAATTGCCCATTACATGAACGTGTAAGGTGGAACGACTGTTTGGAGGAGTTCGGTAGGTGGGTTGATTAGGGGGGCGTGTTGTTGACACTGTTCGCATTTGGTAGTGAATTTTTCGCAGTCTTCGATCATTTTCGGCCAAAGTAGGCCGTGTCTCTTGATTTTTAAAGCTAGAGCTCAGCCGCCAGAGTGATTGCCACATGCCCCGTCATGGGTTTCGACCATGACACTTTCTGCTTCTTCCTCGTTGCAGCATCTAAGTATTACCTTGTTTGCAGTCCATCGACAGAGATTCACTTCCGTTAAAAAGTAGAGGATGATTTTTTTACGCAAGCGCCGTGCTGCCCATATATCTCGGGGAACGGTCCCTTTGTCGAGGAAGGCCTTGATTTCGTCTTGCAACGAATTTGTTTTTTTTTTGGATCGACATCCAAAGGGTCGTCGTCTTTATCTTCTTGATAGGTAATCATGTTACATATTCCGAGTTCAATACTTGGTTCATCGATTGTTTTGACCAAGATCATTCTGCATAGGGCCGAGTCGGTTGCTGTAGCTAGGGCGGCTAAGGCGTCGGCTGCGGTATTATCAGCTCGCGGTATTTTGGTGAGTTCAAACGATTTGAATTTCGCAGCCAGGGAGTGAACCAACTTAAGATAGGCGTCCATCCGTTCATTCTTCGCATCATAGTCGCGAATGAATTTGTTGGCGACGAGCTGCGAGTCACAGAAGGCTGGAAGGTTCTTAGCTACAATTATTTTTGCGAGTCGAAGTCATGCGATTAATGCTTCATATTCTGCTTCGTTATTGGATGCGGCGAAGCCGAGCTTAAATGATTGTTCTAATAAGTCGCCAGTGGGCGTCTCCAACTTGATGTCGACGCCTGATCCCTGTTTTGACATTCCATCGACGTGTAATATCCATTTTGGCGTGGTTGATGCTTCTTCGGTGGCGAGCTCCTAGGATTTAGCAGCCGTTTGACCCATATATTCAATGTCATATTCAGATAGCTCAACTGCCCACTTGGCCATTCGATTGGATTGCCTCGGACTATGTAGAATGGTGCGGAGCGGTTGGCTAGTAAGTACTGACATCGTATGTGATTGAAAGTATGGTCGTATATTGTGAGCTGAAATTAGGACGGCGAATGCTAGTTTCTCAAGGGTTGGGTATATTGTTTCGGCTCCATCCAAGGTTTTGCAGACGTAAAAGATGGGCTCTACTCGCCGCGGTCTTCGCGAACCAGAACTCCGCTCACCGCTGAAGTGGAAATGGCAATGTAGAGGTATATGGTTCTCCATTTTATGGTTTTGCCAAGACTGGTGGGGTAGTGAGGTATTCCTTCAGTATCTTGAAAGCGTCATCGCATTTTTCGTCCCATTTGAAATGTTTGTTACTCCGAAGTAGCTGGTAGAAGGGGAGGCATTTATCTGTTGATCCTGAGATGAATCGATTCAGCGCTGCGATTCGTCCGGTCAGTCGCTGGACTTCGCGGGCATTCTTGGGTGATGGGAGATCAAGTATTGCTGATATCTGTCTCAGATTTGCTTCTATCCCTCGTTGAGTCACAATATAACCAAGAAATTTCCCGGAAGTGACCGCGAACGTACACTTAGCCGGGTTGAGCTTCATTCTGTTCTTGTTGAGGGTATTGAAGCATTGGTGAAGGTGGTCAACATGATCTTTAGTGATTGCTGATTTTACTAGCATAACGTCGATATAGACCTCCATAGTACTGCCGAGCTGCCTTGCGAACAATTTGTTGACCAATCTCTGGTAGGTGGCTCCTGCGTTTTTGAAGCCAAAAGGCATGACTTTATAGTAGTAGGGGCCGCGGTCGGTGATGAATGTCGTCTTTTCCTGGTCGTCGAGTTGCATGAAAATTTGGTTATAACTTGAAAAGGCGACCATGAAGGAGAGTAGTTGGTGCCCGGTGGTTGATTCTACGAGGCAACCGATGTGTGGAAGTGGGAAGCTATGTTTAGGACATGCTTTGTGAAAATCGGTGAAATCGATGCACATTCTCCATTTCCCATTCTTCGTTTTCACTACCACTGGGTTAGCTAGCCATTCTAGATACTTTACTTCGGCAATCGACCCTGCGCTAAGAAGTTTTTCCACCTCGTGTGCGACTGCTTGGACTTTTTTGGGTCTGAGTTTTTGTCTCTTTTGTTTGATTGGTTTAAAGGTGGGTCCCACATTTATATTCTCAAATTAACCCTGAGCTACTCTCTCAAATTAAGAGATCACTGTAGTACTTAGGGGTCGAATTCCACAGAGAATTGAAGTAACTAGACAAATTCTAATTCAGTTTTTAAGCTAAAAGTAAAATAGGAAACCAGTAAAAAGTAATAAAATAAACAAGGCAAGTTCGAATTAAGGTTCTTAAAATCAAGAAGACAAAGCGCTAGGCAGTGAGGTATCGCAGGAAGATTCAAGATTGCAGATTTGATTACTATCAGGATTAATTGTTCTAGAACTCGAAACACAAAACACAAACAAATCAACTTTCGCTGCAGATGTTATCAATGTCTAAACCTAGAAAGCCAACTTTCGCTGCGAATTCAAAGATAGAAACATGCATTAGTTTCAGGTTCGATATTGTTCACAAAGACCTAAACCAACTGTCGCTGCGAATAGATTCAATGCTCATCTAATGATTCAATCGCTAAGTGATTAACAACACTTTCGTATCTGTTAAACAACCTAGGGTTTCGAAATCTAGGTGATCAATCCTAAATTTCAGAGTTAAAACAATCAAAGATGAAGAACAAGCAGAAAATCCCAATAACAAATCAATTCTAACAACTTATCATCAATCCCTTGAATTCCCCACAACCTAACTATGAAACTACTCAGACATGGATGCAGCAAACATCATAGAATAAGTAATTTGCATAAAAAGAATAGAAAAAAAGATACAAGGGTTCCAAATTGATAGGGCTCAGGTTTTATCCTAATAAAACTACTGCAAGTGCACAGCAAAAGCAATCGTAGTATAAGGGGTATCGAAATCCCAATAGAAGTAGATGTTACACTATGGTTTCTAGGTTCAAATTATGCTAGATCAAATCAGATAAAAAGTAAAACAAGGCAAAGAAATAAATGAGTATCACGAAATAGGTTCTTAAAATCAGGAGACTAAGGCGCTAGGTTCAGGGAAATTCTCAGGTGATCTAAATTGCAGGTCTAGACAAAATGTTAGGAATTATGAAGAACTGTTCTAGAACTCGAAACACTAATGTAAAATCAACCAACTCTCGCTGCAAAGATTATCTATGTCTAAACCCTAGAATTCTAAATCTCTTTGCAAATTCAAATAATTCAGACAAGCATTAATATCATGTTCAATTGTTCACAATATCCTAAACCAAATCTCTTTGCGAATAGGTATTTTGCTCATCTAACATTAGTTCAGGCAATTAATAATACTCTCGCATCTATTAATCAACCTAAGATCAGATTCTAGGTTATGAAGCTAGAATAAGCATTAAACACAAATCCAGATGAAGAACTCTAATGATTTTATCCTAACAATTTAATTGACCTAACAATTCATTAATCACCTTGGAAAAACCCTAAACCTAACTAGCAAACTACTCAGACATGGTGAATGAAGAAAACATCATGAATAAAGAAGATTGCATAAAAGAGATTAATAGAAACACCAGACTTAGTTTTTGCTTGCCCTCAAGCAAAACAGAAACTTAGAATGAAGTAGAGGTTTGAAAGTAGAGGTTTGAAAACAGAAACATAAAAGAGAATGAAGTAGAGGTTTGAAAACAGAAACTAGGTTGGGGTATAAATCGTATTGCCATGTCGCAATAGTTCCCATCCCAACTCTGCTCATCAGCTGTAGGATGTCGTCTTTGATGCACAATGCGGTCATCGTCTTCTCGCAAGCGAATCGAGTAGGGGTGACTTCCACCTTCAGCCACGCATTGTAGAACAAGGTGTCATAGTCGTCCCAAGTCTCGTTGACACCTCGGTAAATACAATCGTCTTTCGCCACCTCCTTAGCTGGAGAATCTTGCCAATCCCGTTCAACCCAAATCCTTGCACCTTCACGTTTTGGCCAAGGAGGAAAAGAGGGAATTGCTGCATCACTAGCAGTCCCAGATGCGGATGCTTCAGTTTCCCTTGGTCTCTTGGTCCTTGAAGGCATCTGCAAGCAAAGAAAGAACCAAAATCAAATCCAACTTCTGACAACTGAGACGCAATATGTTGATAATGGCCGGGTGTCGATAGACACATAGTGGTGTCGATAGACACATAGTGGTGTCGATCGACACATAGTGGTGTCGATCGACACATAGTGGTGTCGATCGACACCACGCGTGTAAGCACAATTGCGACCCGAAATCGTGATTTCTACCCTAAATGTGAATCAAACAACAGTTTGCTAACTCTCAAGACAATGAATCGACCAAGTCTAAGTCATAAAACCCAAGAAAAATCCAAAAATTCGCAGCATGCATCATCAATTTTCAAAAATTCGAAAATTTCAAATTGTGCAATTTAGAGGATGAAAAACAGTTTGGCGATGATGGAATTCATGTTATACAACCTAAACAAGCATCATTCAATAAAGAAATCAAGCTAGATAGGTTGAATTCGAAAATTTCACCTTAGGGTCGAAAATGAAATTGGGAGATTTGAAGAACATACCTTGGCAGATCGAATGAATGGACAATGGATTATGAAAGAGGGATAAAATCCGCACGGATTAGAGCTTTGAATCACTCAATTCCGTTGAGAAATAAAGATTTTGTGATTTGGGGGAATTTTCTCAAAAACTCGGGTTGTGAAAGTTATGAAAAAAAAGAAGACAAAGTTGGGGTTTTGAAGACTTACCTGCGTCCCCATGTGGTGTCGATCGACACAAGGGGGTGTCGATCGACACTCACCATGATCGAGCCTCCTCTCTTTTTTTTTTTTTTTTTTTTAGAAAAACCAAAATTAGTAAAACCAAAAACCAAAATGAAGAATAAACTAAGTACTAACCATTGGGTTGCCTCCCACTCAGCGCTCGTTTAACGTCAATAGCTTGACTGTTCACGCGTTTACGAAGTTGGTGCATCATCCAAAGACACAATGTGTCCGTTTGGAATCTCAGCTTGAGCCCATAGTGTTTCACCCTCTGTCCATTCACAATGAACTCTTCTCCCTTGGAGTTTGTCAGGACTATTGCCCCATATGGTCTGACCTCTTTGATGGTGAAAGGACCTGACCAACGTAAACGCAATTTACCAGGAAATAATTGTAAACGAGAGTTATACAGAAGTACCTGATCATTTGGTTCAAATTGTCTGGAGACAATCTTTTTGTCATGATATGCCTTTGTCCTCTCCTTGTAGACCTTTGAGTTCTAATAAGCGTGATAGCGCAGTTCATCTAACTCGTTGAGCTGAATTAGGCGCCTTTCTGCAGCAGGCTTCAAGTCGAAGTTCATCTTCTTGATAGCCCAATGCGCCTTGTGTTCCAACTCCACTGGAAGATGGCAAGCTTTGCCATAAAGCAGCTGGAAAGGTGTAGTTCCGAGCGGCGTTTTGTAGGCAGTCTTGTATGCCCAAAGTGCATCATCCAGCTTTGCGGCCCAATCTTTTCTTGTTTTTCCCACTGTCTTCTCCAGAATTTGCTTGATTTGTCTATTGGAGACTTCGACTTGTCCACTGGTTTGGGGGTGATACGGAGTAGCTACACGATGTTGAACACCATGCTTCTTCAGCAGCTTGTTGAAAACCTTATTGATAAAGTGAGAACCACCATCACTTATAACAATCCGAGGCACTCCGAATCTTGGGAAAATGATGGTTTGAAACATCTTGAGAACCACCGCAGCATCATTGGTTTTAGAAGCAATTGCTTCCACCCATTTAGAGACATAGTCCACAACAACCAAGATGTACTTGTTCTCAAAAGATGGTGGAAAGAGACCCATGAAATCAATACCCCAACAATCAAAGACTTCAACTTCAATGATGAAGTTCTGTGGCATCTCATGTCTCTTGCTGATTTTCCCCCTTCTTTGACAAACATCACATTGAGTGATGAACAGCTGCGCATCCTTGAACATAGTTGGCCACCAAAAGCCTGCTTGAAGAACCTTGGACACTGTCTTGAATGTAGCAAAGTGTCCAGCATACTCAGA
>JAHZTW010000003.1:28088348-28150607 GCA_020283515.1 Alliaria petiolata
TTGCAATCTTGCTGAAATCTTTGATGAATCTTCTGTAGAACCCAGCATGTCCTAGAAAACTCCTCACTGATTTCACAGAATCAGGTGCTTACAAAGTCGTCATTACCTCTATCTTGGCACGGTCTACTGCGATCCCTTCTGCTGAAACCTTGTGCCCAAGTACAATCCCATCTTGAACCATAAAGTGACACTTTTCCCAGTTCAGGACTAAGTGTTTCTCTTCGCATCGCCGCAATACTGCGCATAAGTTGTCCAGGCAGCCTTTGAAAGATGACCCATAAACAGAAAAGTCATCCATAAAGACCTCCATAAACTTCTCAATCATGTCTATGAAGAATGACATCATGCACCGCTGGAAGGTCGCAGGAGCATTACAAAGTCCGAATGGCATTCTGCGATATACAAAAGTACCATAAGGACATGTAAACGTGGTCTTCTCCTGATCATCGGGATGGATTGGGATCTGGAGGAATCCTGAATAGCCATCCAAGAAACAGTAGTAGGGATGATTCGTCAATCTCTCCAGCATCTGATCAATGAAAGGTAAAGGAAAGTGATTCTTTCTGGTCGCGGCATTCAGCTTCCTGTAGTCGATGCACATCATGTGTTCAGTCACAGTCCTTGTAGGAATCAGCTCGTTCTTCTCGTTCTTCACTACTGTGACTCCTCCTTTCTTAGGAACCACATGGACTGGACTGACCCAAGCACTATCCGAAATGGGATAAATGATCCCAGCTTCCAAGAGCTTCATGATTTCCTTCTTGACCACTTCCTTCAGGTTTCTCATCCTCAAGGTGAATCCGATGCATGCACAAGTCTGGTGAGATACCTGAAATGTCATCAAGGGAATAGCCAAGAGCTTTGCAAAATTTTCGCAGCTTGCTTAGCAACAAAGTGAGCTCTGCATTGTTCAAGGAAGCATTCACTATAACAGGATAAGTTGAATTAGGACCAAAAAATGCATACCTTAGCCTGTCAGGGAGCTGTTTAAGCTCCACTTTTGGTGCCTTAACCTTGCTCCAATCACCTTATGTCGAGGTCTGTGCAGAATGTCGATCGACACAGATGGTGTCGATCGACACCTTGGGTGTATCGAGCTCCTCTTGTGCGACCAGCTGCAGCACTTGCTCACTAGCATCCATCATCTTTATGTATCCTGCAGCAGCAACGTCTAAGTCTTCAGCATCCTTTGTCGAAGTTGTCAAGGCTCGCTCCAAAGGATCTGTAGGATGATCTTCCTGGAAAATCTCTTCAGCAAGATTGGTGAGTGAATCGACATAGAAGGTCTGTCCATCAATCGTGGGTCTCTTCATTAGCTTCTCCATGTCGAAATTCATCACCAAATCACCAATATTCAGCGCAATCCTTCCCTTTCTCACATCAATGATAGCTCCAGCTGTGGCTAGGAATGGTCTTCCAAGAATGAGAGGGTCTTTGGGTTCCTTATCATAGGCTAACACCACAAAGTCTGTGGGAATCAAGTAATCTCCCACTTTGATAGGAATATCTTCCAAGACACCTTCAGGGATTCTCACAGAACGATCAGCAAGTACCAAAGAGATCTTTGTAGCTTTGAAATCCGTCATATCCAGTCTTAGAGCAACTGAAAGAGGCATCAAATTGACACTTGATCCTAAATCGCAGAGGGACCTTCCAAATTTGTCTGAAAAGATGGAGCAATCAAGAACAAAGCTTCCTGGATCGGATAGTTTTTCTGGAAGCCTGTTCTGAATGACAGCACTGACTTGCTCTGATATCATCATCACTCCTTCCTCCATGTCTATGTTCTTGGTCATCATCCACTTCAAGTATCTTTTTATCACCGGAGTAGTTCTAACGGCATCCATTAAAGGAATTTCAACCACTAGTCTATCCATGATAGCCTTGCATCTGGCATCAAGTAGCTCCTTCTTAGACTTCTTTGGTATCAAGGGGAAAGGAATCTTCGGTTTGTAGACCCTTTCTTCTGCAACCTTCGTTGTTGCGAGCTGATCTAGTGTTGTCCGTGCGGGGTGTCGATCGACACCCTCCTGGTGTCGATCGACACTTGCTTCTGAAGTCGAGTTCTTCGCGTTGTGTTTGTCTGATTCTTCTGGTATCTCCTTGGGTGCTGATCGATACACAGTAGTGTCGATCGACACTGGCTCCGCAGCGTCTTCTACATCTTCGAGCTCCTCGAATTCTTCAGTGCTTAGCCTTCTGTTCTGCACAGGTTAAAGGTTCTTCCCACTCCTCAATGTGACAGCATTCACATCGCGTTTGAGATTGGTATATGTCTTCCCTGGAAGGAATCCTTCTTGTCTGTTTACAGCTTCTATGGTTTGAGCAACTTGAACATCCAGCTTCTTCATGTGAGAGTTTATGCCCTCAATCTTTCCATTCAGGTCTTGGTACAGTGAATCAATCTTGCCATTGCAATACACTGTCAACTTCTGTTGTCCTTCCAAGATTTGCTCTAACATAGCCTCCATTTTGTTGTCTTGCGCAGGAGGTTTTTGGTAAGAGGAATTACCATAGCTTATTTGGTAATTGCTGTTCTGTAATGGGAGCTTTTGAGTATAACCAGAAGAGTTTTGATTTCCTGTAAAGGAGCTCTTCTGATAATTCCCATTGAAACTTCTATTCCCTTGTTGATTCCCAAACCTCTGGCTTTGAAAACCACCTCCGTTGATGTAGTTGACATCCTCTTCTTCACGTTCATCATTAGGCTCGAATGTCTCCACTTCATTTGCAAAATGGACTTGCTTCTTCCCCACCAATAGGTCCAGCTTCCTGTTGACCTCAGCAATTTGGCTTCCTCCACTTGCACCAGCGTGTTGTCTTCTCTCCAAATCTGCGTTCTTGGTGCTGTTGAAAGAGGCCAAGTTCTCTATTAGCACCATCGCGTCGTCTGGATACCTTGTGTTGAAGTTGCCATTGCTTGCAGCATCCAGAGCCATCTGATACCTCCAATCGATTCCTCAGTAGAAGATACCGAGAAGCTGCGGCTCGCTGAAACCGTGGTGTGGGCAATCAGGTTGGTAAGCTTTAAACCTCACCCATGAAGCCTTGAATGCTTCAGTAGGTCCTTGGGAGAATGCAGTGATCTTTGTCCTCAGCTCTTCTGATCTTGCATCATCAAAGAAGTTGCATAAGAATGCATTCTTTGTCTCTTCCCAGGTTGTCAAAGATCCTGGTTCCAATTGCTTCAGCCAATATGATGCATCTCCAGCAAGCGAGTAAGGGAACATCTTGCAGAAGAGATAATCATATGTGACTCCATTGGCCTTGATGCTTGATGCCAAGTCCTCGAATCTCTCTATGTGGTCCATGGTATGTTCATTGGGAAGACCATGGAAGGGATGTTGAGCTACGAGCGTGAAGTAAGCAGGCTTCAGCTCGAAATCATTCCTCTGGAATGCAAGAGGACGGATCGCAGTTCTATTAGCATAGAACTGGTCGGGGCGGTTATACTCGCCAAGCGTTCTTCCACGTCCAGCTTCTGCATGACCAGCTTGTACTCATTGCTCGACGATGACAACTCCAGCCTCGTTGAGTCTCTGTCCTTCTGTGTTCCTTCTGTTGCCGCCTGCATCAACCAAGTTGCCTTCAGCGTCTCGGATAAGAACCATAATATCAGCCATCGTACTCTGCGCAGGGTGTCGATCGATGCTCTTGGTGTCGATCGACACTCGGGTAGATGATCGGTTCTTGCGTTCGAGATGACCTAGTTCTTGGTTTAACGTGATTAGTTCCTTGTCCTTGTTGCTTCTGGTACAGGGCATGCACCTGAAACAAAAAATTAAGAAACTAAATCAGTAGCAAAAATAAAAATAAAACAAAACCTAGTCAAAATCCTAATACTAGATTCCGTAGGAAGCTATTACTTCCCCGGCAACGGCGCCAAAAACTTGATAGGGCTCAGGTTTTACCCTAATAAAACTACTGCAAGTGCACAGCAAAAGCAATCGTAGTATAAGGGGTATCGAAATCCCAAGAGAAGTAGATGCTACACTATGGTTTCTACGTTCAAATTATGCTAGATCAAATCAGATAAAAAGTAAAACAAGGCAAAGAAATAAATGAGTATCACGAAATAGGTTCTTAAAATCAGGAGACTAAGGCGCTAGGTTCAGGGAAATTCTCAGGTGATCTAAATTGCAGGTCTAGACAGAATGTTAGGAATTATGAAGAACTGTTCTAGAACTCGAAACACTAATGTAAAATCAACCAACTCTCGCTGCGAAGATTATCTATGTCTAAACCCTAGAATTCCAAATCTCTTTGCAAATTCTAACAATTTAAACAAGCATTAAAGTTCAAGTTCAATTGTTCACAAAACCCTAAACCAAATCTCTTTGCGAATAAGTATTTTGCTCATCTAACATTAGTTCAGGCAATCAATAATACTCTCGCATCTATTAATTAACCTAAGATCAGATTCTAGGTCGCGAAGCTAGAATAAGCATTAAACACAAATCCAGATGAAGAACTCTAATGATTTTATCCTAACAATTTAATTCGACCTAACAATTCATTAATCACCTTTGAAAAACCCTAAACCTAACAAGCAAACTACTCAGACATGATCAATGAAACAGAAATCATAACTTGAATAGAAAGCATAAAAGAAATCAATAGAATAAATAAAGGGAGTTCCAAATTTGCTCTAAGGAGACAAATTCTTCTCTCCAAAAACCTAAACTTCTATGATTCTTAAAGTATGAGATTCTGCCTAAACAATGGCTGAAAAACTATATTTTTATAGGCCTAGGTACGAATCTTCAATTCCCTTTTAGATTAGGAAAAGTCTTGGAATTTCCTTTTTCTTCAAAAACTCTGGAATCTTCACGTCTTTGATTTCGGGAAAGTCGGTGTCGATCGACACCAATGTGTGTCGATCGACACCCATCGTGCATCTTCAATCCGACTTCAACACTTCGTGACTTCATTCCATTATGCTCCAAAATGTATCCAAATCTCCAGTTTAGCTCCAATTGTACCTGAACCTGCATAGACTCTATATAGACTCGAAAATAGTACTAAGACTCAATTAAAACACTTATATCATGGTCCAAAAATGGGTAAAAGCCATGATATATCAACTCCCCCAGACTTAGCTTTTGCTTGCCCTCAAGCAAAACAGAAACTTAGAATGGAATCGAGGTTTGAAAACAGAAACCACCAGCTAACTTTCAGAACCGCCACATCGTGCCAACACTCTTGAATCCACATACCATAGAACCAATCTCAGATAGTATTTTGGCATAATCACCACAAGTTTAGCAATCTCCCAAATCAAGTCTAAACCCCGTTCTCCTCATATTTCGAATATAAGCAAAAAGGGTATTGATCAAAGGACTTACAGATTCTTTCTCTTCCTTAGCGCCTGAACAAGACATTATTTCCACAACTCTCCTATTTTTCTTCCCTTAGTCAACTGCTGCCCATTTTCAGGGTGTTCTACAGATTTTTTCATTGACTTTTTCTTATTCTTTTGAAGTCTTAGAACAGTGCTGCTCTTTACTTGTGTTTCTTGTGAGGAGACAGGTTCTAGAGCGCTCACTAATATTGTTCCTTGTAAGGAGACAGACTCATGAGGATCTTTGCACTATTCCTTGACTTTGACTCTTTTCGATTTTTCTCAAGGGAAGATCAAGGAGAGACTGCAGTTTTCTTATCTTGTCAGTGCTAAAAGAGAAATCAAGTCCAATGCATACCAAGCTCGAAATAGGAATCTAAACTCGCTATGTTAGATTGATCCACTCACAGCTTTCAACCTAGTAAAACCCGAAATCAACTGCTATGGCATGGTCCTTCAAGTTTCAGTCCGTTGCGGTTGTTTCTTCTGGAAAACTAGTTGTCTCAAACTGATTTTGACTCAATAAAACATTTTGACTGACTCTAAAAGAAAAACAAAAAAAAGCAAAATATATCAGTATTTTTCTCCCCCAGACTTGAACAACACTGTCCTCAGTGTTATTAACCCCGAAGTTGGAAGAACAAATGAAATTTAATCAAGAAACGACCAAGGAGAAAGAACTTACCTGTGTTTGCGGGTGGTGTCGATCGACACATTGTTTGTGTCGATCGACACCTAGTCTGCAGTCGAATTCTGACTTCCCAAAATCGTGAATTGGGCCTGTTAAAGTGTAAATCCGAGTCCTCGAAAGCTTGCACTGTCAAAGTACTCACATAACACGATTAAAAGCACCAATATCTAGTCCAATCTCATAACTCAACCAAGGTTCCAAATCAAACTGAAAACTGACTCATAAATAAAAGAAAAACTGACTCAAAACTAACTTACCAGTGGGTTGCCTCCCACTAAGCACTTTTTTACAGTCATTAGCTCGACTTTGGCAGGTGATCAGGCGATGGGTGCATCAGCCAGAGGCACTGAATGTGGTTCTGGAATTTCGGCTTGTGCCCAGTAATGTTTCACCCTTTGTCCATTGACTGTAAATTCTTTGCCTTTTGGATCAATCAGGACAATGGCTCCATATGGTTTGACAGCTTTGATGGTGAAAGGACCTGACCAACGAGAGCGCAATTTACCAGAAAACAATTGTAAACNTGTAAATTCTTTGCCTTTTGGATCAATCAGGACAATGGCTCCATATGGTTTGACAGCTTTGATGGTGAAAGGACCTGACCAACGAGAGCGCAATTTACCAGAAAACAATTGTAAACGAGAGTTATATAGGAGTACCTGGTCATTTGGTTCGAATTGCCTGTATATGATCTTCTTGTCATGATAGGCCTTTGTTCTCTCTTTGTACAGCTTTGAATTCTCATAGGCATGATGTCTGAGTTCATCCAATTCATTCAGCTGAAATAGGCGCCTCTCTGCAGCAGTCTTGATGTCGAAATTCAGCAACTTGACTGCCCATGCTACCTTGTATTCTAGCTCCACTGGAAGATGGCAAGGTTTCCAATAGAGCAGATGGAATGGTGTAGTACCAAGTGGCGTTTTGAAAGCTGTTCTGTAAGCCCAAAGTGCATCATCAAGTTTCACAGCCCAATCCTTCCTTGTAGCGCCAACCGTCTTTTCCAGAATCTCCCTAATTTGTCTGTTTGAAACTTCAACTTGCCCATTTGTCTGAGGATGATAAGGAGTAGCCACTATATGTTGAACACCATGCTTCCTTAGCAGCTTCTCAAAGACCTTGTTAATAAAGTGCTTGCCACCATCACTTATAACAATTCGAGGCACTCCAAATCTGGGGAAGATAATGGTCTTAAACAGCTTAAGAACCACAGCAGAATCATTGGTTGGACTGACTGTTGCTTCAACCCATTTAGACACATAATCCACAGCAACCAAGATGTACTTATTCCCATAAGAAGAGGGAAAATGACCCATGAAATCAATGCTCCAGCAATCAAAGACTTCAATTTCAAGAATGAAGTTTTGTGGCATTTCATGTCTCCTAATGATCTTCCCTTTCCTTTGACAAGCATCACAGCCAGAGATGAAAGCATGAGCATCTTTGAACATTGTTGGCCACCATAATCCAGCTTGAAGAACTTTTGAGACTGTATGGAATGTTGCAAAGTGACCTGCATAATCTGAACCATGGCAATGAAACAGTACGTCCTGCACCTCTGCTTCTGCAATACATCTTCTGTAGACTCCATCTGAGCAATGGCTGTAAAGGTAAGGCTCATCCCAATAATACCTCCTAAGTTCCCTATAAAACTTCTTCTTCTCATAGCCTTTAAGATCAGTAGGTGCATCCTCTGCAGCAAGGTAGTTGGCAATATCAACATACCACGGTCGTTGACAAGTGGAAACAACCATCATAGGTGCATTAAACACGTCATTCATGGCCTTCAAAATCTGCTCCGCCAATTGCAGGTGGCGTCGATCGACACTGGGTAGTGTGTCGATCGACATTCGTCGATCGTCGGGGCCAACCTCTTCGATTCGGGGTGTCGATCGACACCAACGGTTTGTGTCGATCGACACTGATCCCGATGTTGCAGGAATTTGCAAGTTTGTCTCAATCGAATTGACAACTTCTTCTGGCAAGAAATCATCGATTGGCATGTCATCTTCTACCTTGATTCTGGATAGATGACCAGCAACTCCATTCTCAGTTCCTTTCTTGTCCTTCACCTCAATATCAAACTCTTGAAGAAGCAGAATCCATCTCAAAAGTATGGGTTTTGCATCCTTCTTCTGCATCAAGTATTTGAGTGCAGAATGATCAGTATGAACCACTACCTTGGACCCAACAAGGTATGGTCGAAATTTCTCAAAAGCAAACACCGCATCTAACAATTCCTTCTCATTTGTTGCATAATTTCGCTGTGCTTCATCAAGTTTTCTGCTTGCATAATAGATAGCATGAAGCTTCTTGTCCTTTCTCTGCCCAAGTATAGCGCCTACTGCGAAATCGCTGGCATCACACATCACCTCAAAAGGCAAATCCCAGTCTGGTGGTTGTACAATTGGGCCCTCACCAAAGCCTTCTTAATCTGCTCAAAAGCTGAATCTGCTCAAAAGCTGAATGACATTCTGCAGAAAACTCAAACTTCACATCTTTGCAAAGCAGAGTAGTAAGAGGTCTTGCAATCTTGCTGAAGTCTTTGATGAATCTTCTGTAAATCCCAGCATGGCCTAGAAAACTTCTCACCGTTTTCACTGAATTTGGCGCTTGCAGAGATGTCATCACTTCGATCTTGGCGCGATCCACTTCAATTCCAGCAGCTGAAACTCTATGTCCAAGTACAATGTCATCTTGCACCATGAAGTGACACTTCTCTCAATTCAGAACCAAGTGCTTCTCTTCACATCTAGCTAGCAATTTGTAGAGATTGTCTAGACAGACTTTGAAAGAAGACCCGTAGACAGAGAAATCATCCATAAAGACTTCCATACAATCTTCAATCATGTTTGTGAAGATTGATATCATGCAGCGCTGGAAAGTCGCAGGGGCATTACAAAGTCCAAATGGCATTCTGCGATATGCAAATGTACCATAAGGACATGTAAAGGTGGTCTTCTCCTGGTCATCTGGATGAATGAGGATCTGAAAGAAACCAGAATACCCATCCAGGAAGCAGTAGTAAGGGTGATTCGCCAGTCTTTCCAGCATCTGATCAATGAAGGGTAATGGAAAGTGGTCCTTCCTTGTGGCAGCGTTCAGCTTCTTGTAGTCGATGCACATCATGTGTCCAGTCACAGTTCTTGTAGGAATCAGCTCCTCTTTCTCATTCTTCACCACTGTTACGCCTCCTTTCTTAGGAACCACATGAACTGGGTTGATCCAGGCGCTGTCCGAGATGGGATAGATGATTCCTGCGGCTAAAAGCTTCAAAATCTCCTTCTTCACAACCTCCTTCAGGTTCGGATTCAGCCTCCTTTGATGCTCTACTAACGTCTTGGTCTCATCCTCAAGATGAATGCGATGCATACACAAGTCTGGAGATATACCTGAAATGTCATCAAGAGAATAGCCAAGAGCTTTGCGAAATTTGCGCATCTTGCTTAGCAGTAACGTGAGCTCTGCATTGTTCAAAGTAGCATTGACAATAACCGGATAAGTGGAATTAGGACTAAGAAAAGCGTACCTTAGCCCAGCTGGAAGCTGTTTGAGTTCGATTTTGGGTGCTTTTTCTTCACTCCATGCACCCAGCTTTGCAGCTTTTGCAGAAGTTCCAGTCACCTCCTCAGTAGCAACTAATTGCAGTACTTGTTGGCTTGCGTTCAACATCTTTTTGAACCCCTCAGAAGTCTCATCCAAATGTGTCATCTCTGCTGTAGAATTGGCCAGCATACTTTCCAAAGGGTCTTCGGGACTCATCTCATGAAAAATTTCTTCAGCCAGATTGGTGAGTGAATCCACATAGAAAGTTTGCCCATATATTGTTGGCCTCTTCATCGGCTTGTTTATGTCAAATCGCATGATTAGATCGCCCACATTCAGTGCAATGCTGCCTCTCTTGACATCAATGATAGCTCCCGTTGTAGCTAGGAAAGGTATACCCAAGATAAGAGGGTCTTTGGGTTCTTCTCCATACTTCAGCACCACAAAATCAGTTGGAATCATGCAATCACCAACCTTGATTGGAACATCTTCCAAGACACCTTCTGGAATTCTAGTTGTCATGACTGCAAGGATTAGAGATATCTTTGTTGGTTGAAAATCAGTCATCCCAAGACTTTTAGCAACTGAGAGTGGCATGAGATTGACACTAGCTCCCAAATCACAAAGAGATCTCTCAAATCTTTCTGCAAAAATAGAACAATCCAACACAAAGCTTCCAGGATCCTTTAGCTTCTCTGGTAACTTGTTCCGAATCACTGCACTGACTTGCTCTGAAATCATAGCAACTCCTTCTTCAAGCCCGAGGTTCTTGGTCACCATTCTCTTCACATATCTCCTAAGGACATGAGTAATCTTCAAAGCATCAATCAATGGGATCTCCACAACAAGCTTATCCACGATTGCTTTGCATCTGGCGTCTTCTAGCTCTTGCTTGGTCTTCTTCTGAGTTCTGGGATAGGGGATTTTAGGTTTGTAGATTCGTTCTACGGAGGTTTCTGCAGGTTTGGATGTCCCTGCCGCCTGGGCATGGTGTCGATCGACACAAACATGGTGTCGATCGACACTCGGGCTTGAGCTCTCGATGATGTCGCGATGTTCTTCGGGTGTCGATCGACACTCATCTTCGGTGTCGATCGACACTGGATCTGCAACGTCTTCTCCAACTTCTTCTTCGAATTCTTGTAACTCCACAAGGTCTTCAGCACCTAGATTCTTCTTATGCTCTGGTTCCAGCTTGCTTCTGCTCCTTGTCGTGATGGCATTGACATGATGTCTGGGATTTGTATCAGTTTTCACAGGAAAAAACCTCTCTTGTCTTCTCACAGAATCTGCAGTTTGGGCCACTTGAGTATCCAATTTCTTGACATGGGTATTCAGAGATTCGAACTTTCCATTCAAATCCTGGTACATGGCGTCCATCTTTCCAGTCAGATCTTGATACAGGTTGTCAATCTTCCCATTAAAGCTCACCGTCATCTTCTGTTGACCTTCTAAAAGTTGTTCTATCATTGCTTTCATCCCATTATCTGCAGAAGATTGAGCTGGTGTGTTTTGGTAGGAAGACGACCCATAGTTTCTGGTGTAGTTGTTGCTTTGGTAAGGCTTCTGAAACACAGTATTTTGATATTGGGATCTTGGAGAGTAACCACCTGAATTCTGAATCCCAGAGAAAGAGCTTCTCTGGTTGTTTCCATTGTTGAATCCCAGAGAAAGAGTTTCTCTGGTTGTTTCCATTGTTGAACTTGTTCCCCTGTTGATTTCCAAACTTCTGAAAACCACCTTCATTGATGAAATTGCAGTCTTCCTCTTGAGCCTCTGCAGATGGTTTGAAATGCTCCTTCAGCAGCAAATTGAACTTGTTTCTTCCCCACTAGAAGGTTATGCATAGATCCTAGCATGGACTTCATCTCTGCGATTTGTCATCCATCATTAGTGCCAGCTGACGTTTTCCTTTGAAGATCTGCATTCTTGGTACTGTTGCTAGATACCAAGTTCTTAATCAGCTTCATGGTACAAGACTTTTTTGCCTTGCAAGCAATTCCTCAATTGCTCATGTCATTGCAATACTTGAGGTTATCAATCCATCTTGGGAGATTGGTTGCANCCAAACTCTCTTTGCAATGCCATCCTTCTCCATCTTCAAGTATGCCTCCATAGCATCCTAAATACCTGTTTGAGACTCCAAATGCACCAAACCATGCAAAGACTATGCAAAAACACCCTAGACTCTAAATGATAGAAATGCAATACAATGATGCTCAATAAAGACCTCAAATGATAACAAACTTATACTAAGTGGAGAGAAATATGATGCAAAATATAGACATATCAATAAGGTATATTAAACCCTATGCCCAAAACTTACAACGATTCAGATGAAACGAGGCGGTGGATTCGTTGTTGATAGAACTCGTGGAGTAAGATGTTAAGGTATATGAAACCCTAAGCCCAAAATTTGCTTAAAACGAAGATTACGAACAAAGAAGGTGAATGGCACCAAAAAGTCTGCGGAATGACTTTCGATAAACCGGTTTGATCGTTTGGATATTAAGCACCAAAGATCAAAAAGTTCACAAGGAACAATGGAGAATCACTCTCAAAAGATTAATAAAAAAAGATCGTTGTTTTTCTCAAATGAGTTACAAATAATATAAAGAAGAAAAGATGTGTTTAATACCTAGCTAAAATCGATAAAGACTTAGCTAAAAACTAGGCAAACTTAGACTATAATTAAAGATGTGTTTGAATGACTCTTAGACTCTAAATGACCCTTGAAAACGTCCAGATCCCTTGTCTTTGGTCGACAAGACTCTTCAACTGTTTTTTCTTCCTTTGCCAGAATCTTGACTATGTAGACGAACTATGTAGATGAACTATGTAGCTCGACTATATATCTTGATTGTATAGCTGACGAATGTAGCTTGATTATGTAGTTCGACTATATAGCTTGACTATATAGCTTGAATAAAAACCAGGAAGTTCTGATTCTTTTCTTTCTCCATTCGGCCTCTCTGATCTTGAACTCGAATTATCAGACCGTTAAGTGCTTCTTTGAGTTTCTTCGTCCTTGCTCTAGTCATAGTTCTTTCAGGTACAAGCAAAGCATCCGCAGGTTCAAGCTCTCCTTCCTCTGGTTCAAGCGTCGCATCCATGATCATATCATCCCCCTCCACTTGAAAAGGATTTGCCTCAAATATGGCTCATCTGCAACATAGGGAACCAAGTCAGAAACATTAAAGCTTGAGTTCACAGTATACTTACCTTGAAGATCAATTTTGTAAGCATTGTCATTGATCCGTTTCAAGACTTTGAATGGTCCATCGATTCTTGGCATTAACTTTGACTTCCTCTCAGCTGGAAATCGTTCTTTCCTCAAGTGAATCCAAACAAGTTCTCCTGGCTCAAAGACTTTCAAACGTCTTCCTTTGTTAGCTTGCTTGCGATATTGTTCCATCCTTTTCTCTATGTTAAGTCGTGCCTTCTCATGTATATGCTTAACAAGATCAGCCTTCTTCTTTCCATCCATTCTAATACGCTCACTCAAAGGTAAATGAGTTAAATCCAATGGAGTTAAAGGATTAAAACCGTAAACAATCTGAAAAGGTGAGTACTTAGTAGCAGAATGAACAGAATGGTTATAAGAAAATTCCACATGAGGCAAACAATCTTCCCACGTTTTTATGTTCTTCTTTATGACTGCACGCAAGAGAGTGGATAAAGTTCTATTAACTACCTCAGTTTGTCCATCAGTTTGTGGATCACAAGTAGTTGAAAACAGAAGTTTAGTTCCTAATTTAGACCACAATGTTTTCCAAAAGTAACTCAAGAACTTTGTATCCCTATCGGAAACGATTGTTCTAGGCATGCTATGCAAACGAACAACTTCCCTAAAGAACAATTCAGCCACAAGTGATGCATCATCAGTTTTATGACAAGGTATGAAATGTGTCATTTTAGAAAACCGATCTACAACCACAAACACTGAATCTCGTCCCTTTCTAGTCCTAGGCAAGCCAAGTACAAAATCCATTGAAACATCAGTCCATGGTTCAGTAGGAATGGGTAAATGATTATACAAACCGTGCGATTGTGCTTTTGATTTGGATTGCTTGCAAGTAGCACATCGTCCACAAATCCTCTCCACGTCTCTCTTCATGTGTGGCCAGTAGAAGTGATCCTGCAAAATACTCAAAGTCTTGGCAACTCCAAAGTGCCCCATTAGACCACCTCCATGCGATTCCCTAACAAACAAGTCTCTCAAGGAACAATTAGGCACACATAAACGATTCTCATAAAATAGAAAACCTTCATGTCTAAAGTATTTCCCAAATGCAAACTTTTCACAGGCTTGAAATACTTCTTTAAACTCAGAATCGATGTCATATATTTCCTTAAGCTGTTCAAAACCTAACAACTTAGCATCCAGAGTAGAGATCAAGACATACCTTCGAGATAGTGCATCAGCAACTATATTGTCCTTACCTTTCTTGTACCGAATGACATAAGGGAATGTCTCTATGAACTCAACCCATCTCGCATGACGTTTGTTTAGCTTTTGTTGGCCTTTCAAGTGTTTCAAAGATTCATGATCAGTGTAAATCGCAAACTCTTTTGGCCATAAGTAATGCTGCCATGTCTGAAGTGCTCGAACTAAGGCATACAACTCTTTGTCATAATTTTGATAGTTTAAACTGGCTCCTCCAAGCATTTCACTAAAGTAAGCGATAGGCTTTTTCTCTTGCATCAACACTGCCCCAATTCCTACACCAGAAGCATCGCATTCAATCTCAAAAGTTTTCAAGAAATCAGGTAAAGTAAGAACAGGTGCGTTAGTAAGCTTCCCTTTCAAAAGCTGAAACGCATTCTCTTGAGCTTCTTCCCATTTGAATCCTACTTCTTTCTAGATCACTTCAGTGAGTGGTGCAGCAATAGTGCTGAAGTCTTTCACAAACCGTCTATAAAATCCAGCAAGACCATGAAAGCTTCTCACTTCTCCAACTGTTTTCGGATTCGGCCATTCTCTAATAGCTTTGACCTTTTCTTCATCGACCTTGATGCCCTCTGCACTTACAACAAAACCTAAAAACACAAGGTTATCTGTACAAAAAGTGCATTTCTTCAGATTAGCAAACAGTGCATCTTTTCTAAGAACATTTAAAACCAATTTCAGATGATTAACATGCTCATCTAGACTCTTGCTGTAAACTAAGATGTCATCAAAGTAAACCACAACAAAGACTCCAATGTAAGCTCGCAGAACATAGTTCATCAATCTCATAAACGTACTAGGTGAATTTGTTAAACCAAAAGGCATAACTAACCATTCATACAACCCTAGCTTAGTTTTAAAAGCAGTTTTCCATTCATCACCCTCTTTCATTCGAATTTGGTGATATCCACTCTTGAGATCGATCTTTGAAAAGACACAAGAACCATGCAATTCATCTAGCATGTCATCTAAACGAGGAATAGGATGGCGATACTTTACAGTAATGTTGTTGCTGGCTCTGCAGTCGACACACATCCTCCAGCTTCCGTCCTTCTTTGGTACGAGTAGGACTGGCACAGCGCAAGGGCTCATGCTCTCTCTGATGTATCCCTTTCCCATTAGATCATTGATTTGTTTCTGAATCTCCTTAGTCTCCACAGGATTGGTTCTGTAGGCTGGTCGGTTTGGAAGGGCTGCTCCAGGCACGAAATCAATCTGATGTTCAATACCACATATTGGTGGTAATCCACTTGGATTGTCTTCTGGAAAGACATCTTCAAAGTCTTGCAAAACAGAAACAATCTTGCTCAGAAGTTCTGGCTCGTGGTCAGTTAAACTCATAAGAGTTTCTTTGTATATAAGCAAAAGAACGGGTTGCTCAGATAGCAAAGATCTCTTAATCTCACTAGACCTCACGAAAAAGTTAGAATGTTTCCTCTCGGGTTTGCTCTCACAGGCCTTTGATCGGGTTTTACTCAAACTCTCACTCTCTTTTTGGTGTAAAGTGTTTATGGGTTCACTCATTTGGTGTTTCTTTTCCCTCTGTTTGAGCGCAAGTTGATCCTATAAATCTCTTGTGGTGTCATAGGAAAGAGTATGATCTTTTTACCTTTGAATCCGAAGGAGTGCTTGTTGGTAAATCCATCATGAGTAACTTTGCGATCATACTGCCATGGTCTCCCTAAGAGAATAAGTCCAGCCTCCATAGGTAGCACATCACAAAGAATCTCGTCCTCATACTTTCCTATAGATAAAGGAATGACCAGTTGCTTAGTAACTTTCATGTTTCTTTGATCGTTCAGCCACTGAAGTTGGTACGGTTTGGGATGCTTCTTAGTCTCCAAGTTCAGCTTCTCCACCATAGTTGTACTAGCTACGTTGGTACAGCTTCCACCGTCTATGATGAGACTACAAACTTTCTCCTTGACCAAGCCTCTTGTATGAAACAAGTTTTCTCGTTGCTCTTCTTCTTCAGACTTGTTGTTTGTGATCAAAACCTTTCTAGTAACCAATAACTCTCCAGTAGTCGCATGCTCCTCATAAAGATCCATAGATGCTTCAGAATCAGACTTCTCTTCTTCAGTCTCGATTTCACCATTGTCCCTCAACACCATAGTTCTTTTATTGGGACATTCATTGGCATAATGACCTTTGCTGTGACACTTAAAGCACTGAACATCTCGGTTCCTTGTCCTTGGAAGCTCGACTTTCCCTTTATTCTCTTGACTGTTAACATTTGGTTTAATTTCAAACTGTGGCTTTGGAGCTGTCTTATCTTCTCTGGAGTAATTCGGCTTAGCATTAGATGATCCAGCACCATATGATGGTCGAATTGTACTCTTTCTCTTGAGTTGTTGTTCCACCAGAATAGCTTTGTGTAGCATTTCTTACAAATCTACATAATGATGTAGATCCAAGCGATCATGAAGATCTCTATTCATTCCACTTAAAAACCTGGCCATAGTAGCCTCTCGATCCTCATCAACATCTGCTCTTATCATAAGAGTTTCCATCTCTTGAAAATAGTCCTCAACGGGTCTACTGCCTTGAACAAGTCCCCTGAGTTTTTGATGCAACTCTCTGTGGTAGTGACTAGGCACAAATCGTCTCCTCATGATGGCTTTCATGTATGTCCATGTCTCAATGGGACGTTCTCCATTGAGTCTCCTGCTTGTCACGAATTGATCCCACCAATTAATAGCATAATCGTAAAACTCAGTAGCTGCCACTCTAACCTTTTGTGTTTCTGTATAATGTTGGCAATCAAAGACTAGCTCAATTTTCTTTTCCCACTCCAAGTAGGCATCTGCATCATTTTTCCCCTGAAATGATGGAATTTTAAGCTTTAAACCACTCAAGTTGTTTTCAGATTGTCCCCTTGCTTCTCTAGCACGTTTGTGCCTCCTTTGACTCCCCTGAGATGAGTGATCATCACGACTTTAGTAGTAATCATCACCATCGATCCTCACTGGTCTAGGATGTTCTCTTTCTCTTCCAGCAGGCACATCGTGTGGTTGTCTCTGTCTAGCCTCAGCACGTACCTCCTCTAGTATTTCATAGACTCCATTTATTTATATTCTCATCAAACGCTGCATCTCTCCCATCAATGCTTTCATTTGCAAATTAGGTACTGCTTCTCTTTCCTCATTGTTGCTTCCATCGTGATTAGACATGATTGTTTTTCCTGCAAAACTCAACAAATACGTTAGAAGTAAAAATCCTCACAAGTGTTTCTCTCGCAAGTGTTTCCCTCAAACATGTTTCTCTCAATATGTATTCCCTCAGTGATCCTCTAGAGTTCGTATAGAACTAACCAATCAATCTGATTCGTACCCCCAAACAATCTCAAAAAATAAATCAAGTGTTCCCAAAGAAATCGGATAGATAGGAAGAAAAGAAGAATAACAATTTTCAGAAATGATCTAAAAATAACCAGACTTCTTTGATCTTCGCCTTTTGATTTCTNATAGATAGGAAGAAAAGAAGAATAACAATTTTCAGAAATGATCTAAAAATAACCAGACTTCTTTGATCTTCGCCTTTTGATTTCTTTTTTTTTTTTTTTTTGATTTTTTTTTTTTTTTTTTGATTTTTGGCTTTTGTTTTAGATCTTTTTTTTTGTATTGGTTATGAAATAAAAACGAAAATTACAAGATAGATAGCAATGAAGATGAACAGATAAGAATATGAAAAGATGAGAAGATGGATGATTGAATATCGAAACCTCGAGTGTGCGCTCTGATACCAGATGATGCGGGTTTTCCCAAGAAGGATGCACTCTAGGTGTGGTAGATAGATAATCCTTGGCTTCAATTGATTCGTGAAGCAAAATGATAAGGTATATTAAACCCTATGTCCAAAACTTACAACGATTCAGATGAAACGAGGTGGTGGATTCGTTGTTGATAGAACTCGTGGAGTAAGATGTTAAGGTACATGAAACCCTAAGCCTAAAACTCGCTTAAAACGAAGACTACGAACAAAGAAGATGAATGGCCACACAAAAGTCTGCGGAATGACTTTCGATAAACCGGTTTGATCGTTTGGATATTACGCACCAAAGATCGAAAAGTTCACAAGGAACAATGGAGAATCACTCTCAAAAGATTAATAAAAAAATATCGTTGTTTTTCTCAAATGAGTTAGAAATAATATAAAGAAGAAAAGATGTGTTTAATACCTAGCTAAAATTGATAAAGACTTAGCTAAAAACTAGGAAGACTTAGACTAGAATTAAAGATGTGTTTGAATGACTCTTAGACTCTAAATGACCCTTGAAAACGTCCAGATCCCTTGTCTTTGGTCGACTAGACTCTTCAACTGCTTTTCCTTCCTTTGCCAGAATCTTGACTATGTAGACGAACTATGTAGATGAACTATGTAGCTCGACTATATATTTTGAATGTATAGCTGATGAATGTAGCTTGATTATGTAGTTCGACTATATAGCTTGACTATATAGCTTGACTATATAGCTTGAATCAAAACCAGGAAGTTCTGATTCTCTTCTTTCTCCATTCGGCCTGTCTGATCTTGAACTCGAATTATCAGACCGTTAAGTGCTTCTTAAAGTTTCTTCGTCCTTGCTCTAGTCATAGTTCCTTCAGGTACAAGCAAAGCATTTGCAGGTTCAAGCTCTCCTTCCTCTGGTTCAATTGTCGCATCCATGATCATATCACCAACTCTACTCACTTGACCGAATCTTGACATTTAATTATCATGCCTTGCATTGAAAATGAATTCATGGATTGAAAATACTTGAGCTTTCTTACTCACTTTGCCACCCTCTTGCTAGCTCAAGTAGTACTCCTACCAAACCTTACCTCCTTTGAAGCCAATTGTTCTTGTGTGAATACTTGTGAGACCTTTATTTCGATTGAACTTAGCATAATGTGTTAGGTTTGAGACGAGAACTCTAGGCTTTCATGTAGATTCTGAGGCTAGCTTTAGGCTTAGGGTTTGGGGGTTGTTGGCCGTGGTATTACTTGATGAGTTGTGGAAAAGTTTGGAAAGAAAGAGGTGCTGAATAAGGGCTTGGTGAAAATGAAGGGGAAGCATAGTTTGAAATGGTGAATCTTATGTTTTAAGGAAAATAGCTCAAGGTTTAAAAGGGTGCTAGGTAGTCTTTAGAAAATAAAAAAATATATATATACATCAAATATATATACATCAAAAGAGCCAAAAGGCCAAGGAAAAGAAATGCTACCTAGGAATAAAAAGAAGAGCTAAGTTGATAAAAGATTACACCATTCGCTATGAGATAAAGGATGAAGAAGTTTCCCCTTAGAGCCTTAAAAGAAGAAGTGTGTTTGAAATTCATGGGGGTTTAGCAAGGCACAAAGAGCTTTGGAAGAAAAAGGGTAGTTCTAGAGGGGTGAATGAGCTTTACAAAAATGAATGAGAGGGGTTTAGGACCATTGATAACATTTCGGGTAGATGAGAGTCTAGTCTTATATGCATCACTTGTCTTTTACCTTTGCCATTATGCATAAAGTTCAATCTTCTTTGAGTGAAACCCACGTTTGAAAAAGGGAACCCAAATGAATTGAGATCACTTTTATCTCAAAAGCCCAGCCCCTTAGCCAAATGAGTTCACTTGCTTTGCATTGTCATGATTCACGGTTTGTACTTAATGAATGTTAAAGAGTTGGTTTGATAGGGAGACTTATCTAGATTAAGGTCTTAGTGCATTTGAATGTTGAGCATGGCTAACTCTTTTGGAATAGGATAAATTCAGATACATCTTAGAATTAAGAACTTGAACATTTAGTTGATAATTTTTGTTAGGAATCTTGGATATTGAGCTCCCATTTTTAAACCCCTCTCTCGGATTTGTCTTTGTTTGCTTGAGGACAAGCAAAAAGGCAAGTTTGGAAGAGTTGATATACTCATATATTGTGCATTAACATTATGCATAAAGTTCAATCTTCTTTGAGTGAAACACACGTTTGAAAAAGGGAACCCAAATGAATTGAGATCACTTTTATCTCAAAAGCCCAGCCCCTTAGCCAAATGAGTTCACTTGCTTTGCATTGTCATGATTCACGGTTTGTACTTAATGAATGTTAAAGAGTTGGTTTGATAGGGAGACTTATCTAGATTAAGGTCTTAGTGCATTTGAATGTTGAGCATGGCTAACTCTTTTGGAATAGGATAAATTCAGATACATCTTAGAATTAAGAACTTGAACATTTAGTTGATAATTTTTGTTAGGAATCTTGGATATTGAGCTCCCATTTTTAAACCCCTCTCTCGGATTTGTCTTTGTTTGCTTGAGGACAAGCAAAAAGGCAAGTTTGGGAGAGTTGATATACTCATATATTGTGCATTAACATTATGCATAAAGTTCAATCTTCTTTGAGTGAAACACACGTTTGAAAAAGGGAACCCAAATGAATTGAGATCACTTTTATCTCAAAAGCCCAGCCCCTTAGCCAAATGAGTTCACTTGCTTTGCATTGTCATGATTCACGGTTTGTACTTAATGAATGTTAAAGAGTTGGTTTGATAGGGAGACTTATCTAGATTAAGGTCTTAGTGCATTTGAATGTTGAGCATGGCTAACTCTTTTGGAATAGGATAAATTCAGATACATCTTAGAATTAAGAACTTGAACATTTAGTTGATAATTTTTGTTAGGAATCTTGGATATTGAGCTCCCATTTTTAAACCCCTCTCTCGGATTTGTCTTTGTTTGCTTGAGGACAAGCAAAAAGGCAAGTTTGGAAGAGTTGATATACTCATATATTGTGCATTAACATTATGCATAAAGTTCAATCTTCTTTGAGTGAAACACACGTTTGAAAAAGGGAACCCAAATGAATTGAGATCACTTTTATCTCAAAAGCCCAGCCCCTTAGCCAAATGAGTTCACTTGCTTTGCATTGTCATGATTCACGGTTTGTACTTAATGAATGTTAAAGAGTTGGTTTGATAGGGAGACTTATCTAGATTAAGGTCTTAGTGCATTTGAATGTTGAGCATGGCTAACTCTTTTGGAATAGGATAAATTCAGATACATCTTAGAATTAAGAACTTGAACATTTAGTTGATAATTTTTGTTAGGAATCTTGGATATTGAGCTCCCATTTTTAAACCCCTCTCTCGGATTTGTCTTTGTTTGCTTGAGGACAAGCAAAAAGGCAAGTTTGGAAGAGTTGATATACTCATATATTGTGCATTAACATTATGCATAAAGTTCAATCTTCTTTGAGTGAAACACACGTTTGAAAAAGGGAACCCAAATGAATTGAGATCACTTTTATCTCAAAAGCCCAGCCCCTTAGCCAAATGAGTTCACTTGCTTTGCATTGTCATGATTCACGGTTTGTACTTAATGAATGTTAAAGAGTTGGTTTGATAGGGAGACTTATCTAGATTAAGGTCTTAGTGCATTTGAATGTTGAGCATGGCTAACTCTTTTGGAATAGGATAAATTCAGATACATCTTAGAATTAAGAACTTGAACATTTAGTTGATAATTTTTGTTAGGAATCTTGGATATTGAGCTCCCATTTTTAAACCCCTCTCTCGGATTTGTCTTTGTTTGCTTGAGGACAAGCAAAAAGGCAAGTTTGGAAGAGTTGATATACTCATATATTGTGCATTAACATTATGCATAAAGTTCAATCTTCTTTGAGTGAAACACACGTTTGAAAAAGGGAACCCAAATGAATTGAGATCACTTTTATCTCAAAAGCCCAGCCCCTTAGCCAAATGAGTTCACTTGCTTTGCATTGTCATGATTCACGGTTTGTACTTAATGAATGTTAAAGAGTTGGTTTGATAGGGAGACTTATCTAGATTAAGGTCTTAGTGCATTTGAATGTTGAGCATGGCTAACTCTTTTGGAATAGGATAAATTCAGATACATCTTAGAATTAAGAACTTGAACATTTAGTTGATAATTTTTGTTAGGAATCTTGGATATTGAGCTCCCATTTTTAAACCCCTCTCTCGGATTTGTCTTTGTTTGCTTGAGGACAAGCAAAAAGGCAAGTTTGGAAGAGTTGATATACTCATATATTGTGCATTAACATTATGCATAAAGTTCAATCTTCTTTGAGTGAAACACACGTTTGAAAAAGGGAACCCAAATGAATTGAGATCACTTTTATCTCAAAAGCCCAGCCCCTTAGCCAAATGAGTTCACTTGCTTTGCATTGTCATGATTCACGGTTTGTACTTAATGAATGTTAAAGAGTTGGTTTGATAGGGAGACTTATCTAGATTAAGGTCTTAGTGCATTTGAATGTTGAGCATGGCTAACTCTTTTGGAATAGGATAAATTCAGATACATCTTAGAATTAAGAACTTGAACATTTAGTTGATAATTTTTGTTAGGAATCTTGGATATTGAGCTCCCATTTTTAAACCCCTCTCTCGGATTTGTCTTTGTTTGCTTGAGGACAAGCAAAAAGGCAAGTTTGGAAGAGTTGATATACTCATATATTGTGCATTAACATTATGCATAAAGTTCAATCTTCTTTGAGTGAAACACACGTTTGAAAAAGGGAACCCAAATGAATTGAGATCACTTTTATCTCAAAAGCCCAGCCCCTTAGCCAAATGAGTTCACTTGCTTTGCATTGTCATGATTCACGGTTTGTACTTAATGAATGTTAAAGAGTTGGTTTGATAGGGAGACTTATCTAGATTAAGGTCTTAGTGCATTTGAATGTTGAGCATGGCTAACTCTTTTGGAATAGGATAAATTCAGATACATCTTAGAATTAAGAACTTGAACATTTAGTTGATAATTTTTGTTAGGAATCTTGGATATTGAGCTCCCATTTTTAAACCCCTCTCTCGGATTTGTCTTTGTTTGCTTGAGGACAAGCAAAAAGGCAAGTTTGGAAGAGTTGATATACTCATATATTGTGCATTAACATTATGCATAAAGTTCAATCTTCTTTGAGTGAAACACACGTTTGAAAAAGGGAACCCAAATGAATTGAGATCACTTTTATCTCAAAAGCCCAGCCCCTTAGCCAAATGAGTTCACTTGCTTTGCATTGTCATGATTCACGGTTTGTACTTAATGAATGTTAAAGAGTTGGTTTGATAGGGAGACTTATCTAGATTAAGGTCTTAGTGCATTTGAATGTTGAGATGAGCATGGCTAACTCTTTTGGAGTAGGATAAATTCAGATGCATCTTAAAATTAAGAACTTGGACATTGAGTTGATAATTTTTGTTAGCAATCTTGGATATTCAGCTCCCATTTTTAAACTTCTCTCTCGGATTTGTCTTTATTTGCTTGAGGACAAGTAAAAAGGCAGTTTTGGGGGAGTTGATATACTCATATATTTAGCATATTTTAGCACTCATTTAGGATAGTTTTGCACTCACTTTTGCACTCATACTTAGAGTTATTGTAGTTTTGTCCCATTTTAGGTTTTATGACATGTTGCATTAGCATTTGCATATTTCTTGCATATTTGCATCATTTTCAGGTCATTTGGTGTGCATGGAGCTATCTTGGATAGTGGGCACGGACAAGAAGAGCTTAGAAATTGCTTGGAGTCAAGGGAGAGCTCGGCCAAAAGGAATTAGGCTGAGATCGAGCCTTAGATCGACCATCCATGTCGTTTTAGCCAGAGATCGAGCCTTAGATCGACCAAACCCAATCGATTCAGCTTTGATCGAGCAGGAAGATCGACCCACCCACTCGATTCACCGGGGATCGAGTTGAAGATCGAGGAGGCCGTCCGTTTCAGCATCAAATCGAGCAGAGGATCACTCGATTCAACAAACAGATCGACCCTTAGATCGACCCACCTGCTCGATCTCTAGTTCAAATCCTCCTTCCTTCTCCTTTGGTTTTCAAACTTTTGCCAACTGTTTTTTGCCTTGTAGTGAGGGGACCATTTGTGGATAAGACAACATGTGACCTACCTAAAAAGCCATCCACGAAATATTCTCATGGTCTCTTCCATTTTTTTTAGATCTAGTTTTTATTCTCTCCTCCATAGTTGTACTTTTAAGCTTTCATTTTTGTAAAACTTTGATTTTTAATCTAGTACTTGCATTTTAAATCTTTCTTCTTGCAAAAACCTAGCATGCTCAACTTCTCTAAACCAATGTTTAAGAGTGGTTCGAACATGATTAGTGAGTAAATCACTAAGGTTTGAGGTTGGGATGATTAGGGGGTTTAAAGGTTAAATCTTAGGTCTTTTCTTGTTCTTAATCTTAATCTCTTCTTGGATTTGGAGGGCTCAAAGCCTAGAGACTCTTGAAAAATATCTCTTTGATTCTAGGGATTTCCTTATCTCAAAAAGACTTAGGAAATCCCTTAAACCCAAATTCAAGAGACTAGCTCATCCTTTTCCAAACGCCATGGATGCTTAGGAAGCTAGTTAGGCCATCTTTTAAGATGTGAGCTTCTTGTTCTTCAACCTATCTTTCCACCAAACATCATGGGTTAGGAGGAAAGGTTGAAGAAAGGATTTACACCACACACCAATGGTAAATCTATATCTAACTTCTTAAGCCTTAGAGATAGCACTAAAAAGTGTAGATTTATGTTTCTAAAACCCCAAGTTCGAATATTTAACCTCCCTAAGCATGAATCCCAACCTTGAATCTGTCTTTACCTTTTGAAAACTCAAAACCATCATCCCTTAGTTTAAAGTTTGGATCTTTTCTCTAAAAATCAACTAGTTAGCTTAATATTGCATTAGAATCTTCATAATTCGAAACGTTGTGTTTTTAATAGTTCTAGTATTTTAGAAATTGCTTAGAGTATTGTTCTTTAGCCTAGTAATCATTTCGTAGTCTTTTGATTTTTATAAATAGTTTTTATAATTCATCTTAGGTTGCTAGAAATTGTCCCTTTTGTCTGTTTTTAGATTTGCAATTTTTAAAATAAGTAGCCGTGCTGTTTAAATTCTTAGAAGTCATCTAGCAGTAGTCTAACCCATCAGTAGGGATTATAAAATAGTTTTAGTAGTCATTTAGTAGCTGCATTTAGTTTTTACAGATTTTCTCCCCAAATTATCNGGATTATAAAATAGTTTTAGTAGTCATTTAGTAGCTGCATTTAGTTTTTACAGATTTTCTCCCCAAATTATCCGGATTTCACTTAGATTTACTTAAGCTCTTGCATTCTTAATAGCTTTCACACCAAAATTGGATTGACACCTGAAGTATCACTTACAACAACAAAACAAAGCTTTAGGATTTGATAATCACTGAAAAAAACTAGTTATCAGATGTATTCATACTTGATCACCAACTTCGAATACCATCTTGCGCCTGCCTTTGTTAGCTTGCTTCTCATAGAGTTTAGTCCTTTCTTTCAGGTTCTGTCTAGCCTTCTCATGTATCTGTTTCACCATCTCAACCTTTTTCTGTCCATCTATACTAGATCTTTCACTTAAAGGTAAAGGGATTCGATTACGAGGAGACAAGGGATTAAAGCCATAGACAATCTGGAAAGGAGAAAACTTAGATGCAGAATGAACAGCGTGATTGTATGCAAACTCTATATGCGGTAAACATTCTTCCCAACTCTTTAGATTTTTCTTTATCAAAGAACGCAAGAGAGTACCAAGGGTCCTATTTACTACTTCAGTCTGACCATCAGTCTGTGGATGACAAGTAGTAGAAAACATGAGCTTAGTGCCTAGCTTAGACCATAATGTTTTCCAGAAATAACTAAGAAACTTAGTATCTCTATCTGATACAATCGACTTAGGCATGCTATGTAGACGCACAATCTCTTTAAAGAATAGGTTAGACACATGCAATGCATCATTAGTTTTATTGCAAGCAATGAAATATGCCATCTTAGAAAACCTATCCACCACGACAAATATAGAATCCTTCCCGGTCCTAGTTCTAGGCAATCCCATAACAAAATCCATAGAAATATCATTCCAGGGATAAGTAGGAATAGGGAGAGGTGTATACAAACCGTGAGGCTGAACCTTAGACTTGGCGTGTTTGCAAATGGTACACCTATTACAGATTCTCTCATTATCTCGTCTCATGTGTGGCCAATGGAAGTGAGCTTTCATAACCTCCAGAGTCTTAGCAATGCCAAAATGACCCATCAAAGCTCCTCCATGTGCTTCCCTAGTAAACAAATCTCGAAGAGAGTATTGAGGAATACACAATCTGTTTTTATAAAAGAGAAATCCATCTTGTCTAAAGTAATGATCAGAAGCAAACTTTTCACAAGACTTATAGATTTCTTGAAAATCAGAATCAGTGGGATAAAGTTCTTTAACCTGTTTAAAACCCAAAAGCCTAGCATCAAGAGTAGAGAGAAGAGTGTACCTCCTGGATCGGCGACTACATTATCTTTACCTTTATTATACTTGATGACATATGGGAATGTTTCTATGAACTCTACCCAACGTGTGTGTCTCTTATTGAGCTTTTGCTGACCTTTCAAGTGTTTTAAAGACTCATGGTCTGTATGAATGACGAATTCCTTAGGCCAGAGATAGTGTTGCCACGTTTGGAGGGCTCTAACCAAGGCGTACAGCTCCTTGTCATAAGTTGGATAGTTGAGAGTTGCTCCTCCAAGCTTCTCACTGAAGTATGCTATTGGCCGTTTGTCTTGAATCAAGACTGCTCCAATCCCTACACTAGAAGCATCACACTCTATTTCAAAAGTTTTTAAAAAATCAGGCAATGATAAAACAGGAGCATGAATAAGCTTCTCTTTTAGGCAATTGAATGCTGTTTCTTGAGCTTTTCCCCATCGAAATCCCACATCCTTCTTGATGACTTCAGTCAAGGGAGCTGCTAGAGTACTAAAGTCCTTGACAAAGCGTCTGTAGAAGCCAGCAAGGCCATGAAAGCTTCGGACTTCTCCTATTGTCTTAGGACTTGGCCATTCCTTGATAGCTTTCACCTTTTCTGCATTCACCTTGACTCCATCTGCACTCACAACAAAGCCTAGAAAAATCACATTATATGTGCACAAAGTGCATTTTTTATAATTAGCAAACAAAGCTTCTTTCCTAAGAGCTTCCAACACTTTTCTAACATGCTCAGTATGCTCACCTAGACTCCTACTGTAAATAAGGATGTCATCGAAGTATACAACAACAAACAGGCCTATGTAAACTCTAAGCACATGATTCATCAATCGCATAAAAGTACTAGGAGCATTAGTCAATCCAAACGGCATAACTAACCACTCATATAACCCATGCTTAGTCTTAAAGGCTGATTTCCACTCATCACCCTCTTTCATCATAATCTGGTGATACCCACTTTTAAGATCAATCTTAGAGAATATGCTAGAGCCATGCAATTCATCAAACATATCATCTAATCTAGGAATAGGGTGGCGATACTTCACTGTAATGTTATTGATTGCTCGATAATCAACACACATTCGCCAACTTCCATCTTTCTTTGGTACAAGCAAGACTGGCACAACACATGGACTCATACTTTCACGGATATGGCCATTCTCCATTAGTTCACTAATCTGTTTCTGAAGCTCTTTGGTTTCCACATGATTAGTTCTATATGCTGGTCGGTTTGGGAGAGAAGATCCAGGGACAAAATCAATTTGATGCTTAATCCCTCTGATCGGTGGTAGTCCTTGTCGAGTTTCTTCAGGGAAAACATCATTGTACTCCTACAAAAGATTAGTCATTTCACTCGGTAGCACCGGTGTCAGATTAGACATGTTAAGCAATGACTCTTTATAAACAAACAGAAGCATAGAATGATTAGATAAATAAGCTTGTTTAACTTCACTGGATTTGGCAAAGAAGTTTGGGCGCTTAGACTGAGAGGATTCCTTCTTCTGATCCTTTTTTTAATCAAGGTAAATCTCTTGTGGAGTCATAGGAATCAGAGTAGTCCTCTTACCCTTATACTCAAATGTATGACGATTGGAAAAACCATCATGTATAACTCTTCTATCTTATTGCCAGGGACGTCCTAGGAGTATATGACTGGCTTCCATAGGCAATACATCACAGAGAATGTCATCCTCATACTTACCAATGATTAGAGGGACCATAACTTGCTTACTGACATTCATCTTGCCACTGTCATTAAGCCACTGAAGCTTATATGGTGCTGGATGTTTTGTAGTCTTTAAGCCCAGTTTCTTGACCATGGTGTCACTAGCAACGTTAGTGCAGCTTCCTCCATGAATAATCATGCTTAGAGTTCTTCTGGCCACTCGTGTGGAACAGGTTTTCTCTTTGTTCTTGCTCTTGAGTCTTGTTCTGAACACTTAGAGTTCTTCTGGCCACTAACAAGTCTCCTCTAACAGGTAAAATCTCTTGCTCATCTTCACTAGAAGCTTCTGGATATTCATCAGCAGATTCGAATTCTCCACTTTCCAAAAGGATCATCACACGCTTGTTAGAACATTCATTTGCATAATGTCCTTTACCATGGCACTTGAAGCAGCTCACATCTCTGGATCGAGTAACTCCTTCTTTAGTCTTGCCTTTGTAATATGTAGGTTCTGGAGTAAGATCTTTAGTTGCATCTGAAGGCTTAGAGTACACGGTTGGTTTGAAATCCTTAGTAGAAACGTTTATGTCCTCCTTCGAATAGCTTGGCCTTGGGTAAGAAGAACTACTACCAAAGTTAGATCGTGAGGCTTTCTTTCTCTTGATCTGTTGTTCAAACAAAATGGCCTTATGCAGCATCTCTTCAAGTTCCATATAATGCTCGGTTTCCAATCTCTCTTGAATCTCTTGATGTAATCCCCCTCTGCTACATTAGCTCTTAGCATCAGTAACTCCATTTCTTGATAATATTCTTCTACTGTCCAAGCTCCTTGAGTATGCTTTCTCAGCTTCTGATGTAGCTCCTTGTGATAGTGACTAGGAATAAACCTTTTCCTCATCAGAATTTTCATTTCAGACCAAGTTTCCACAGGTAGCTCTTGATTTCTTCTTCTGGTCGTGACAAGTTGATCCCACCAACTTAAGGCATAGTCATGAAATTCTGTTGCAGAAATCTTGACTCTGTTTATCTCAGTATACTGCTGGACATTGAAGACCAATTCAATCTTCTTTTCCCATTCCATATAAGCGTCTGGATCTGTTCTGCCATGAAACGGGGGAATGTTGATCTTTAGACCCTTGAGATTGCCCCTGAGAAGTTCATCTTGAGTTCTATTACGCATGTGTCTTCTCTTACTGTCTTGTGAAGCATCACTTCCTCTCTGATAGTATTGATCTGTTGCAGCATCTGTAAATCGGTCATTCTGTCCTTGAGCGTGCCTCATTTCCTCTCTGTATTCGTCTCTTTCATCAAGCTTATCATTCATCATCTTCTGCATTTGAGACATCATAGCCTCCATGAGATGTTTGTTGTTTCGCAAGACAGCACTTTCTTCCTCATCTAGATTGGACATAGTGCCTGAAACAAATGAATGAAAGGCAGTTACAAGTTCTTCAAGCAAAGTTGCAAGTTTTCAGGTTGTAAAAATATAGAAACACAACAACAAAGCTCATAAAATGCAGGACACCAAAATGATCACCAAACAGGAAAGTAGAAAGGCTATTGTCAACAGATAGGTCCGATTTAGCAATCAGCAACAAGTGAACACAATTCAATTCGCAAATAAACAATCTGCAACACAAATGATATGAATCGACTTTCTGGAATTTGTAGAGACACAAACAGATTTCTTTCTAAATATAGGTCGGTTATCAGGAACCATAAACTAGCAATCCAACAGTGATTTCTTCAACAGAGATTACCGATTTGAATGATACACATAAGAACACGAACAGATCGGCCAGAGAATGCTTCACTTCGATTAAAAAAAATATACCAATAGTCCTAAATAAATAGATCGAACACTCACAGTCTCTAGAACACTTAGATCGGTTCAAAATAACAAGGAAATCACGATTAAAACACAAAATGATAGCAAGTTACAGAGAGATCTCGGATCCGTGCGACGCAAGAAGTCCAAGAATCATAAAAATTCAAACACAAAAATCGTTAAACACATAGATCTGCAAGAACATGATGATAAACAAACATATAAAAAAGAGATCTAAGAACAATTAGCTTCCAAAGTGGCTCTGATACCACTTAATATGAACTTCACTCCAAAATCGCACTTTAGAAGTAAGTAAGGGAAAAATGATGATTGATGGTTTAAGATCGAATGGGGTATGAGATAGAACGATGGATCCAGTAACAAGGGAGTGTTGTGGTCACACTAAGGCTGCAGAATTCCTTAGATTCACTGGTGGATCGAGAGGTCGCACAAAGGAGATGGAAGATCCTTTGATTTACCTTGATCTAGTTTCAAAGTTTGAGAATAAAAGGCTAGATAAAATGAAACTGGGGGCTTACAAGAGTTTAAATAGGGAACTCAGAAGGAGAAGCCCTAAACTCGGTCCAAAGAAATGTAAATACTCGCCTAAACATAACATAAGCTTAAAATGACATAAATTTTAATGATAGAAGAAGCGGCTGGAACAGAAGCTTCTTGGGCTTGATCTTCGGTTCATCATTTGGGGTTAAGGAGATGAACAAATTTCTCATTAAAAACCTTGACAAGAAAACCCAGTGGGACAAAACTTGTCAAGGGAAAAAGAGTACATTCGATCATCTTACCCAAATGATGAAATCATGTAGCTTGAATCAACACCAGAATGGTTTGACAAGCTTCTCTTTCTCCTCTCGCATTCTCTAAGTGTATAAGTAGAGAATGTATGGTCTCCTTGAGTTTCTTAGTCCTTGCACGCGTCATTGGTCTGTTTGGTAAGGCTAAAGCATCCTCGGGTTCAAGCTCCGGTCCATGCTCAGGTACAAGCTCTGGTTTTAGTCGTTTGTCCTCGGCCATGCTCATATCAAGAGGCAGACTTGCAAAGAGAGAACTTGAGAAGCTCAAAATGGTACTTAGTGATGCCATCTAGGGACCTTGAAGATGAAATAGAGAGACATTATCTTCTTCTTTCATGTTTTGGCTATAAATAAGCTGTGATCTTCAGGTTAACTATCTGAAACATACTAAACATTCTCTATTATCTTTCAGGCTTTGAGGGAAACAGGCGCATTGAAATAGGAAAAGGATATGCTTGAAAAGAAATTTCAAAGAACACACATACCGTGTGCCATCGAAGAAGTGCCTCCAAGTGTAACAGAAACGCAAGTCGTAGTTGAAGATACACAAAAGATTGAGTTGTTGACGGAAGAAGTGGAAGGTCTAAAGGGAATAACATAAACTTGTTATTGGTTACAAGTTACTCTCTACTTAGCATTTAGTAATTGTTTGTGTTCCAATAGGCTAATCATGGACACGAGAAACAAAGAGCTGATGATGCAACAAAGAAATTTGATAAAGCTCAAGAGTCTAATGAAGACAAAAAGAAAAAGTCAAGCATCTCCAAAAATATGTGACAAGGTAAGACGATATCAAGAATAATCATTAATTTCTTCTCCTATACAGAAGTATATACTCATGATTCTGCTGCACTGATGGTTGGAATCAAAATGGTCAGGTTGGAAGATAAATGCAACAATTTAGAATCAAAGAATAAAGTGTTACGACAACAAGTTGTGTCGATTGCATCAAATAAGTTTTTCTCTGGCCGATCCAGGTCAATTTTACCGGTAAGGATAGTATACAAATAAAAACTTTAGGCTTCCATTTGTTAATGACTTCACATATGTTCATAAAACCAAAACAAAGAGGTTCGGAGAGCGGTCACCTCGCAGTCGATGCAAGTCCAAGCTTGGTTAGTACATCTCGAACTATTCGTTCTAATATCATCTTAGATGTTTTTCCTCAATTTGGGTTTGAGTTAATGTGAAACAGGATCTTCATAGCCATTCAATAAACCATCGGCAAATCTCTGAAGTGGAGGATAAGCCACATAAAATCATTAAACGAGAAGCAACAAGAAAATCAAAAGCTGCTTATCTGTTGCATCGTTCAACATTTGGGGTTCCAGAAGAAGCGACCTATCACCGCATGTATCATATACAAATGCTTATTGTAATGGTGGTAATTCGAACTTGAAAGAACTAGTTTCTTCGAGCCCAACCCAAAGAGTTAGTGCAGTCGCCCCAGAGCCCAAGGAAATAAGGATCAAGGCCCAAGGAAATAAGGGGTCCAAGATTTGTTTTCTATGTGTTTTGATTTAGAAAATTTATAATTGTTATATCCACTTATATATAGTGAGGCTCATTTACTTCAACTTTTTTTTTTTGAAACGATTTTTGACAAAAGAAAAAACAAAAAACATATTTATCTTTTTTTTTTCAGAGAATATACCATTTTTATTAATTTTTTTTTAATAACAATACATTGGGCCCAATTTTGTTTATTTGCCCTAGGGCCGGGCCTGAGTGTATTTGATCGGATTATTCAGATGATAGGACATGCTATTGAGGTTTATTTTTGAGTTACCTTAAGTGTTTATGAATCAATGATTGTAAGTGTATGAGTTATAAGATTGCATTTTTTTCCTCTTCTTTTCTTCTTCTCTGTTGTAGACGCAAGGTAACAATGATACACTAGCGTATTGGTTATCGAATGCCTCCATGTTGCTTTTACTCTTCCAACGCACTCTTAAAGCTAGTGGTGCAACATGGATGGCTCATCTTCACAAAGGCGAGAGCGAGGAAAGTGGGTGGTAAATGTTATCGGTAAGTAAAAACGTAGTAAAACAAAGTTGATATAAAATAAGAATTCACATTTTTGTATTTTTCTTGCAGATTTAAATGGAAATGTAACGGAGGAACGTCTAAGCGCGAAAGATGTATGAGGAATGGAGAAACGCAGAATCATTCTTGAGTTTGGTCCACATAATAAACCTGATGAGGAAGTGATGGTATATTTGGTACATGGCTTGGCATATTAAGTACTCATCTCAACAAGTTTCCGATAAATTATGATGATTGGAAGAATGTACTGCAATGACGAAAGGATGACGTTTGGGGCTACATTCAGATATATTTTTTTATTTGGGATAACTGCAATTTAACCCTCAAACTAAATTTATTATATAAGATCAATCCTCAGGTCGAAAAATACAAATTAATCCACTAATCTCAAAGGTCTTCCGCTATATAATCCCTCGGTCAAATCTACGTCATATCGGTAACCGAATTCAGAATGCACAGTTTTAATTATTTATGCTATTTTAAATATATATTTATTATTTTTATTAAAATTAATGAAAAAACATTTTTTTAAAAAAAAACCTTACTTTTTCTCCATCTTTTTCTTCTCTCTTTCTTCTTCGTTAATGGTGATTCATGAGTTTGAAAGCGACCAACATCCCATTTCCAATCATTTAATCTTCACGGAACTCATAATTGACCTGGGTTTTGTTATAGCATATTGGGTTTCTCTCAAGTTGGATGATTTTATCATGAATCTGTTTAAAGTGATAGAAGTTTGCACAATTTCTGAGAAAAAAGAAGCTTTGTCGAATCAGAAAAGCAAAGAAGAGAGGAGATTTGGTAAGGAATCTGATAGATTTTGGAGGAAACCTTAGTAGTAGAATAGTTTCTCTCATCTTTATTCATTAGCCAATAGGCTTATTTATACAAAGTCTTAACTTATCTACATATTTAATAATAGTAAATCTTCCTATTTAACAATAAGAGAATATACACAAATGTTAATTTTCCTAATAACTATAAGGAAATATATTCATGTCGATCTCGTAATCCCCGAGATCTCCTAATAGACGAGATCTCCTAATAGAATCGATCAAAAATCTACACATACAAAACACCAATTTAAGTTACAGTTGCAGTCGCACATGTAAGAATCGGTTCTTATTACGAAATCGATTCCTCGATTCTCCCTCAGAGATCGCATGAGTAACTTAAATCGATCAGAGTCGTCATGGTACATATCTCTGCTTTTTTCTGTCATCGATTTTGAAACGGATCCCGTTTTGTTCTTCTGGTTTTTAGATTGATTTCTTAACTGAAGAAGACAACCAAAATTAAGAAGACTAATGATTTACCTAATATATGTGTTTGGTTTCGAGATATGCCATATAATTCAATTAGCATGTTTGGTTAATCAGCTGATTTTTTTATTTAAGAGTACAAAGGGTTCGAAATTTGAGTTTTTCGTAAAAGTATTTTTTAACTTTTTGATTTATGTCAAAAATTAATAAGAAACCTGAAATGTCCACCGGTCGTGAAATTTGATGAAATTTGAGATAAGTGGATTGACTTGCATTTTTTGCATTTTTTTGACGTGAAAATTGATATTACAAATTTAATTTAGTTTGAGGGTTAAATTACGGTTATTCTAATTTATATATAAAAAATATTACTATCATTTCTAATTGTTTATGTTTAACTGTAAATGCAAACTAAGTTCTGTTTTGATAGTTCAAATATTTTTTTTAACCAAAACTGCGTGTTTTGATTTCTATCAAAAAATGAAATGTTCACGTCGACGATGTAGAGAAAGGCTATATTGCAGGTGACCTTTGAGGTGAGTGGATTGACTTACATTTTTTGTACGTGAGAATTGATCTTGCAAATTTAATTTAGTCTGAGGGTTAAATTGCAGTTATCCTAACTTATATATGAAAAATATTACTACCACTTCTAATTGTTTAGGTTTAACTGTAAATGAATTGACTTGCAGGTGACCTTTGAGGTGAGTGGATTGACTTACATTTTTTTACGTGAGAATTAATCTTGTAAATTTAATTTAATTTGAGAGTTAAATTGCACTTATCCTAATTTATATATGAAAAATATTACTATCACTTCTAATTGTTTAGGTTTAACTGTAAATGTAGACTAAGTTTTGTTTTGATAGTTCAAATAAAAATTATAAGAACTTTGTGACGAAAAGCTTGAGTGTGAAGTGTAAAGGTCTGAAAACTCGTCTTTGGAAACATTTGGGACGTAACACTCCTGAAGAAACTCTACAGCTTCGCCTAGACTTTATTACCAAAGAACAATGGCAAGATTTTGTGTATATGCAGTTTAGTGAGAAAACTAAGGTAATACATATCTTTACATGTTTCTTGTGATATCTTTATTGTGATATCTTCACTGTCTACTCTGCACATGTACTTTTGTTCCTTTTATAGAATCAGAACATGTGAGTTTTGTTATGTTCTGTGAGAACTAAAATCCGATCTAAAGAAAGAATAAGAGTTTGTGGGGGAAAAGAGTAAGTTTTTATTTATTTAAGCCGGAGCTCGGAGACAGTACAGCGGTGGTTAGGTCGTCGAAATAAGAACGCCGACCTAAACCTTTTAGACGGTGAATCGAGATCTAGAACTAAATGCCGAAGCTAAGTTTGCCCTAGGTCTCGAGAGTAAAATTGCGGATCCTGGCGAATGGACCAACCCTCCCCTATTTATAGTGGGTCTAAGTCGGTCATCCAAACTCCTTACTTTTTGGGGAAAAGTAAGATTTCCTTTATCTTCACCCGACCTCCCCTTATTTCAGAAGGTTTCCTTTTTCTTCAGAGGCGGCGCCGACCTCAATGCCACGATGAGTCGAGTGGGCCTGAAACCTTAATTTTAGTGGGCCGAGCTGGATTTAGGAAGGGTTTTTTAGAGGGGTGCTAAACCCATCTCTAGCGAACTTCGAACGAGGAGCTCGGGGAACTATGAAAAGAAATCTGTTCGGCTTGAATCCAGGTCGGGATATTCTCAACCTTGTATAATTATCTCAAGACGGGATCTTTATCTGGGAAAAGATCGCTAAAACCCCGGGCTAAGAGACAATATTGCCGCCAATATGTGGGTCCCAGAGAAATTAAAGTTCCCCCGCACAAGTTCTCTGAATAAATTTAATTCGGGAAATTCGAAGAGTCTCCAAAGTAATGATGACCCTCGATAACCGTTCTCGTTTTTCTATAAATTGAGGGAGCTCTCCTCATTTCTTCACTTTCCAACTCGCGAAAGAAAGCAAAGGTTCGCTCTCTCTCCCTCTTAATTTATTTCTCCGCTCTAGATAACCAAAACGCCGTAGTTTTAGATTTCTTGGCGTGATTTTGCCGATCTGCTTTAGATCCGCCGCCCGTATTCTTCGTGTTCTTCCATTTTCTTCAAGAGATTCCATCAAACAAAATGGGTTTGATCCGAAAAAATTCCAAAGTGAAGACGCTTCTGGTTTCTCCGAGCTCAGAAGAAGACACGACTCCAAAGGTATCAGGTCGGATCTCATCTGATAGCTCGGAGGAATTTGACCAGGAGTTCGCAGATGAAACGGGATACTCCCGTGCTGAATTAAAGCTTCTAAATCAGCGGGCTGTTGTCGAGCGGTTTGAAGCGGCGCAGCTCGGGGTGACCCGTCCTGGTGATGCTGAAGCGTCCTCAGCTCGGCAAACCTTTAGCATCCCACAATTAAAGGATGAGTCTGATAAGGACGGTGGTGGCAACGAATTATGCCCGGAGGACGAAGCTGTTGTCACGGAGACGGAAGCCCGAGCTGCTGTCGGTTCCGGTCTTGACATGGAGTTTGGCGAGTATGGGATCGTTGACCTCTCGGCTAAGCCAGAGGCCGAGACCAAAAGAGGTGGGGCCAAGAAGAAGAAGAAGAAGAAAATCCTTCCCGTTTCGGATAACCGTTGGGGTGTGATCCCGACCCAATCGACGGGGGAATCTTTGCTCGCGCTAAAGAAACAGCGCGGGATCGGTCCTGAAGTGAAATTTATAGTTCCAGCTCCCTTTGAGCATCCTTGGGACGTTCCTTCGGGCTGGGTCTGCCTGTACGAGTGCTTTTTCACGCACTGCCACCTTTGGTTTCCGCTTCCAAGACTTTTGTTCGAGTTCTGCAACGCAAGGGGAATGTCGATTTCCCAGATGGGCCACGGTGGCATCAAAAATTTGGTTGCACTTTCGGTCATGGCCTTTGAGAACGGGGTTCCGTTCAATTGTCATGTATTCGAGGAGCTGACCACCCTCAAGCGGATGCCTGGGAAGAAGTTGTACGGATCGTTCTACGCGAGTATGCGACCAAAATATAATATCCTGTCCGGGGGGGTTCATTAGTAAAATCGACGATTGGAGGGACTACTACTTCTTTGTCCACATCGACGAGTTCTCGATGGCTGATGTTAATATTCTCGTCGAATCTCGTTGGAAGAGAGAGCTCGGTAGAATTTTAGTCCGCCTATGTCGTATATTTGTTCACTGTAGTTTATAATCGAGCCGATCTTTTTTTTTTGCACGTCAATTCGCCCCAATCGGTCCGCTTCCCGACAATTTCGAGGAGAGCAGAGACGTGTTTCTGACACTCAGTCATCTGTATTGGCCGGAACTCACCATTTGCAGAATAGACCGAGCTGCCAATTCCCTCGCAAGATCATCTCGCAAGAAGAAAATGCCGCTTGCTCCCCGAGAAATCGAATCTTACTCCACGGGATTGGAGGAAGTCATAAAGAAATCTGGAGCGAAGTCGCCAGCGACGGTGCCAGGTTCCGGCGTTGATAAAGGAAAGGGTCCCAAGGAGTCCGGATCGAAATGGACGAGTGATGCCAAGAAGGCATCGCGGGGATCTAAGAAAAAAGATTCCAAACGAGACGGTGCTGAAGCATCCGCTCCGAGCTTAAGCTCAGATAATATTACACTCGCGGAGCGCGAGCCTGCCGGAGGTACCAAGGAGGTTGCTGCTGAGATGCAGGGGACTGGCGAAGAGGCAGCAAAAAGGAAAGGCAAGTCGGCTGGCAAACGGAAGTCTTCTGAGGTCGAGTCGAAGGGTACTCCTGACCAGGCTTCCAAGCGAGCTAGATCGGATTCTGTTCCGAATCCTAGCGCCTTCCAGTTTGAGTATCACGGGAAGGAACCGCTGTCGACTGATCGCCGCGCCTGTTCGCAGATGGTTTGGAAACTCAAGGCTAGAGCGATGGCTGGTCCTTCGGTGGAGGAGTTTCCTTATCGGGAAGAGTATGAGCAGTGGGCCGCGGACAAAATCCGGGTAAAACGGGCTCTCATACGTTCCTATATAGGCGAAAAGCAGTGCGAACCATTTGCTCGGTCGCCTTGGTCGCGATGCGAAGAAGGCCAAAGAGGCCGAGAAGGATAGGGTGGCAGCGGAGAAGAAGTTCCACGAAGCTAGCCTTGGCCTCGAAGTCGAAAAACTAAAAACTGCACAGCTCGAGGAGCGAATTATTGAGCTTCAATCCCAAGTTGGGGAGTTGGAGGCTAATAATTCCGAGATCTCCTCGGCTCTCATCAGGTCGACGAAGCAGGTCGAACACTTCAAAGTGGAGGCCGCCCGGTTGAGGAAATCTCGGGACGAGATAGCCGTCTTTGCCCAGAATCAGGTCGTCAGCTTCTACTATGGCCTGACGGAGAAAATGAAGAAAAGCCTCGAGCAACGAAAGGAGGTCGAAAAGATTGTTTCGTCATTGGCTCAAGCCCGTGGAGGTCGCTCTATTGCGGAGCTCGCCAAGAGGTTGGGGTTGGACCTTCCTAAGGCGGCCACTGATAAGATTGAAGATGATGTCGCCAAGTGGGAAGCCAAGGCGAATGCCTTTGATGAAATATTCTTCGCAGAGGGAGAGTTTGAAGCCCCTCTGCTGGCCATGCGCTATCCCCGCGATGACCCGTCCGCTCGCCCTACAGGAATCAACGAGTTCGGGTCGAACGCACCCATGGTGACCTCTGAGGTAGCTTCTCAGCTTAAGTCTCCTGAGCCGCAGGTCGAAAGCACAACCATTGCAACAGCAACCGTTCAAAACGATGCTCCGCCACTGCTCCAGCTAACCGCCTCGGGTGACGAGCAGCTCGAAACTCAAGCAGCGGTTGATCCCATTATGGTTGATCCCGCTATGGTTAACCCTACTGACTCGTCCGTGAAACTTGAGCCGGAGGGAGAGCTTCCAGAAGGAGATGATCGAGCAGAAAAGGCGGAGGGAGAAAATTCTAGCAATGGGCATGTTCGAGCTAAGCAAAGCAAGGAGGGAACCGAGCTGGAAGATGTCGAGCAGCTGATCGATGTTCTCGGGGATTGATCACCCCTTAGTTAAAATCTTTTGTATTTATTTTTTTGTAAACTTTGATAACCCGAGCTGTGTGTAAGTATATTTCCTTTGATTTGCCCGAGGTGGCTTTTGAACGAGTTTGCCGGTTTTGGCTTTTTATGATGTGCTTTCAATTCTCAATTGCGTGTCCGATCTGAAACTGTTTTAGTAGATACATGAGTAACTGGAGTTCGAATACAAACGTGCGATGCGATATCGGCTTTAAGTTGTTTGTACGACTCTGGTTTTCGTAAGTGCGAATGTAAACGTGCGAGAGATTTAGTTCAGCTCGGCTTATTTAATGTTTACATGACTTAAGAATGTGCGAGACAGATCTCGGCTTTAAAAAGTAAGTGCTAATATGATCATGCGAAACAGGTCGGCTTATATGGATCATACGACTTATTCCTAAGTACGAATACCGATATGCGATCAGGTCGGCGTTTACTATCGATATGACTTAAAAAATCTCTAAGTTCGAATGCAAAGGTGCGAGCAGGGCCTGACTTATGCGCTTTGCATGACTTAGAAGGGTGCGAGAACAGGCTCGGCTTATATTTGTGGATTATTGCACCACGACATACATGAGGAACGCATGCAAGACGGATCTTGCCTATTTGTGGTGCCGAACTAAGTTGATCAGACTTAGTTATAGGCATATCTAACGACTGGCCAGAAAATTTTAAAAAATTTATTAAGTTATAGTTGGACCCAAATAGGGCTGCCTACGTACCCAAACGGGATCAAACCATTCGTAGTTCATATTACAAAGGGAGCTCTTTTTTTTTTTTTTTTTGGCGAAGGTGCCGGTCTGAAGATTGCCGAGCTGGTAAGTCGGGCTTAAGAGTAGAAGCGCTTAAGGCTCATTGAATTCCATGCCCGTGGGATTTCGTCGCCCGTGGTTGTTTCGAGGAGGTAGACGTCGGGCTTCACGACCTTGGTGATGATGTAGGGGCCTTCCCAGTTAGCTCCGAGCTTGCCTACTCCCCACTCTTTCGTGTTTTCGTACACCTTTCGAAGAACGAGGGCTCCTTTGTCGAAATGTCTATTGCGGACCTTCTTGTTGTAATACTGCGAAGCTTGGTTTGGTAAACCTGCATTCGAAGGAGTGCCAAGTCGCGCAGTTCCACGACGATGTCGAGGTTTTCGGTGAGTACGGCGTCGTTCACCTCGGGGTTCTCGGGCATCAGTGTTCGGCGAATGCTGGAAACGTTGACTTCGGCGGGAACCATTGCTTCGCAGCCGTGAGAGAAAGAGAATGGGGTTTGACCGGTAGCAGTGTGAGGCGTTGTGCGATGAGACCAGAGCACGCGATCTAGCTCGTCGGCCCAAATGCCCTTCTTCTTTTCGAGGTGTTTCTTAAGGCCGTCGATGATGGTTTTGTTTGTGGTCTCGGCTTGACCGTTGCCTTGAGGGTAGCGCGGGGTTGATTTACTTAGTTGGATGTTCCAACGTTCGCAAAACCCTTCGAAGAGCTTCGAGATGAACTGGGAGCCGTTATCAGTGACGATTTCGTATGGAAGCCCGTGTTGGCAAATGATGTATTTCCATACGAAGTTTTGCACTTCCTTGTCCTGAATCCAAACGTATGCTTTTGCTTCCACCCACTTAGTGAAATAGTCGGTCATTACGAGCAAGTACTTGCGTTGTCTTGAGGATGGGAGAGGGCCGACGATATCCATTGCCCAGCGCATGAAGGGGTAGGGCGGGACTGCCGAGGTAAGCAGCTCGGTGGGTTGATTGATCATTAGAGCGTGCCATCGGCAGAATTCGCATTTTTTGGCGTATGTTTCGCAGTCCTTCATCATGGAAGGCCAATAAAAACCGGCCTTTTTTACTTTCAGAGCGAGATCGCGGCCGCCAGAATGATTGCCTCCGGCTCCGTCATGTGTCTCTTTGATCACGCGGGAGATTTCGTCGCCATTGATGTATTTGAGCAAGACGCCTGTTGAGGTCCATTGGCAGAGTTGTTCGCGTACCATCGACTACTTTGCAGCACAGGCTCTAAGGCGACGTGCTGCCCATCTATCCTTTGGTACTTCTCCATCTGCTAAGTATAGCATAAGCTCGATGCGCCAAACTACACCGTCGGTTCTTGGTTCGTTGAGCAGCTCCATTGGGTCGTCGTATTTATCATCTTGATAGGTCAGAGTGCAGACCTCTCCGGGCTGCATGATGCTGGAGTGAGGTATTGTTGCTACAGGGATGGTACGTCGCAGGTCGGGATCGATACTGGTAGTCAGGGCTGCTAGAGCGTCTGCGGCAGTGTTTTCGTTCCGAGGTATCTTCAGGAGCTCAAAGGTCGTAAACTCTTTTGCCAGCAGTTGAACGAGCTTGAGGTAAGCGTCCATTCGGTCGTCCTTGGCATCGTACTCGCCATTGAACTGATTTGCGACAAGTTGGGAATCGCAGAAAGCACGGCTGTGGTCAATCTGCATTCCTCGAGCTAGTCGGAGGCCGGCCAAGATTGCTTCATAACAACAAAGCCGGGAATTCCAAGCGAAATGACTGCTCCAGAATCTCTCCAATAGGAGATTCAAGTTGTATGCCGATCCCCGACCCGAGGCGCGAAGAGGCGCTGTCGACGTGCAAAGTCCAGTGTTCTATTGGCGCTACATCGTGAATCAGTTCGGGGGGTAATTCAATGAGGAAGTCAGCGAGGACTTGTGCCTTTGCGCAGGTCCAAGTTCGGTACTCAATGTCGTACTCAGACAGCTCGATTGCCCATTTGGCCATTTTGCCGGATTGGGTAAGGCTGTGAAGTATAGTTCAGAGCGGGTGACTTGTGAGGACGACTATTGTGTGCGATTGGAAGTAAGGTCGGAGCTTTCGCAAGGCGACTACTAGAGCCAGGGCCAATTTTTCCAAGGTCAGGTACCTAGTTTCGGCCCCATCGAGAGATTTGCTGATGTAGAAAATTGGTTTCTGTTCTCCTCGATCTTCTCGAACAAGGACCCCACTGATCGCCGAGCTGGAAATGGCTACGTAAAGGTACAGAGTTTCGCCGTCTTCCGGTTTTGCTAAGATCGGGGGTGTTGATAGGTAGGTCTTGAGCTGTTGGAAAGCTTCTTTGCACTTCTCGTCCCATTCGAAACGCTTGTTTCCTCGAAGCAGCTGATAGAACGGGAGACATTTGTCTGTGGACCGGGAAATAAAGCGATTTAGAGCGGCGATCCGTCCGGTGAGTCTCTAGACTTCTCTTGTATTCGTCGGGGAAAGGAGGTCTAGAATTGCCGAGATCTGTTTTGGATTGGCTTCAATTCTGCGCTGTGTAACGAAGTAACCGAGAAATTCTCCCGACGTGACTACGAACGTGAATTTGGTCTGGTTGAGCTTCATGTCGAATTCGTTAAGGATGACGAAACACTCTTTTAAGTGTGTAATGTGATCTTCGGCTCTTGCTGACTTGACCAACATATCATCGATGTATACTTCCATAGTATTTCCGAGCTGGTTAGCAAACATTTTGTTGACGAGGCGTTGGTAAATCGCGTCCGCGTTCTTCAGGCCGAAAGGCATCACCTTGTACCAGTATGTTCCGCGATCTGTGATGAAGGCCGTTTTTTCTCGGTCGTCAGGATGCATAACGATCTGGTTATATCCGGAGAAAGCGTTCATGAAGGAAAGAAGTTGGTTTCCAGCGGTAGCTTCGACGAGTTGGTCGATTCGGGGAAGGGTAAAGCTATCCTTTGGTCATGCCTTATTGAGGTCGGTGAAATCTACACACACTCACCATTTCCCGTTCTTCCTTTTGACTACCACGGGGTTAGCCAACCAGTCTGGATATTGCACCTCGGCTATAGATCCCGCCTTTAGTAATTTGTCCACTTCATCGTGGACCGCCTGAGCTCGTTCTGGTCCGAGCTTTCGTCTTTTTTGCTTGATTGGTTTGAAGGTGACGTCGACATTGAGTTCGTGGCTAGTTATGCTCGGATTGATTCCTTTCATATCCTCCATAGACCAGGCGAAGGTTGCCACGTTTTGGCGCAAGAAAGCAATGAGCTCGTCCTTCATGCTTGGAAGCAGCTCGGTGCCAATCCCAACGCATCGGTCAGGATTGGCTTCGACTATGTTGACCTGCACTACCAGCTCGCTCTTTGGCTTTTCGTGATGGACGACTCAGGGGTTGAAATCGTTCTGGCTTTCAATAGTGAAAGCGTTGCGAACACGTTGCTTATCTATGTAGCAATGGCGGGACTCGCGTTGGTCACCTCGGAGTGTGTAAACTCCTCTTTTGGCCGGGAACTTAAGGCACTGATGATAAGAAGACAGGACGGCTCGTATCGAATTTATCCATGTGGTGCCAAGTATGGCGTTGTAGATACCGGCCTGTCGATAACATCGAAGTCAACGATTTTCATGACACCTCTGACCAAGGTAGGTAACTGGATGGTCCCGATCGTAGAGATCGAATCCCCCGTGAATTCCGTGAGTGGCCTATGTCCGACCTTGATCTCACTATCTTTTATACCCATCTTCAAGAGTGTTGTTTTGAAGATTACATCGACCGAGCTGCCTGTATCGATGAGGATAACGAGAGGATCGTTATAAGGACGGTCTATTTCTTTTGCGTCATCTTCAGTGAACGTGATGAGTATATCATCGTCGTAGAGCAGGGTTTCATTCTTGACGTTCACAGCTCGGCGTTCATGCTTTTTAATCGAATTTATTGATTCAGTGCATGTGAGGAGTCCGCCCATGATCATGTTGATTACTCGTCGGGGGGAGCCTGGTGGGGTTGGTGCGGTCTCGTCGCGCGCTCTTTTTGGAGCGTCCGCCTTCTGCCTGGCATCTCCGCCTAGATACGGTTCGGGCCTGTAAGCCCTTTTGGTGATTTGTTTGTTACCGTTCTGAGGTCGGGTTTGATTTCTTCCGGTGTTCGGTGGGCGATCATCGAGGTTGATTTCACCTTTCTTCCATTTTTTGGATTAATCTTCCTGTTAAGGTTCTGTATTCTTCCTCGGTATGGCCCGATCTGCCATGCCATCTGCAGAAAGAATCTGGGTTCGAAGGAGTTTCGTCAGGTCGGTCAGCTTTCCGATCCCATGTGTTCCAGCGAGATGATAGGGTTACTGCGGATACGTTCGATTTCCGAGACTTATCTTCCCGATCGTAGTGCTGTCTTGGCTCCTGATAGTTCTCGGATTTATCCCGAGCTGCCTTCCGGCTGTCTTTGGCGGCTTCTTTGCGTTGTTCCGCGAGAGTTTCGTCCTCCAGACTCATGAACCCTGTAGCTTTATGAAGCGCGTCCTCCAGCGTTCTCGGTCTCCCGGTCCTCAACCTTTCGTGAAACAGCTGATTTTTCCGAGGTTTTGTAGCAGTGCGGAGATCGCGCTGTCGTCAGATGCGTTGGTCCGAGATACGATGTCTCGGAAGCGAGTTATGAAATCCCAGAGGGATTCGTTTTTGCCTTGGACACAGGCCCAAAGGTCTAGCGTGGAGGTCGCTTGCTCGATGTAGATGGAATAATGTTTGAGAAACGCTTGCGACAATTGATCGTAGGTCGTGATGGAGTGAGGCTTGAGTCGGGAGAATTAGGTGAGGGCGCTTCCACTCAGATTTTCGACGAAATACTGGCAACAGCTCGCGTCGCATTTCTCGTCGGTGAAACGTGCTCGAGCCATGGCTATGTTGAACTCCGTGAGGTGATTGTTGGGATCACTCTTCCCGTCGTAGGAAGTCAGATCCTTGAGTTTCCCGTGGTCTCTAAGCGGGATGCTCGTGATGTTGGGGGCGAAGGGTGTCGGTTGCGTAAGTTGCAACATCTTTTGAAGCTCGGATGCTGACGATATGGCTCGGTGAACTTGAGATCCTATCGCGCTGATCTGCTCCTGCATGAGTTCCATGGCTCTAGCATCCGCACTGGGTACTAAGGGGTTCGGTGCTGAAACCGGAGTTGTGACAACCGGGGGATGGATCGGCCTGATCCCGGCGTTCGACGCTGCTACGTCTCTTTGTTGTCCCGGAAGTTGATCTGTCGGGGAATCTCCGAACAACGCTCTATTGATTCCTGATCTAGTTTGGAAAGCGGGTTGCTGTTGTTCCGGAGTGCTGGTGGTGTTATGGGCTCCTGGTTGCCGAAGACTGTCCAGCTCGTCACGGTAAGCGATCTGTTGAGCCTGCATCTCGTTCAGGCGCGCCATGACAGTCTGCATGAAGGTCATCACGTCGGGAGGTGGTGGCGGTGCGTTGTCGACACCCGCTGTGTTCCGTGGGAGGTTCTGGCCTCCAACCCCGGTGGTAGTATCCTCTGGCGGTGGTGTCCCGACCATTTTTGAGCTTTTAGGCTTTTCAAAGACTTGTCTCTCTTTTCCCCACAGTCGGCGCCAATTGTGAGAACTAAAATCCGATCTAAAGAAAGAATAAGAGTTTGTGGGGGAAAAGAGTATGTCTTTATTGATTTAAGCCGGAGCTCGGAGACAGTACAGCGGTGGTTAGGTCGTCGGAATAAGAACGCCGGCCTAAACCTTTTAGACGGTGAATCGAGATCTAGAACTAAATGCCGAAGCTAAGTTTGCCCTAGGTCTCGAGAGTAAAATTGCGGATCCTGGCGAATGGACCAACCCTCCCCTATTTATAGTGGGTCTAAGTCGGTCATCCAAACTCCTTTCTTTTCGGGGAAAATGAAGATTTCCTTTATCTTCAGCCGACCTCCCCTTATTTCGGAAGGTTTTCTTTTTCTTCAGAGGGCGGCGCCGACCTCAATGCCACGATGAGTCGAGTGGGCCTGAAACTTTAATTTTAGTGGGCCGAGCTGGATTTATGAAAAGCTTTTTAGAGGTGTGCTAAACCCATCTCTAACATGTTCTATTCAATTGCTAACATTTTTACATGTGTGAGTTTTAGAATTTAAGAGAGCAAAACAAGATAAGCAGGAGCCACTACAAGACACCACATACTTTAGGGAAAAAAGCATTCCTTGAGTTTCGAAAAAAATTGTAAGTTTCTATTTATAATTTATCAATAATTGTGACATGATTTCGTTTCGTAATAATTTTCCAGTTTCTTAAGACGAATAAACGTCCAAGTCGTGCAGAAATCTTTGTGAGCTCACGCCGAAAAGCTAATGGGAGCTTTGTTACTGAAGAAGCTCGAGATTTATCGGTTAGATTCTTGTTTACAAATAGGAGTTTCTATTCAAGCCAATGTTTTCTTAAATAAGTTACATTTAGAGACTGCGCACGGATCCTATAAGGTTGATTTGGGCTATTCTCTTATCATATAGGTGTTTGAAAAGTATTTGAAACTCTTTTTAGGTAAAACTAAAGAAGGTGCTGGAAAATGATATCAAAAACCACAAGAGAGACAATTTGTGACCAGACATTGTGTCTAGCGTTGATGAAACCAGAGATCTCTTATAGTTTTGTTGATGAGATATTACTTAGGAGTTTTATTGATGAGATGTTACTTATGAGCTTTTAAGAAATTTGAGATATTCTATTTGTGTGAATTTACTTATCTTTAAGGACAAAATTAACAGAGAAGATGGCTCACACTATAGGAAACACATCAGACATTTCAAGAAAAATAATGAATCTTCTCAAGTATTTGGCCCCTAACGTCCAGATCGTGTACGTTGTGTTGGTCTTGGTCTTACTCCTTCCACATTCTTTAAGAATCGCACGTCCTATGAAGCAGAAGTTATTGGTTTGAGAAATACGATTCATGATTTACAAAACAGATTAGAGAAAATGAATCATTTAGAAATATGAGAAGATGAATGCTCTTCTTAATAGTCTTCTTAGCTCTAATTGCAACTGAAAAAAGGTAAACTATATGTCAGTTATGTGTGTTTTCTTATATTTAAACTAATACATCAATAGTATCAGTTTTTATGTGCAGGAAGGAAATTTAGTGGAAACTAAATGTTAGAATTGAAATGGATAATGTAGGAAGGAAATTTAGTGAAGGGTCTAGTCTGTGAAGAAGATTCTATGCGTTGTAAACCTTAAAACAAATTCGTGTTTTGCTTTGCCAATATGTATTCAGATATTTTTGTTTCTATAAGAGTAGACATATTTCTTCTATGATTTTCTTTTATTTATGTTTAAAAACCACTGAATATTAAATATAATAACCGACTCAAACAAATTTACTGTAAATTTGTTTTGTATTTATTTTAACGTTGTTTTTAAGAATTCCAAAAAATGATGTTAATGATATATTTGCATCACTTTGTAATTGATGCGATATTTTTAGTTAACGTGACTTAGAGCAGCTGATCTGAGTCTCATGTTTTAGCGTTACTTATGGCAATTGACTTTTAACTTATGTTTAGCATCATTTATGACAATTGACCTTAATATATTTTTAGTATGAAATGATATTATAATGATAGTTAGCAACGTTAAAAATGATACAAGTATAAACTAAATGATGTTAAGATGTAACTATAACGTCATTCGTAAAAGTGATGCAAAATAAATTTAGCGTCATTGAATTTGACATCACTTTCTTGCATCATTTTTAAGAATGATGCTATAATTTTTGCATCGTTTTTTAAAATGATGCTAACTGTAAAAATAACTGATGTTAAATAAAATGATTTTTGTAGTAGGGTAGAGTCAGATAGTTAAAAGGGTAAATTTAATCAATATACACAATTGATCATTTAATTAAGAAAGTGGTAATAGTTTACTGAAAATTAGTTTGGATGTAATTTTGAAGCCAATTGTATCCTATTATACCCTACATGTCAAGAAACTCGTGTGGCGACGAACATTTAATGAGGGGAGAGAGAGGAGACAATGCATTTAATGCAAATATTGCTTAAAAAAATTTGCAGGTAAAACCAAACTTTTCGTTAGCCAAAGAGTTAACCACAACTACATATATAATATTATAAAAACAATGAATAGATTTATAAAGTTCACAGTAGACTAACCTGGCAAAAAAAAATGCAGTGATTTATCAGTAACAACGTTATGATCCACTCGACTACAACTAAATTTCCAGTTATACTGAACACGAAATTGGATTATCAACAATTCAGAAATTTAATAAATACATGAATAACATTTAGGATCTACGAAAAAAATTGCAGCAATGATTTCAAACTATGTTAACAACAATATGATTGTTAATATAATAAAATATCACATATAAAACAAATAACATAAATGAGTCCGCAATATGTAAGTATAATTTAGTTATCATTTTTATTAGTAATTCAGTTAACTATAACACAGTTGAAGTACTACTTATTTCGTCAACCATTGCTCAAGATTATAAACTTAAATTCACATACTAATTCGTAATCAATAAAGCCAATATTGCATATGCAACAAGACGAAATAACAATAATAATATTGCTAATAAATAGAGATTTTAACAGATAATACAAAATTATCGTTAATTTTAATAGAATGTAATTATTAATATATGAGTCATTCATTTGGCTACAATATAACTAATAATCAATTGAAAATCACACATCTATATAAGATAGCAATTGCATTAGCAACACAACCAGTAAAAACAATTCTTGTCATGTAAACAACACAATTGTGGTTTATCAAAAACTATCAAAAACTCCTCCTTGTGGTCTTTTTGACGACTAGTTCAACTCGTTTCTTATCTCCTTTGGATATGTCATTTTGAAACTCGAACCCGTTATTAATGAGTGCAACCATATTATCCACCCGTGCATCATCTTCATCATCGGTCCATGATAAGTCCTCCTCACCAGTGTCAAAATCAGAAGACTCAACACTAACATGTGCGACAAAAACAAAAATAATCGCAGATATGTGTGAGATGTAGTTGAAAAGTACGACATATTTTGAAAAATCGGTAAATCAGGTTCACTATAATTTGTTAACACTAGTAAATGAAAGTCGTCGGGTAACATTTATTTTAACATGGTTAGAGTTAGCAGTGTTGCGAAAGAAAGTTAACAATGTTGCGAGATAGAGTTAGTAGTGAGTTAGCAGTGTTGCAAAGAGATGGAGTTAGCAGTGGTGCAGAGAGATGGACTTAGCAGTGTTGCGAGATGGAGTTAGCAGTGTAGGGGAAACACAGTTAGCAGTGTTCAAAGTTACAGTTAGGAGTGTTCCAAGTTACAGTTAGCAGTGTTGCATATAGATCTACGACTAGTAACAGTCCAAAACAACAGTAAGTACCTAGTCAATCGAGTTAGATGTAGTATTGTACAAATAAATCTGGTTGTATTGAAAAGACAATTTGGTGGTAACATCGTGTTTGACAAAGTTATCTTCCAATAACAGCTCATTGAAATAACAACTCATTGACGATAACAATGTTATCGTGAATGTAAATATAATTTAATGCGGTTACAGTCGTGTTAATGTTAGAAAGAAAGTTCTGTGACCATGGTTATCTTCCCTAGTTGCCAATCTGAAATTACAGAGAGTTCTTCTTCCATGGATTCAACGACTCTTTGTATAACAGTTAGCCTCTGGTATATGTTAACGCGATCTCGGAATGGGGCTTCTCCTGCTTTAATCATTTGCTTGATTCCGGCTCATTTGTGGGATATTTCAATTTTTTCCCATATGGCCGAAAACAAGTTACCACCGTAACTTGTTTTCGGCCATATGGGAAAAAATTGAAATATCCCACAAATGAGCCGGAATCAAGCAGAGATCTTTAAAAGCAAAATATGAGAGATTGATACAGTACCTTGTCGATTCACTCGCAAGAACGACAACACCGATCGACCGAGGGTTGAAGATTTGATTTGGTAAACTGTAACGTTTAGAAAAGGCGATGGTCACACTGGGTTAAGTTTAGAAAATGTGATGGTCACAGTGGATTAAATTTAGAAAAGGCGATGTTCATAGTGATTTTGTGGTTAAGCTTATCTATCTCAGGAGAGGCACAACTCTCTAAGTAACCCTAGGCTTTACACCGATTCATTTCCCCCGAGCTAAAATTAATAAAAAACGTTATTAGAAATTAAAAATCGTATCTACGGTTATACAGGATTGGATATTTCTGTCGGTTCTGATTTGTGTGCCCGTTACGTGCGTTGGTTTGTGAGCTATTTGAGTTTATGTTTTTGAGACATGAGTAGGGATAAAGTAATCATTCGCAGATGAATAGTACTATGTGAATAGTGCGCGGTGTTGTATAACTAATATTGGTGTTATTAAATGTCATGGACTGCAAATACCCTAGTTAAAATTTCTACCAAAAAAGTAATTTTCATAATTAAAATAAAGAGAAAAACGATAACATTAACGAAAATGATGCCCATTTTGCAAATATTAAAAAACAAACCTATGGTCATTTATAGTAGCACTCTTTTTATCCGACCCATTTGAATAATTTATTATTTTTTTTTTTTCAACAGCCTTAATAATCAATAGAATAAAAAAAGTCGCGGACACTTCGTGCCAATTTGTCTGCCTTTACGTTTTGAGCGCGTGGGATGTGCGAGATTGAGAAGGTCACAAACTCCTTCCTGCTTCTCTCGTACTCCTCCAAATGTGTTGCGAAAGCTGGCCATTCTTCTTATTTAGACACCATCTTCACCAATTCAGAACAGTCTGTAACGAAGGCTACCACCATTCTTCTTGCATCAAGCGCAATGCATATAGCCCATATGAATAATTTATTTATCTTATACATATTGTTTTTTCTTGGCAGCATTCCATTCTCGGTTGATGATCTATCAAAATCAATGGAGAAGATTGAGATTGGAGATGTAGAACCACCACCTCTCATCCGAGATAATTCTGGATTTAGCTTTCTCTTGCCATGCTCTAACTAAACAAGAGTTGTTTTACATCCGATCTCGTACATATAGCTTATTTTATATACATGATAGACTTTTTTTCTTTTCTTCAATTTTGGTTTCCTAGAGAGAGAGAAATAAGATGAGATTGTATTCTATTTCCTATGTACGTAGGGTCCAAATGGTACAAGCTGAATTGAGGAATTGGGAAAAATGTTGCTGAACTTTTGAATTGTGTTACCAGTTAGTGTCAATAGAAAAATATTGAGCAATTGAGAGGAAATTCCTCAAAAAGACTTTTTTATTTATTTTATTTTTTTTGGTCAAGATTATTTTACTTTTTGTTCTTTCTGAAAATATATAGAAAAATATTGATATGTTAATATATTTCACAAAACAATATGTTTTTTAATTTATATGTGTATCATATTTTTATGTATAGACAAAAATACTTAATTATTCGGATATTCGTTAAAGTTTGGATCGGTTTTTTTTTTGGTTTTGAGTATTTCGGTATTAGGGTATAAAACCTATTCGGGTATTTTTTTATTTCGGATCGGTTTCCGCCTGGGTTCGGATCGGTTTCAGATATTCGAATTATCCCGAAAGTTATGAAAAATATCGAAAATGTTTTTTTGATTTTTGAGTTTTTCAGTATTTAGTTAAATTTTAAATAATATTTATTTTGACAAACATAACTATAAATTTTTGAGTAATTTAGTTATTTCGATCTAAACATTATTAATATATTCCATTTATAATTGTATTCTTTTAAGGTAAGTTTAATATAACTAATATTTTTATGTATATAATTATATTTCAGATGTTTTGATACCCACGATTCTCGGTTCAGTTCCAAGTTGATTATTATTATTTCAGTTTTTGATTTTTTTTTGTATTTTTATGTTGTTTAATACATTAGCAATATATTAAAATAATTTTATTTTCACATATTTATTAAATTAATTCATATTTATTAATTATTTTAAAAAATAGTTTTCACAATTCTGCAATTTCTCTATTACCATTTACATTATTAAATAGTCTGCTAGATTCAACTAAAAATTACAAAAACAAATCCACCAAATTCCGTATTTCGCCAGATTCCGCAGTTACCATTAAAGGCACTAACTGGTATACGCTTAATCGAGGAATCTAGAGAACAGTAGCTGAATTTTGGATTTATGTTACCAGTTGAACATAGTGGATCATATTTTTTATGTGAATCATATTTTTTATGTATAGGTACAAATACACAATTTTTTTTTTACAGAATAATAAATACAAAAACATTAAAAGAAATTCGTTGAGTTAAGGAATTTAATTTTAAAAATAAACTTTAGGAATTTAAAAAAAATATCAATTAAATGAAAACAATTTTTAAGAAAAAAATTAGTTAACATAAGTTACAAAACTAAATTAGCTCCAATATTTATTTCGTAACCATTTAGACTAAATTAACTTATAAATATTTTCAGTTATTCAGCTAGATTCCTCAGTTACCATTTGAATTCGTAGTTATTCAACCAAATTCTGCCAAAAAGCACACAAAAATTCAGCTAGATTTCACATTCAGCAAAACTCATATGTTACCATTTGGACCCATAGATAGAGTAGTTCATAAGTTTACGCCACCATTGCTTAAAAAAAATTTTGGTTTTTTTTTTTGGTTTTTTTTTTTTTTGATGAAATGTGAAATTTATTGATTATCATTGAAAAAATTACAGTGAAATGAAGATGAAAAAGTACATGTTACTAAATGACATAAGAAGATTCAGTAATTCCTAGTTTTGACAACTATTGGAATCGATTCAATCCGAAACTTGTGTCTCAAACCACCTCCGAAGCAATCCTTCCAACTTATGCGGGAATTTATAGTTCATGGAAACTATGCGGTTCCGAATAATCCGGTCAATGGAGGGTTGCAAGTGATGGATTGTAGCCCAAGTTGATCCATTCCTCCGAGCGTTCCTTTCTCTCCAATATGATAAAGTGTGGCCTGAAATAGAATTCGTAGAAGTATCCCATCCAATTCGGTTATGCTTGTAGAAATGATGTGTTCGAGAGTTTCATCCCAATCCGGAGTAGCAGCATTGCCTAGTAAAGTTCCTGCCCAAAAAGTGTATAGTAGGGACAAGCAAAGAAAAGATGGTCTCTTGATTCATCACGGTCGCCACATAGGAGACAAGGTTGTTCAAAACCCCATTGGCGCATTCTATCCCCAGTCGATAGCCTATTTCTAACGGTAAGCCAAGTAATGAAAGATAGTCGAGGGATACCTTGTGCAAACCAGACTACCTTGCTCCAAATCTATGTGTCTCGTTTTTGCCGAACTTGATTCCATGTACTAGTTGAAGAAAAGCTCTCGCGAAAACTGTCGTCCTTGTCTTTCCAAAGGTCTATATCGTCTCCATCATCGTCCATTGGTACATCTTCCGCCTTAATCAACTCAACTAAGGCTCGGGAATTTGTTCCACGTTGTCTCCTGAAATGCCAATTGCCCTCACGCACGGCCTCCACCACCTTTGCCTTGCGATGTAGCCCCAAAGTGATAGTTCCCGATTCACTTATGATGTCAATCAGCCGACCTTGTTTCATCCAATTATCAAACAAAAAGAAAGTTGTTTCCCCATTATGAACTTCTAGCCGTAGGAAAGGATAGGCTAAAGGTCTTAACTTCAGTAGTTTCTTCATATCCAAGAGCCGCTTGCTCCTTTCCTTGCATCCCAGAAAGAGCCTTCCTGCATCAAAATTTTTCTTGTCCAAGCTACCCAAAGAGAGCCAGACTGCGAGAACAAGCGCCAGATGAGATTAAGGGCAAACACTGTTGATGACACTCTCAAGGGCCTTATTCCTAGTCCCCCTTCTTCCTTTGGATAACAAAGATCCTTCAAAGAGACCTTGGCCTTATGTGTGTCATACGACGCACCTGACCATAAGAAGGCACTACACATACTCTCAATAGTGTCTAGGCAGCCACATGGTAGAATAAAAGCCATTGCTTAATTAGTTGTGATAATTCTTCTCTTCTGTTTTGGAACTTTTAACTAGTGTCAATAAGTTCAACTTTGATTTTATCCGAGGAACTGAAAAATTGGTTTAACCGAGTCTTGGACTAGCAGTCCACTCAGAAATCAAATTGTGCCAAAAAGAAAACTTATTTTGTTGATTTTTTCTATTCCTATTTATAATTGGTGACGACTAAATTAACTTGTTAATTTTTTTTGTCTCTACTTATTTATGAATGATTAAGAAAAAAAAGAAAGACTGCCAAAAGTCATCATCCTAACTAAACCAATATAGCAGCACACCGAATACTTTCTTGCTTTGTTTTTATGGAATTAAATATTAGAAAATTCCCTTAATTGTTGAACAACCTCTAATTCGTTTATTAATTCAACGTTATATAGGTGAGGAAGGTAAGATGTTGGTAAAGTCATGCATGAAAACAAACTTCACAAACACAAAATTTTGAATATAAAATAGAGAATATACATATTGTTGGTGCATTAGTATTTACTAAATATACAAAGTTGTAGAGCAATGGGAGATAATCAACATAGAGTTTATCCTGTTCTTCAAATGGAAGCCAACAAGACGAAAACATCACAACCTCGAAGAAAGACAGACCAGCTTCCCATAGAACGGCCAATTCCGCCTCCTGCGATGGTGCGTGTTAAGAAGCGAAATCTATGCTGCAAATGCTTCTGTTGGGCGTTAAGCCTACTAATCATTGCCTTAATCGCGCTAGCAGTTACAATAGCGGTTATATATTTTGTTTTCCACCCTAAACTCCCGCAATACGAGGTCAACAGTTTACGAGTTAGCAACCTTGGAATCAATCTAGACCTCTCTCTTTCCGCGTTATTCAAAGTTGAGATCACAGCTCGTAATCCCAACAAAAAAATTGGGATTTATTACGAGAAAGAAGGCCGTATCGGCGTGTGGTACACCAAGACAAAGCTCTGTGAAGGTCATATACCAAAGTTTTATCAAGGACATCGCAATGTGACTAAACTGAATGTGGATCTAACAGGAAGAGCGCAATACGGAAACGCTGTCTTGTCGGCATTGCAGCAGCAGCAACAGACAGGACGTGTCCCGTTAGATCTCAAAGTGGATGCACCTGTTGCCATCAAACTGGGGAAATTGAAGCTAAAGAAGATTCGGATATTGGGAAACTGCAAGCTTGTTGTTGATAGTTTATCAGCAAACAATAGAATCAATATCAAAGCTAGTGATTGCAGTTTTAGGCTTAAACTTTGAGATGTTCTCAATTTCTAGGCTTTTATGTTTCTTGGTGTATCCAGCATTTGCGTATGCATTGATTTTTTTTTACTTGTCAACATTTCGTATGCATTGATTAAGTTTTTAAATTTCTGGTTTAAGGCTAATAAGATTGAAAGAGTAAATATATTCTAATAGTTTTGAATACTTTTATACAAAAATTTGGATAAGTTTAGATAATTTATAAATATTCTGATAATTTTGGATACTTTTTTGTTTTGTTTTTGAAATGGATACTTTTGGATACTTTTAAAGAAATTTAAGGTTAATGTTTTTTTTTAGTGGAAATTACACATACCACTAACAAACCATGTTTACTCAGACCAATAATTTGGTCAAACTTCTGAAATTAGGGAGATTTGTAGTTTATTTAAATCCACATTAGTTTATTTAAATCCAAGAAAACTGGTTTTGTCTAATTTGTTTAGATGTGTGGTTTAGATTTGGAGGATTTTGATTTGATTTAAGGTTGGATAATTAATGTGGAACTGGCTCAGCTTTGTCTAGTTGATATTTAAGTTCTATATACACATGAATATATGATATTTGATGTAATGCATTCATAAAAAAGCTTAACCAATTTGTGATTTATGTTTTTGGTTTGAAGCTATTCAAAAATCCAAACTATGCCCTATTTTCTTTTCTATTTTGTCGGTTTAGAGAGGGTGAGATGTTTGATCGTGTAGTTTTTTTTAATCATTTTTTTGTTTTCAAATGCAGAATTTGGAATTTGAATAGGATAATAACTTTCTGACTGAAAGTCTGTCTTTAGTCCGTTTTCATGCGTTCATAATTTTTTAAAAAATGCATATAGTGTATAGTAAAAGGAACAACAAAAGAATAAGAGATTAAGGAACACAAGATCCGCACCATCCATGATCCAACAAGAAGTTAAAATAACAGTAACTCTCCATCAAAAGATTTGGTCAAACTTCTGAAATTCAATCGATTTCGATGTTAATTCACCCGAGTAAAATTGTCAAGAAATTACAATGTATCATTGTTCAATCGACAAAATTCAACGAAATCAAACGTATGCAAATCATAAATCAAATTTCCCTCCCGAAAACAGAGAAATTCAAGATTATTAGTATTAATGAAAATCATAATTTTATCACTTGCCTTGTTCCGATTCGTGATGAACAGCTCTCATAATCAACCCATCGTTATGCACCACCATTATCACCGGCGATTTTCCAAATGCCCTAGCCATCGCCGTCAAAATCTCTCCCATCAAATCCCTAAATTTTTCCGGGACCAAATTTTCCCCGAATCTCTCGAAAATCGCCTTGTAAACGTTATCAGTCTCTTCTCCCGACGCGACTTCAGATTCCACCGCCACCACACGGTTGAGGCCTTGCCGGAGCTCCGACGGCGACAGCATTCCGTCTCTGTCAAGATCTAGAATCTGGAAATACTCGTTGGTGATGGATTCGAAGGAATTTTTGTCGGAGATCAATCCCATCAGAGTCTGGCTCGTGAATACCGTTTCGATCATGATCGAATTTTTCGAAGGTTTCTCCGTTTTGAGATCCGAATCTGAAAAATTCCCTTCTTTGCAAGTTTCTTTTTGTTGTTGTTGTTTTATTGTTTGTGCAAGGTTTTATTGTTTGCGTAACTCGTAGTCGTACATACAATAACGTAATTTTTTTTTGCATGTTTTGCCGAAGAGAATAAAATGCGTTCCACTTGGTCCAATATTTTTTTTATATAAATTTATTAAATATTATACATACGTATATGGTGATATTATAAATTATAACAAATATATATATATATATATTTTTTTCATTTTAGTATGGCGACACAAAAAGCGATTTTTTTACAGTTATTTTTCCGATCTCCCCTCACTATTACGGTGATGGTTTTTCTTCATTTTGCCGGATCTGTGGGTTCGTTGTCACGATCTCCTCAATTCCTGGCAGTTATCTCCACTTTGTATTGCACGATACATCGTGATGGCGATTTTCTTGCGCATACTTCAAAAATCTGGATCTATAAGAGAGGAGTTCTGGTTCATTTTGAACCACGCAATTTCATTCAAATCCATTCAATTCGCTCCTTTCCTATTCGATTTTACAACATCCTATTCAAAATTGGAGATAATCTGAGGCGAGCAATTCAGGATCTCGATCTCGGTGTCCTTGATGATCCAATTCCTCTTCCAGCGGCGGTTGTTGAAAGAGCCTTTGAAGAAAATCGGTTCATCCTCATTGGACGACCGGTTATACCCTGCCGACAGAATCTTCGTTCGATTGTTGGTATTGATATATCATGGTTTTTACCAATTTTTAGACCATGATATAAGTGTTTTTATAGAGTCTTTTGGCTATTTTCGAGTTTATATAGTATCTTTGCAGGTTCAGGTACAATTGGAGCTAAATTGGAGATTTGGATACATTTTGAAACTTAAAGGAATGAAGTCACGAAGTGATGAAGTCAGGAGCGGATTTACACGCAAGGTGTCGATCGACACCAGGTTTTCCAATTTCCAGAATCGAGAACTTTCCATATTTTGAAGAAAAAGAAATCTCCAAGACTTTTCCTAATCTTCCAAGGAATTGAAGATGCGAACGTAGGCCTATAAATAGAGTTTTTCAGCCATTGTTTAGGCATAACACACACATTATTTAGAGAGAGATATTTAGAGAGATTTTGAGAGAAGAATTTGTCTCCTTCAGAGCAAATTTGGAACTCCTTTGATTCTATTGATTTCTTTTATACTTTCTATTCAAGTTATGATTTGTGTTTCATTAATCATGTCTGAGTAGTTTGCTTGTTAGGTTTAGGGTTTTTCAAAGGTGATTAATGAATTGTTAGGTCGAATTAAATTGTTAGGATAAAATCATTAGAGTTCTTCATCTGGATTTGTGTTTAATGCTTATTCTAGCTTCGCGACCTAGAATCTGATCTTAGGTTAATTAATAGATGCGAGAGTATTATTGATTGCCTGAACTAATGTTAGATGAGCAAAATACCTATTCGCAAAGAGATTTGGTTTAGGATTTTGTGAACAATTGAACCTGATATTAATGCTTGTCTGAATTGTTTGAATTTGCAAAGAGATTTGGAATTCTAGGGTTTAGACATAGATAATCTTCGCAGCGAGAGTTGGTTGATTTTACATTAGTGTTTCGAGTTCAAGAACAGTGCTTAATAATTCCTAACATTCTGTCTAGACCTGCAATTTGGATCACCTGAGAATTTCCCTGAACCTAGCGTTTCGTCTCCTGAATTTACTAAGTCTTTAATTGCTTTCTGTTTTTAATTCCATATTTCTTCTTAGCTTAATTCGAATTTAGAAGTTTGCTGTGTGACTATCCCTTCCCTGTGGATTCGATCCCTAAGTACTGCGACTGATCTCTTAATTTGAGAGAGTAGCTCTAGGGTAAATTTGAGAGCATATCAAATTTTGGCGCCGTTGCTGGGGAAAGAGATTAGTTACCTACAGAGTTCTAATATTAGAATTTTGTCTAGGTTTTATTTTTTATTTTTATTTTTATTTTTGGTTACTAATTTTAGTTTCTTATTCTTGTTTTCAGGTGCATGCTTAATCGCATTACCAGAGGCAAAAAGGACAAAGAACTAATCACACTCAACGAGGAACTAGGTCATCTCGAACGCAAGAACCGAGCATCTACACGAGTGTCGATCGACACCAATAGCATCGATTGACACCCTGCGCAGGATACGATGGCTGATCTTATGGTTCTGATCCGAGACGCTGAAGGCAACTTGGTTGATACATAAGGGCACAGAAGGAACGCCCAAGGACAGAGACTTGATGAGGCTGGTGCCGTCATCGTCGAACAAGAGGTGCTCGATGGTGTCGATCGACACAACCTTGGTGTCGATCGACACCGAGCACATGCAGACGCTGGACGTGAAAGAACACTTGGTGAATATAACCGACCATACCAGATCTATGCTAATAGAGCTGCGATCCGTCTTCCTGCATTCCAGTGGAATGATTTCGAGCTGAAACCTGCTTACTACACATTGGTTTCTCAGCATCCATTCCATGGTCTCCCTAATGAGCATCCAATGGACCACATAGAGAGGTTTGAAGATTTGGCATCAAGCATCAAGGCCAATGGAGTCACATATGATTATCTCTTCTGCAAGCTTTTCCCCTACTCGCTTGCTGGAGATGCATCATACTGTCTGAAGCAGTTGGATGCACGATCCTTGACCACTTGGGAGGACACTAAGAATGCATTGTTATGCAATTTCTTCGATGATGCAAGATCAGAGGATCCGAGGACGAAGATCACCACATTCTTCCAAGGACCCACTGAGGCATTCAAGGCTTCTTGGGTGAGATTCAAATCTTACCAAAGGGACTGCCCACAACACGGTTTCAGCGAGCCGCAGCTTCTCGGTATCTTTTACCGAGGAATCGGCTGGAGATACCAGATGGCCTTAGATGCTGCAAGCAATTGAAATTTCAACACCAGATACCCAGAGGACGCGATGGTGCTTATAGAGAATTTAGCCTCTTGCAACAGCACCAAGAACGCAGATTTAGAGAGGAGACAACACGCTGGTGTAACTGGAGGAAGCCAAATTGTTGAGGTCAACAGGAAGTTGGACCTATTGGTAAACAAGAAGCAAGTCCACTTTGCAGAAGTGGAGACCTTTGAGCCAGAGCAAGAAGAAGTCAATTACATCAATGGAGCTGGTTTTCAAGGACAGAGGTTCAACAATCAGCAAAGCTATGGTTCTTATTACCAAAAGCCTTTTCAGAGCAACAACTTCAATAGAACTTATGGTTCTTCTTCTTACCAGAATCCTCCTGCTCAAGACAATAAGATGGAGTCCATGATTCAACAAATCTTGGAGGGACAACAGAAGATGACTGTGGACTTCAATGGGAAGATCGATGCCTTGTACACTGATCTGAATGGGAAAATTGAGTCTCTAGGTACTCATATGAAGCAATTGGATGTCCAAGTAGCTCAAACTGCAGGAGCTTTGAAGAGACAAGAGGGATGTCTTCCTGGAAAAACAGACGTGAATCCGAGACACCATGTGAATGCCATCAAGATCCAGAATGGGTAGAACCTTCAGCCTGTGCAGAAAAGAGGGCTAAGTACTACAGAATTCGAGGAGCTTGAAGATGTAGAAAATGCTGCGGAGTCAATGTCGATCGACACTACTGTGTGTCGATTGACACTACTGTGTGTCGATCGACACTCAAGGAAAAACCGGACGAATCAAGCTCGATTGACACAGCATCTTCGACACAAACGTCTAGTGTCGATCGACACCTGCTGAGTGTCGATCGACACCCTTCCCGAACTTGGACAGACACGCCTAAAGCTTCACAAGTTGCATTGGGAAGAGTCTACAAGGCCAAGGTTCCAAATATTCCTCTACCCAAACACCTAAGGCCGCCCATTAATGCAGAGAAGCTGGCTGCTTTCAACAAGAGGGTGGAAATGATTCCTAAGGAGCTCTCCTTTGATGAAGCTTATGAGAGATATCCCTTGTGTGCCTTCTTCCAGAATAACAAAGAAAACTTTGAAGAGATGGAAGAACTCTTTCACAAAGCAAGGGAAACACCACCACCAATGAAACAACTGCTTAAGGTTGAAGATCCTGGGATGTTTGTGGTTACATGCTCCATAGGAGGAATTGAGTTTCAACAATCTATCTGCGATTCTGGTGCTAGTGTTAACCTCATGTCAAAAGACATTGCAGAGAAGTTAGGAATTGGTGACATTCAACCTCCAAACATGACCCTCGAGTTTGCCAACTCTTCCACCACAGTCCCATATGGTACAATTCGAGACTTGCTTGTCAAAGTGGGAAATTGTCTAGTACCTACTGATTTTCAGGTGGTCGAAGTGAGCAAGAATTCTGTCATGTCTTTTATTCTTGGAAGACCTTTCATGGCCACAGTAGGAGCTATTGTAGACACGCCGAATAAGAGAATAAGTTTCTCTAATGTTGACAAAGGAGTCTTCTACAAAGCTATTCCTGCTATCTGGAATATCCAAACACATCTCTTGCATTGCTGTGATCGCTGGAGAAGAGCTGGATTCTAAAGAGCAAGTGAACAAACTGGTTGTTCAAGAGGCATTGGATGGAAATTCTAAGAAAGTTGTGGAACTTGAAGATTGGAATGGAAACAATCATATCTTCCAGACTATGGGCGAAGATGAGGGTCTAATCAATGCCAAACCAATGGAGAAAGACGTTTTCATCATGGAAGCAAGGATTGCATAGCTGAATTGGAGAAAAAGTGCAGAGATTCGAGCTGCAGAGTTGGTGTCGATCGACACCACTAGTGTTGATCGACACACTTCACGGACCACACCAGAAGTCGCTCTTAATACTGCAAGTCCATCATCTTTGGTCAAACAGATGCTTCCACATCCTACATGCCAGAAATCTCGAAGGAAGCAAAGGTACACATTTCCTGGAATTAAATCCAAACCCCCTGATCTTATCAATAAGAACTTTAAATGTTTAAAAGATGCTGCACACTTATGCAAGCAACAAAATTCTCGTAGAAGTCTTGGTGTTTCTTTTGATGATGCTGCAGGAAAACGAAGTGTCCCACCCGACTTAAAGTCCCACCCTGCTGCTGTTCCTAAATTCCTTGGGCGATCTCATGCATCTACTGCGTATACACCACCATGGATTAGAAGACATTCTCCTCGGAAGCATTCGATGCCACCCTCTGATCCACCAGACGTCTGAACCCTGACACAGTCAAGCTAATGACTGAAAACGAGCGCTGAGTGGGAAGCAACCCACTGTTAGGTAATATATTTATTTTTATTTTGTTTTGGTTTTACTAAATCCTAGTTTTAGTCAGTTGAAAAAAGGTGACATTAGGCTCGACATAGACCAGTGTCGATCGACACCACTTATGTCGACCGACACCACGCGCAGACGAAGGTAAGTCTTCTATCTGGTCTTTTATGTTGTTTCTAATCTTTCTTTTAGCCAACTTCGGGCTTGTTAACACTGGGGACAGTGTTGTTTAAGTCTGGGGGAGGTGATTACTGACATAAGTGTTTTTATAGAGTCTTTTGGCTATTTTCGAGTTTATATAGAGTCTTTGCAGGTTCAGGTACAATTGGAACTAAATTGGAGATTTGGATACATTTTGGAGCTTAAAGGAATGAAGTCACGAAGTGATGAAGTCAGGAGCGGATTTACACGCAAGGTGTCGATCGACACTAGGTTTTCCAATTTCCAGAATAGAGAAGTTTCCATATTTTGAAGAAAATGAAATCTCCAAGACTTTTCCTAATCTTCCAAGGAATTGAAGATGCGAACCTAGGCCTATAAATAGAGTTTTTCAGCTATTGTTTAG
>JAHZTW010000003.1:28152420-28197557 GCA_020283515.1 Alliaria petiolata
GATCACCTGAGAATTTCCCTGAACCTAGCGTTTCGTCTCCTGAATTTACTAAGTCTTTAATTGCTTTCTGTTTTTAATTCCATATTTCTTCTTAGCTTAATTCGAATTTAGAAGTTTGCTGTGTGACTATCCCTTCCCTGTGGATTCGATCCCTAAATACTGCGACTGATCTCTTAATTTGAGAGAGTAGCTTTAGGGTAAATTTGAGAGCATATCAGGTACTCTGCCGCGTAATTGGGGCCAATCGGGCATAGTTCACGGGCGTATTGTAGCGGAGAGGCGTTTTCAATTTCCCGACGGCAAAATCTCTGGAGATGATTCTGCGTAGAGGGCCCTGGGCTTTCAACGAACGAATGCTTGTTCTCCAACGGTGGACGCCAAACATGAATCCTGAGATGCTGAATTTCATACCTTTTTGGGTTCAAATTCGAGGGATTCCTTTGCAGTTTATGAATCGTGATGTGACTATGTACATTGGTCGTTCTTTAGGAATGCTCTTGGAAGTTGATTACAATCCAGAGGCGGCGGTTCGAGTGGAGTTTGTTCGTGTGCGAGTTGATTGGGATGTGGGGAATCCTCTTCGCTTCCAACGGCATTTCCAATTTACGGTTGGTGTCAACACTCTACTGAAGTTTTGATATGAGAGGCTTAATTCGTGGTTTCTGCTCAGTTTGCGGTATGCTTACACACGATTCGGGTAATTGCCTCATTCAAAATGGAGGAGACGACCCTCATTCTGATGGCGATGATAATGACCACGATCAAGCCCAGATGCCTAACGGTGGTTATCCAGGGAATCCCGGTGTCCACATTGAAGAAATTGTTGAGGAAGATGTTCTTGCTGCAGCTGAAGCGGCAGACAATGTGGTTCCTGATGACCAACCAGATTACATTCCTTTAGAGGTTGATGCCGAGCAACTCAACTCCCATGCAGCAATGCGAATATTATCTAGTGATGAAGATGTGATAAATGTCTTGCGCAATCCATACCCTTCTTTCACAGAACCAGAGGAACCAGCGTCTGATGCAAATCGGGTTCTTTGTGAACCTCAAAAAGATAAAGCTGTTATCATCCAAGGTAAGTTTCCACTTTCTGAGGTTGATGAGGAAACTGATTCTGATGATTTGTTTGATAAGTATGAAGAACTAGCTGTGGAATTCAGTCCTCGTGGTAAGCGTAAAAGGGATGTCCGAGCTTATGGACGTAAGAAAGGACGGTGTCAAAGCAGTTTCTGTGAGAAGGGTGAAAGCAGTGGAGTGACCAAAGATGAAGCCAGGATGCACCCATAATTCACGTCATCTCCAAGATCATCCACCATTGGCTCATCATTCACTTCGTTATCGCATAAAACGTTCTTAACTCCTTGGAAAAGGAAACATAGCTCGTTCTTGGTCACTATTGCTATTGTGGATCTCCCACTGAATGTGTTGGCCAGCAGCTTGAGAGTGTATCTTAGCAAAGGATTTCGCACCTTCTTGATTTTGGTGGTGTTGGACTTGTAGTCTCCATCGCTAGTCAAGTCCCATAGATTGCTTGCAGATTTGAACTGTGGGAACTCCACAAGGTTAGCTGCAGCATTGAGACCACAGAGAGGCGGTAGGCTTGCTTCCTTATCTTGAAGGTGACAAGACCCTCGTTTGGAGTTTGAATACTCGGATCTTCATATGCAAAGTCCAAGGTGGAGAGGAAGTCAAGCGTGGCTTCGGGGTAAGTGGGGCAATCCATCCGTGAAAGGCATGCAAGACCCATGTCTTTGAGCAGCTCATCAAACCCCTTCAACAATGCTAGATTTTGCAAGAATTCCCTGCTTGCAAATTTCGTTGGCTCAAACCGCAACCTCTCTAGCCTCTTCTTTGTTTTCTTCTCTTCCTTGCTCCACCTAACCGTCTCCTCAACCACTTGCTGTGTCTCTTCTTGTGCAGCCATAGCTCTGCTTCTCTTTCTTGGTGCCATAGTACCTGAAATTCAAAATCTCGAAGGGAAGATGAGTATAGGTGACGGCAAAGAGAGAAATACAAGATCAAGAGTTTAGAGCCTTATAAACTTTTTCACTCAAGCCCTAGATTTTTGGGGAAAGTTTCGGATTTATCAATAAATAGAAGAGGAATCTCTCTTGAGATAGGAACAAATCAAGAATATTCCCTAATATTTAGATATTTCTAAAAATTCTTCCTTATCCCTAGCAATTACTATCCCTTCATTCCACAAAAAGGAAGTTTTCAAAAAATTCAATCATGCTTCAAAAATCCGAAATACCTTTGCAAATTTGGGTGAATGATATGCTCTTCTTCTTTTCAAACTCAGAAACTCACACTCTCTCTCTTTGTAAAGCAAAACATCGGTTTTGTATCTAAGGAATGAGAGAGTGGGTGTGGGGTTTATAAAGAAGAAAGATTTTGGACAAGCATGCAAGTGGGATTTTAAAATCGTGGTCAAAGCACAATTATTCATGGTCAAAGGAGCCTGCTTTGACCACAATTTAAATTCAAAAATGAAAGGGAAGGAGAAAGAGAGGGAAATTTGAAAACTTACCTTGGCATGAGATCGAGTGAAACGGGTCGATCTATAACTCGATCTTATGCCCATTTTTTATGGGATCGAGTTGCTCGCTCGATTGGAGGCTCGATCTGAGTTGAATCGAGTGTTGGATCGACTAATCTCCTTGTTTCAGGGTCCTTCTCGGTTGGGGTTCCACATTTTAGATCGATCTCTTTGGTCGATCGCAAGGTCATTCTGGTCGCGATCGAGTGAATTGATCGATCCTTTGGTCGATCTTAGCTCCACGATCGAGTGAATCCAGTAGATCTTTCATTCGATCTTCTGCCTCTACTTCTCCTTTCTTTGCCTTGTCAATTCCACGAACATGCTCTTTGACTCTTATTTCCTTGTACCTACACACTTAAAGTAGAAAGCATAAAATTGGAATAAAAATATGTACAATGATAGTCATGGGATTGCCTCCCAAGCGTGCTTGTTTTAAGTCTCTAAGCTTGACTTTACTTGGCTAGGCTAGTGGGGGGTCTTGGAGAGGCAACATGGTGCTCTCCTTGCTGCAGTCACTCGCCCTGTAGGGCTTGACTCTATGCCCATTCACTGTGAAATTTTCTCCATTCTTCCCAACCAAAGTTATAGCCCCATATGGTAGTACTTCTCTTATCTCATACGGCCCGGACCACCTAGACTTGAGTTTCCCGGGGAACAGCATCAATCTTGAGTTATAGAGTAGAACCATGCTTCCCTCTTTGAGCTCCTTGTGCACCAGCTTCTTGTCATGAAAGGCATTGGTCCTTTCCTTGTAAATCTTGGCGCTCTCATAGGCATCCATCCTTATATCATCAAGCTCTTGAAGTTGCACTAACCTTTTCTCTTGGACCGTCTTGAGATTGTAGTTAAGTTGCTTCACCGTCCAAAGAGCTTTGTGCTCTAATTCCACAGGAAGGTGACAAGACTTGCCATAGAGGAGTTTAAAAGACGTGGTTCCAATGGGAGTTTTGTAGGCTGTTCTATACGCCCAAAGAGCGTCATCAAGCTTGCTAGACCAATCCTTTCTAGTGACTCCCATGGTCCTCTCTAGTATAGTCTTGATTTGTCTATTTGAAACCTCCACTTGGCCACTTGTTTGAGGATGATAGGGCGTGGCTACCTTGTGCTTAATACCATGTTTTCTCAAGAGACTTTCAAAGATCTTGTTGATGAAGTGGCTCCCCCCATCACTAATCACCACTTTAGGGACTCCAAATCTTGGGAAGATGGTTGTCTTGAAGAGTTTAACCACCACCTTTGAATCGTTTGTTGGTGAGACTATGGCTTCCACCCACTTAGACACATAGTCTACTACCACAAGAATGTACTTGTTGCCATATGATGATGGAAATGGGCCCATAAAATCAATTCCCCACACGTCAAAAATTTCTACTTCAAAGATTGGCACTTCTGGCATTTCGTTTCTTTTGGTGATGTTCCCGGCTCTTTGGCATGCTTCACATGACTTGATGAACTCATGTGCATCCTTGAAGAGTGTAGGCCACCAAAACCCAGCTTGGAGAACCTTTGTAGCCGTCTTGAAACTCGCAAAATGGCCCCCATATGTCATACCGTGGCAATGTAGAAGTATGTCTCTCGCCTCTTCTCTTGTGACACATCTTCGGTATATGCTGTCCACACACCTTCTGTATAGGTAAGGGTCATCCCAAAAGTAGTGTGAAACATCCCTCATAAATTTATTCTTGTGGTATCGGTCCAAATGAGTAGGCTCTTCTCCACAAGCTAAGAAGTTAACAATATCCGCATACCAAGGGAGATCTACTTCCCTTAGACTCAAAACTTCTTCAAGCTTCTCTTCTATCCTTGCACACATCATGGTGTTGACCATCATAAGTTGCTATTCAGGGAATGAGTCATCTAAAGGTAAGACATCATCCACCCTCATCCTTGAAAGATGATCCGCTACACCATTCTCTATGCCTTTCTTATCTTTGATCTCCATGTCAAATTCTTGCAAGAGAAGGATCCATCTTAAGAGTCTCGGTTTTGTGTCTTTCTTGGAGTATATATACCTCAAGGCAGCATGGTCAGTGTACACAATCACATTAGAACCCACCAAGTAGGACATGAACTTCTCAAATGCAAAGACCACAACTAGAAGCTATTTCTCGGTGGTTGCATACTTCACTTGTGTATCATCCAAGGTACGACTTGAATAGTAGATAACATGCAAATTTTAGTACTTCCTCTAGCCCAAGACAGCACCCACAGAATAATCACTTGCATCAAACATAATCTCAAAGGGGAAATCCCAATCCGGAACTTGAACTATAGGAGAGGTGACAAGCGCTTCTTTGATGGTTTTAAACGCTTGGTCGCAATCCTCATCAAAGTTGAACTCGGTTTCTTTGCACAGTAGCCTTGTGAGGGGACGTGCTAGCTTGGAGAAATCCTTGATAAACCTCCTGTAGAAGCCAGCATGCCCTAGGAAGCTCCTTATACCTTTCACGTTCACCGGAGGCGCCAAGGTGACCATAACTTCAACCTTTGCTCTATCCACTTCAATACCCTTTTCTGAGATCTTGTGACCGAGGACTATCCTTTCTCTGACCATGAAGTGGTATTTCTCCCAATTGAGCATGAGATTGGTCTCCTCACACCTCTTGAGCAACCTGCACAAATTAGACAAACAAACGCCAAAGGAAGAGCCATACACGGAGAAATCATTCATGAATACCTCAACCATCTCCTCAATCAAGTCAGAAAATATAGATATCATGCATCTTTGAAATGTGGCAGGAGCATTACATAAACCAAAAGGCATTCTCCTATATGCATAAGTTCCATATGGACAAGTGAAGGTTGTCTTTTCTTGATCATTAGGGTGAATGGGGATTTGGAAAAAGCCACTATAACCGTCTAGAAAACAGTAATAGAGGTGGTTGGCTAATGTTTCAAGCATTTGGTCAATGAATGGCAGTGGGAAGTGGTCTTTCCTAGTGGCCTTGTTAAGTTTTCGATAATCTATACACATCCTATGACCCGTGATGGTCCTAGAAGGTATTAGTTCATCATTCTCATTTCTTATAACCGTGATACCACCCTTTTTAGGCACCACATGAACAAGTGAGATCCACGTGCTGTCAAATATGGGGTATATCACGTTGGCCTCTAAAAGTTTTAGAATCTCTTTCTTAACCACTTCTTTCAAGTTTGGGTTCAAGCGTCTTTGGTGTTCAATTGAAGAAGTGTTCTCATCATCTAAATGAATCCTATGAGTACAAAGTAATGGTGAAAGGCCCTTGATGTCAATGAGAGAGTACCCAATGGCCTTACTATACTTTCTCAACTCCCTAAGGAGTGAGTCTAACTCATCAACATTCAGATTGTCATTAACAATGACCGGGTAAGTCTCATTTGGTCATAAGAAAGCGTACCTTAGCCCAATTGGTAGCTGCTTGAGGTCCACCTTTGGGGCCAACAGCTCACTCCAGTCTTCCTCTTGGCTTGTGTTGAGGTTGATGTCCTCATTTGCTTCCTTAGACCCCGAGTCATGAGCCTCCAAGCTACCTTCTTCAAACTTCTGTCCCGCAGAGATCGAGTGAATTGGTCGATCTACCACTCGATATGGGCTGGATTGAGTAAACTCCATCGATTCACTTAGTCGTTCTTCATTAGATCGAGCAGATGGGTCGATCTAGCTGTCGATCTGTTCCTCAAATCGAGTAAGCTGCTCGATCTCACAGTCGATCTCCTTGACAATCTTACGAGAATCAAGGATGCGAACATACTCTTGGGTCTGATCACTTAAGTAGCCATACTCTCCACGTTCCTTTGTCAACGCCAGCAGTAGATGATCATCTTGACCCAATTCCTCTAGCAATTCATCAGCCAAAAGATCCATAGCTTCTATGTAGAAAACTTGTCCATCAATTGTCGGTTTCTTCAAAACCTCATTGATATAAAAGTTAAGCTTGATGTCTTTGCCCAAGTGCAGCGAAATCTTGTCATTCTTGGCGTCAATTATGGCTCTAGCAGTTGCCAAAAACGGTCTCCCAAGGATTAGGGGATCCTTGGGTTCTTCGTCCATTTCAAGAACAATAAAGTCTGTGGGGACACTCACGTTGCTTATCCTCACAGGTAGGTCTTCAAGCACTCCTACCGGGAGCCTTACACTTCGGTCGTCCAAGATCAATGAGATTATGCATTCCTTAAACTTGGTGCAGACTAGCTTCTTTGCTATGGAGTAGGGCATTAGGTTAATGCTTGCCCCTAAGTCGCACAAACAACTATCAAACTTCAATGGACCGAGGGCAGATGGAATAGTGAAAGAGCGTGGATCTCCTAGCTTCTTTGGTGCTATCTCTTTGTGGATGATGGCACTGCACTCTTGACTCAATACCATGACTTCTTCACCTTCTTTTACCCTCTTTGCAAGCGTATCTTTCAGAAACTTGGCATACTTCGGTACCATAGCCAAACAATCAAGCAAAGGCAATTTCAACTCAACATTTCTTAAATGCTTTTCAAACAAGGCTCTATGCTTCTCAACCAGCTGCTTCTTGATACGTCCAGGGAAGGGGAGCTTTGGTTTATAGGATGGAGGTACGAAAATATTTTTTTCTTTGCTTGCTTCCCCCACTTGTTTTTTCAAAACCGCTTCCTTCCCTTTCCTTGCCCTTTCAATGTAGACATGATCTCTTGATCATTTGAAAGATCACTCTCCCCCTCTTGAATCACAATGTCCTCATTGTCTTTAGCTGTAGACCGTGGTGCTACCTCCTTTCCACTCCTTAGAGTGATCACATTCGCATACTCCTTAGGATTGGTCTCACATTGGCCGGGTAAAGTGGCTTGACCGCTTGTACTAGCTTTTCCTTTCTCCAGCTGGCGAATTTTGTTGTTGATATTGCTGATCTGTGTAGAGACCTCAGTAAGAGAAGAGTCCAGCCGATTGTTCATATCAACGAATTTTTGATTTGTAGATGCTTGGCCTTGGAGTAGTTGTTGGAACATAGCTTGTACCGGATCTTGAGGTGGGCCTTGAACTTGTTGTTGCTGTGGCACGAAACCAGGAGGGTAAGCTTTGTTCCCTTGCTGTTGGTGTCCTTGGTAGGTGCCTTGTCTTTGCCCTTGATACCCACTGTTTTGTGAAAATCCACCTTTGTTGTAAGGAACAAACTGTTTGCCTTGATTGCTTTGTTGTGGAGGGTACACTTGGTCCTTTGGATTTTCCACATTGGTGCTTCTATAAGATAAGTTATTGTTGTTGCCTTGATACCTTGGAGCATAGCCCTGTGGTTTAGGATAATCTTGGCCACCAACCCAATTCGCTTCTTCAAACTCCTCTTCATTTCTCTCTTGGAACAATTTTGCGGCTTCACCAACGAAGTGGACATGTTTTTGGCTAGCAAGCATCATCCTGTCAATTTTTTCATGGAGTGACTTCAGCTCCTTCTTGTGTGCCTCCAGCTCATGACCTCTTGGTGCTCGGTCATAGTCCTCAGAATAGTTACCATCACTCAAAGCCAGGTTTTCAATTAGCTCCATACCCTCTTGCACATCTTGTCCTAGGAAATTTCCTTTGCTTGCCGTGTCTAGTAACATGCGAATTTTTGGCAAGGCTCCACGGTATATTGTGCTCAAGAGTGTCTCCTCAGTGAAGCCATGGTGAGGACAATGAATGGTATAGTCTTTGAAGCGCTCCATTGCTTCACTAAAGGTCTCATTTTGCCTTTGTGTAAAACCGCTTATCTCACTTCTCAGCCGAGCTGTTCTTGTGCTTGAGAAGAACTTTGAGAGGAAGGCTTTCTTGCATTCAATCCATGACGTGATGGTGCCTTGAGGTAGGGTCTTCTACCAATGTCTAGCTTTGTCCCCAAGAGAAAAAGGGAAAAGCCGTAGCTTGAAGCTATCCTCCGAGATGCCGTTTATCTTGATCATTCCACACACTTGTTCGAAGTTGTCCAAGTGCTCCAGTGGGTCTTCCATTGCCAGGCCATGGAACTTGCTGTTCTGGACCATAGAGACAAATCCAGGCTTGATCTCGAAGTTGTTGTTTTGCACCGGTGGTGGAGTGATGCCAAAGCGATTTGTGTGGGTGTTTGGTGCATCACCCGCACCAATGATGCGCGGTATCCTTGGAGGGTGGTAAGGGTGTCCATTGCCTCTGCCAGCAGCAGCATGTTGAGGTTGGTCTTCCACCTGGTCGTGGTCAGCCATTACTTCTTGATGGTACTTTTCAATTTGGAATAGTCTTTCCCTCCTATACCTTGCACTTCCAAGTTGATGGATGTTGTCTAATGGCGTGAGTAGGTTGTTGTCACCTCTAGACCTCAAGTTCATATACCTGAAAACACAAGTACAAAAGTTGAAAAATCAATAACCAAATGCAAAATAAAAAAACTTAGTCTTCATTAAGCTCCAAATCCTAATACTTTTACTCAAAACCCGAGTTTGGCAACGACACTATTTGATAAGAGAACTTTATCATGGTTTTCTAATCAAAACCTAAAGTCTCTTTTGTTGTTGTAGTCAATGGCGAACCCACGTTATAGCTTGGGTGGTCAGTTGCACCGGGTAAAATTTTGAAATTCCTAATTAGTGTTTAGCAAAAAGACAAAAACATTGGATGCACTCGCTTAAATTTTTTGATTGCACCCGTTTAATTTTTCATTTCATTAACTCTCGTGCTTTAGTTTCTTTTTCAGAAAATTTATATGGCAACTATTTAATGTTGAGAGAGAAAACATAATATTAAAATATCGTATTTCAATTCTAATTATATTTTTGCCTTATTACAACACAATTTTATATTAAATTAATGACAAAACAATCTTTATTTCCCTCATCTCTCTACTAACATGTATTTCTAATTTAATTCTGCTAGAAAAACAATTTTTCCCACAATTTCTCATACCATACCAACCGAGTACTAGATATGAGAACAAAAATTTCTATCAGTTTTACTTCTCTTTTTTTTTTTTTAACTCCAAGTCGATCATCACATGTATAAAGCATTATTTTCAAAAAAAATTATACTTTTTATTTTATTATTTTATTTATGTTAATTTATATTTTTGACCCCGGTAAAATAATTTTCTAGGTCCGCCACTGGTTGTAGTACTTTAGGAGTCAATCCAAATTGGGGTGATGAAAGGTACCAAGAATACAAGAGTTCAAGTAAAGCTAAGCAGAATTCGGGTTAATTGGGGAACAATCCTATGAAAACTACTTGCAGTGATTATACAGCCACGAAAACTATTTTAAAATCCCTACTGAAGGATTATACAACTACTAGATGACTTCTAAACGATTAAACAACCGATCTACTAATTTTATAAAATCAAAATCTAAAACCGGATAAACTAGACAATTTTTAGGTAAGTGACAAGATTTTCAAAAACTATTTCTAAAAATCTAACGACTACTAACTCAATACCAGACAGTAAAATAAGACTCTAGGCAATTTATAAAATACTAAAAATAGAAAAACACAATTTTACAAATTTAGAAAACTCTATTGCATTATTAAGCTATCTAGGAGATTTTTAGGGAAAATAATTAAACTTTAAACAAGAGGAAAATGGTTTTAAGTTTTCGAAAGTTTAAAACAGATTCAAGGTTGGGATTCATTCTTAGGGTGGTTGAAGATTCGAACTTGGGGTTTAAAAACATAATTTTACACACTTTAGTGCTATCTCTAAGCCTTAAGAAGCGATGACTAGATTTACCCATGATGTGTGGTATAAATCCTTTCTTCACCCTTTCCTCCTAACCCATGATGTGTGGTGGAAAGATAGGGTGAAGAACATGAAGCTTGGATCTTAAAAGATGGCTTAACTAGCTCCCTAAGCATCCATGGCGTTTGGGAAAGGATGAGCTAGTCTCTTGGATTTGGTTTTAAGGGATTTCCTAAGTCTTGTTAAGATAAAGGAATCCCTAAGATTAAAGAGATCTCCATCGAGAATCTCTAGACTTTAAAACCACCAAATCCAAGAAGAGAATTAGATGAAGAATAAGAAAAGACCCAAGATTTTAGTCTTCAACTCCCTTAATCATCCAATGTAAACATATTTTCTGTCTAATCTAAACAAAGTATTGTGTATATCATAAATTGTGTATAAATTATATTTCATTAAATAATATTTTTAAAGCTATTGTTTTATTCATTTTTAAGAAATGTATTGTGTAATATGATGTATATCATAAATCATCACATAACCTAAAATTCGATTTTAAATAATCCACAAATTAAAACATAATTTTTTGATTATATTTAAAGTAATAAATGGATAAAGGCATATAATGTAATTAGTCTAATAAAAAAAAAGAAGTATTAAAATAATGGGAGAAGAAATTTGGTGGTGACACATCAACAAAATGGCACCACTGTAAATATTTCAAAAAAAAAACCTACTCTCTAAAAATATTTCTCAATTAATATATAGGGGATTAAAGTTTGCTCATTTAAACCAAATTTGACTTAGCTTAGTTTGGTTCTTGCATTCTTATTGTCTTTAAACCCGAGTTGGATTGATAACCTACAGTACTACACCGATAGTAATTCTTTAGGCATTAAAAGCATAGTAAAAACCATAGCTTTCAACATGTTAGAGGAGGTCAATCCTAGTACAATAACAAGGGAGAAATTCGATGAGAAGGGAAACTTCAAGTACCTAATTAATCATAGCTTTGGGAGCTAGCATTGAAGGGTATCGAGTCATGAGGAAAGTGGTCATTGTGGATGCAACTTTTCTCAAGAACGGGTATGGTGGTGTACTAGTTTTTGCCTATTCTTAGGATCATAATCGTCATCACTATCCCATAGCGATTGGTGTACTCGATGGTGAAAATAATGCAAGCTGGACCTGATTTTTTTAGATGTTGAAAACTGTTGTAGGGGACTCTTCCGAATTGGTATTTATGAGTAACAGAAATGCAAGCCTCATCAGCGTCATAGCTAATGTGTATCCCCAGGTTCACCATGGGTATTGTATATGACATTTATCCCAAAATGTCAAAGATCATGCTTCTAACGTCAACAAATACGTAGTCGCATGGAGCTTCATGGAGTGCAGTAGGCTTTACACGGTGGTTGAGTTCAACTGTGCTTATAGTTCTTTTAAGACGAGATATCCTTCTGCGGCCAAGTATCTGGAGGACAGTGTCGTGAAACAAAAATGGGCACGGAGTTGTTTTCCAGGTGACATATACAACATAGATACAAGCAACTGTGTGGAAACCTTGAACAATGTTTTTAAGGACGTCAAGAGGTACTCCTTAATATCCATGCATGATGCGATCATTAAAAAATTTCTGATGGGTTTAATGAACATCGGAAGGAGGCCGTGTCTGGATCGATTGATAATAAATTGCTTTAGTGGAAAACTAGATGCACGATTTATGGGCTGTTGCTAAGAAATTAACTGTGATGGAGCTAAACAGTTTTGAGCTTGAATACAATGTCACTGATAGTGATTGAAAGCCTTATCTGGTGAACTTGCTATTGAAAATGTGCAGTTGCAGGTTCTTCGATATTGAAAGGTATCTTGTGTGCACGCACTAGCCGCTTTCATTGAATTGAAAACCGGTGGTGATATCCAATTACAATTACATGATTTGTGTTCAAAATATTACTGGATGGAATCGTGAGCAATGGCGTAATACAAGACAATTTATCGAGTGTCGGATAGGTCTGAATTGAATGTCCCAGATTACATCAAAGAGGTGCAGATCATACATGCGGATCTAGTCAAAAAAAAAAGGGAAAAAGAGAGTTAAAAGGTTTCTATTGGCAGGAGAACGGCGTCCAAGAACGCAAAATATACAAGGTGGTCAAGACAAGGACTCCAATAGTTGTTATTTGGAAATTTTAGTAGTGTTTGATTTTATCTTTACCTTTGGTTTTGTAAAAAATCTACGTAAAACTGGTGTTTCGTTATGTAATACTATATATTGTTTATGTGACTATTGGCTAATACTGATATAACTGAGCATTACTGAGCAAACGTATAACTCGTAAAACTGATATTACTGAGCAAAGAACTTATATCTCATAAATATGGTATTACTGATTACAGTTGATAATGGAAAAAAATAATTTTGATTTTTACAAAAGCTAAACCAAATTTACTCAACAGACTTATTGACGTTGTAAATATCACAAATAAATTTCATAATGTGTATTAGTAGGAAATTATGAAATTATATTATATTGGGTTATTAATGAATCTACACAATATATTCTCTATATTTTTAAGATCACTTTGTAAATAATAACCAACTTAGGATGACAAAATTACAAAAATCTTGTTTTTAAACATAACAATACATAAATCAATCAGAATTATATGCTAATCGACTTATATCAACTGTAAACCTAAAAAACCAAAATTTAAGGGTAGGTAATACTAATTAAAATGGAAAACACCCAAAATATAACTATTTGGAACTTTCGTACAACTACTAATATATTCTATATAACTATGTGTAGATTTGGCAGCGCACATGTGAGTAAATTTTTGGTGTCCAATACTCAAAATTCTCAAATTTTTGGCGTCCAATTCTCAAATTTTTGGCGTCCAATACTCAAAATCCTCAAATTTCTTCCTTATATTCTCTCTTTCATTACTGAGTTTCCTCTCTGCTCTCTCTTTCATTCCTCATCATTTTTTCTCACCTCTATCTCTCTCATTCCCAGTTACTTTTCTCTTCTCCCGAGCTCTTGATTATGGACCCGACCTATAATGACAAGGAGAGGAACAAGAGGCTAATCGACATGCTTTATTACATGGCCAATGGTGACTATGGCATTCCGACAAGATGTCCATGTGGTGGAGAAATCATCAAGGAGACCTCTCAAACCGAAGCTGACCTATGAAGGAGATATTTTACCTGCAATTTGTTTAATGTATAATTTGTGATTTCGGGTTGGGGGTTCGTTTTTGAACTAAATATTTGGTTCTTAATTTTAAAGTTTCTTTTGTTGTTTCAGATCATGGTTTCGTTATTTGGTATAATTTGTGATGCTATATTTTTCTTTATGTGTAGAATGATGGCTAGCACATTAGGAAAATATGGGTTCGCGCTGTCGAAAAAGAGGTTGCTAGGTTAAGGAAGGAGGTTGATGACCATGAATTTCAGATCAAACAAATGCGTTTTGAACTAAAAAATAATGCTGAAGAGATTGCAAAGCTGAAAGAGTTAATGGCGTGTGTTGTGGGTCGTGATGTTTAAATTATTTTTGTCTTCTGTTCTCTAAGACCTTTATTTGGAGTATTGGTGTCTTATCTATGTTTTGTAAGACTTATATATGTTTTGTAAGACTTATCTTTGTTTTTGTAAGACTTATTGATATATCATGGTTTTTACCCGTTTTTGAACCATGATATAAATGCTTTTATAGAGTCTTTTGTTAGTTTTAGAGTCCTAGTAGAGTCTTTATAGGTTGGACTACGTTTGGAGCATAATTGGAGATTCTGGATCTTTTTGGAACATTCTGCAAGAAGCTGCGAAGTGATGAAGTCGAAAGAGTGGATTTACACGCACGGTGTCGATCGACACCATCTGTGTCGATCGACACCAGACAAGACCGACACGTTTTGCCGACTTCTATTGGAAAAAGGAAATTGCCCAAAGTTTTGAAGAATTACAAGATTGCCCCTGGACGAAAATCCTCTTCTATAAATAGATTTCAGGCATTGTTTAGCCTCATAAACTTTTTAATACCTTTTCATAATTTTCTGTCTTAGAGATTTTTAGAGAGAAGAATTTGTCTCCTTCAGAGCAAATTTGGAACTCCATTATTTCTATTGATTTCTTTTATGCAATCTTCTTTATTCATGATGTTTGTTTCATTGAACATGTCTGAGTAGTTTGCTAGTTAGGTTTAGGGTTTTTCAAAGGTGATTAATGAATTGTTAGGTCAAATTAAATTGTTAGGATAAAATCATTAGAGTTCTTCATCTGGATTCGTGTTTAATGCTTATTCTAGCTTCGCGACCTAGAATCTGATCTTAGGTTGATTAATAGATGTGAGAGTATTATTAATTGCCTGAACTAATGTTAGATGAGCAAAATACCTATTCGCAAAGAGATTTGGTTTAGGGTTTTGTGAACAATCGAACCTGAACTTTAATGCTTGTCTGAATTGTTTGAATTTGCAAAGAGATTTGGAATTCTAGGGTTTAGACATAGATAATCTTCGCAGCGAGAGTTGGTTGATTTTACATTAGTGTTTCGAGTTTAAGAACAGTGCTTAATAATTCCTAACATCCTGTCTAGACCTACAATTTAGATCACCTGAGAATTTCCCTGAACCTAGCGTTTCGTTTCCTGAATTTACACCGTTTTAATTACCTGCTGTCTTTACTTTTAATTATTTCTACTTAGCTTAATTCGAATTTAGAAAACTGCTGTGTGACTATCCCTTCTCTGTGGATTCGATCCCTAAGTACTTCAACTGATCTCTTAATTTGAGAGAGTAGCTCTAGGGTAAATTTGAGAGCATATTAAATTTTGGCGCCGTTGCCGGGGAAGGAGATTTGTTACCTAGAGAGTTCTAATATTAGGATTTTGACCAGGTTTTGTTTTTAATTTTTGTTTTTGGTTACTAATTCAGTTTCTTAACTTTGTGTTTCAGGTGCATGCACAATCGCAGTACAAGGAGCAACAAGGAAAAGGAACTGATCGCACTCAACCAGGAACTCACTCGTCTTGAACGTACGAACCGTCGATCTACCCGAGCATCGATCGACACAAAGAGTATAGGGTAAATTTGAGAGCATATCACTTATCTATGTCTTTGTTCTTCTAATACAAAATAGTTCTACATAGTAATACCAGTAGTACGAATTCAAAAACAAAAACATACAACATAATTCTACATAGTAATATCAGTAGTACGAATTCAAAAACAAAAACATACAACATAGTTACATAGTAATGCCAGTAGTACGAATTTAAAAATAAAAAAAACAACATAGTTATTCATAGTAATACGAGTAGTACGAATTCAAAAACAAAAACATACAACATAGTTCTACATAGTAATACCACTAGTCTGATTTCAAAAACAAAAACAAACAACATAGTTCTACATAGTAATACCGGTAGTACGAATTCAAAAACAAAAACATACAACATAGTTTTACATAGTATTACTAGTAGTACGGATTCAAATTCAAAACAAACAACAAAGTTTTATGTAGTAATACTACAAATCTAAACAACAACCATAAGAAAAAGAGATAGTCTTCGCTCCTTATACTCTCTGTTTCGTCGACCTTGTCGCTGGCCTACTCGTCACGATAGTCCATTTACTACCCTTTTTGACGTCTCTCCTAATTGCTCATGTACATAAGCATCCAACGGTGCGATTCTTTTGGCCAACCCATCAACCTTGCCCTAATTACCTTCATATGTTCTCCCATATCTTTTTTCATGGTGTTTACGAGGTCTACCAATTCTCAGGTTCCTCTTGCAATCGGGAAGCCACATCTTCATTGTACATCTCTTCAAACCATATAATATAACCTTGATCAAGACGACGCATCCAACTGCCAACAACGACATCATGCTTATCATCGTCATCATCTTTTTGTGATTCGAGCCAGAAGAGATTTTTCTTGATCTGTAGCCATCATGATACTATACATATCCTGTGAATGTAAACAATGAATATAAAGGTTAAAAACATAACAACCCAAAATAATGATTATGCAAAGAATAACTAACCTTAGTTCTACCATGTTGTTCATTTATTTTCTCAAGAGAAAACCCTTTCATTTCGCTTTTCTTGAACCTTATCTTGCACATCTTAGTACAACTCATGTCTGCGCCTGGAATACTTTCTCGGAATCTATTGCACAATTCTGAAATTGCCTCAAATGCTAAAAGCTACTCAAAACGCATATAGTTAGAGTTAGATTTGATTATAACAAGAAGTAACAATGACTAATACCTCAAAAAAAAATTACTTACCTCCATAGGAATACAAAAACCTGGAATCAGCCATAACACACCCTCCTTGATGGCCCCTCCAAAATGAATCATCGTGTGCGAGATCTTGCTTAGCATGTGATCAAATGACAATCTTCCCCAATGAAATCTCTTATATAACTCCAGATCATTCATCGTTCTTTGAAAGAATATCAACACGGGCGTAGCATCTGCTCCAATCTTTGTCTGCACTATAACAATGCTTGATAAGAAGTAGAGGACCGCCCTCTTCAACCTATCTTGAGATGAATCCATTTCCTCTAGCTTTTCTTTCACGTCTTGATGTCTAATTGTTGATCGCGTAAAATGCTTCCTCAGAAAGTCCATACTGCCCTCTTGCATATAATTGAGTGGATAGTTACGGCAGTCTAATCCTGATATCAAGGCGTGTACCCTTAGACCATAGCAGATGAGAACGCAATTTACGACGAGTCAAGCTTCCTTTTCTTTTTCGATGCATGCCGTTCAAAGAAAGAGCATCTATATGCCCATAAGCTTGTGGTTTTTGTCCCTTGCCATGTGGAAAAATGTGTTTGAACTACGGATGGTTCTCAAACCATCTCCTCTCTACAGTTGTGAGCGAGAGCTTCAAATTGTCTAGCATTGTCAAAGCTTCGTGGATATAACACTTCGTCGATATCTTAATTTTCTCCGTAGGCGGAAAGTATATTTTCATAGGTTGTAGTGATGTCGTTTGCTCCAGTTCCTGCTCCTCGAAATCCTACAACAAACATTCAGTTGTGCCAAGTTATGCCAGTATTAAATATAAAATTTGACTAGTTTTATCTAGTTCTACCAGTATTACATATAAGATCCGACTAATTTTATCTAGTTCTACTAGTATTACTTAAAAACCCTTATATTCAAAAACGAACCCCAACCCGAATTCACAAATTAAACCTTGATACTTTGTGTTCTCACAAATCTTGCACATAAAAAAAGTCATGCATAACAAATGACATCAAGAGCAAAACACATAAAAAACCTCGATACTTTGTGTTCTCACAAATCTTAAACCTAGAATTAGTTTTCCCTAGTTCTACTAAACTACGAATCGAATCGAACTACTTACAGTTCGGCTGGTAGAGTCGTGGGTACTTCCCTCCTCGTTATCTGAGTTTTCTTCTTCTTCGTCATTCTCCTCCTTGTGTGAGTTTTCTTCTTCTTCTTCATTCTCATCCTTCTTTGAATTTTATTCTTCTTCTTCTTCTTCATTCTCCTCCTTGTCTAAGTTTTTTTCTTCTTCTTCATCATTCTCGTCCTGGTCTGAGTTTTCTTCTTCTTCTTCTTCATTCGGTTCGCGTTCCTCACCAATCGTAACCACAAACCACTCCCTCTCTACTTCTTCTTCAACCTCGTCATTCGTTCAGACTTCCTCAACAATCACAGCCGGAACCAAACCATTCTCTCCATTTCGAGCAACTTTCCTCTTCTTTCTTGTTCACTTTGTCTTAGCTATCGATCGAAAATGAAAATCGAGTAGTTGTCCCTAGTTTCACGAAGATAAATGAATGAAAGAGGAGTTAGAGAGCGTTCGATTTCAAAATTAGGCGAGTTAAGGTTGAAACGGCTCGAGTTTTCTCAAAATTTTTGGATTAGATCCGATATAGTTGGGTGGGGGATAAAACCCAGATATAAGCAGTAATTTTCTTTATTTGACTAGAGTTTTGGGTAATTTGCATTATTTTTAGATTTAAAAATAATTCAAAATAAAAATCATTTTATAAGAAAAAGTTCTCACATTTTGGTTCAAAAGATATATAAGGAGTAACTTATGTTTTGTAAAGACATGCATAAGAATAAGAAGAGAAATCATAAGTCTCTCTCTCATTTACTCACGTCCCTCTCTCTATGTTTTATAACATTTGTTAAAAATAATATCTTTTTATTCTGTAAAGTTGGATGTGATAAGATTTTGACACGTGTTTTGATTAAAATATATTATAAATAAAAATATATCTAATCCTAAAAGAAAAAAAAATACTATTATTTTAGAAAGAGAAATAAATAAAATAAAAAGACACATAAAAAAGACATATTTCAACTAAGAAAAGAAAAATAAAAACAATAATAAATAATATATTTTAATTTTACTAAAAAGAAAAAATAAACGTTAAAGTTAGCAATTTATATGATCGTGAAACGTGGCAAGTTAATCAATAAGATTTCGACACGTGTTAAGTTTATCGATTTAAATTTTGACACGTGTCTCGGTAAAATAAAAAATTTAAAGAACAAAAATTCTCAAAAAAATAAAATATCAAATTTATCAATTTAGATTAAAAATGTAAAATAAAAATAACTAGGATATATTTCAATTTAAAAATGAAAAAAAAAAAAATTGATTAACTAGATATATTTCAATTAAAAATGAAATTTAAGATGCTAATGATATAGGATTAGATGATGGTGAGCTCAATGAAGAGCAGGATAGCAAACATCATGTATAGAGGCTTTTGATGCGAGTCTTGAGAAGCATAAATTCTCTAGAGAGTAGAGAGATCATATACGGAGATGAAAGTGAAGAGAAAGAGAGACTTTATTTGTTTGAAAGGAGTTAATGGGGTGATCGTTAACATACTCGAAAGACTCGAATATCTTACCAAGTTTTTTAACGCAGCGAAACATAAAAAGATAGCTGATAAAGTGTGTGACATATATGAAAAGTAGGGCTCATGTTGCTTAGCACCCACAACAGATTCTGTGTTTTAAATATTTTAATTGAAAATTATTAAGAATTAAAATAAATAAATAACTCTTATGTTTTGATTTTGTGTGTTTTTATATATTTTTTTACTTTTTAAAAAGTTATTTTAACGGGTTTTAAATTTTATTAGTAATCCCTAATCTATATTTTAGTTAGGATAAATCTAATTATGATAAAACTAGGATAATTAGTTCGTCAAAATTTTGGAATAAAATATATATTTTTATATATATAAATAGATATAAATATTAGAAACAAACATAATTCATACTATAAGAGTATTAAAACATATCTATTTAGGAATATTAATAGATTTTTGTTTTTACGGATTATCTGATTTGTTTTCAATTTATTTTTATGCATTTAAAATATCTTATTAAAAACGGATCCTATTATATTCTAGTTATAATATACACACACATGACATACAAATACATATAGATCTCATTATATATTTGTTTTTTTTTCCATCAAGCTTTCTTAAATTAAATACTAGAGTTTACAAAATCACGGTGTAAAGCAACAGAAAGAAATCGGGGAACATATGAATAAAATCTAAACAGATCATTATTTGGGATAACTTGTTTTGCTAGAATATCCGCTACTTGATTATGATTGCGTCTAGTCCATTCAAACCGAGCCTCCATGCCCTAACTTCACGAATCCAGTTATGAGCTCCAAAGTTGAGACCATTCCCATTAACATGATCTATAACTTTCTTGTTGTCTCCTTCAAATATGATCCGCTTATATCCGTGACTCCAACAGTGTTGCATCGCCATAAGGAGAGCTTGAAATTCACTCTCTTGCGCATTATCAAGTATTAAACCCTTAGCATGACTGGAACCAAAATAAACCCCTTTATCATCTCTAAGAACCCAACCAGCTTGAGTAATTTCTTCGTTGCTCCTAAAAGAGCCATCAAAATTGCATTTCATCCAGCCAGAAGGTGAACGGCCCCAAGAATCACGAATCGTTGTTGTATTTGGGAAAGGAGTACTGGTAACAGGCTGACATAAATGATTTTCCAAATCCACCCATTCCTGGGCATCAGATTTTGCTAAATGGATAACCGTTCTCCAGGGAAGTTGCTTTTGTTGAAAAACAAGCATATTTCTGCTTTTCCAAATCCTCCATAGTATCCATAATGGGAGGTGCTTAAGATGAACAAGACGGGGAGACAAATTGCAGGAGAGACAAACCACTAATTTTTGATCTAAAGTGGCTGTTCAATCATAGAACAAAGGATGAGCAATACCTGAACCTCGCCAAATAGCTTGGGCATATTCACAATCAAAAAATAAATGTTGTGAAGTTTCCTCCTCCCTGCAACATCTTCTGCAAATAGAGTGATTGTTTATATGTCTTCGTCGTAGCGTTTCTCCGGTTGCCAGGGATCCAGAAATCATTTTCCAAAGAAAATGTTGAACTTTTGCAGAAGTTTTTAGTTTCCAAACTTTTTCCTTTAGAGGAATATTACCAGGTGGAGGCTCTGGTGGATTCGCACTTGATAAATGCGTTGCTAGCCAATATCCGGATTTAACAGTATAGAGACCATCTTCAGTATAATGCCAACCTAATAAATCAGCCCTTGCAGAGGAACAAAGTCTTAATCTTAAAACTTTATCAATATCTTCATCAGCCACAATCTCTCGGATCTTTGTTTCATTCCAACCGTTACGAGTATCATTAAAACAATCTGATACCTTAAAATATTCTATTGGAGTGTTTCTAGGTTGTGGTGCTCGAGGAGGATGTACTGGAAGCCATTTATCTGTCCAGAAGTTTGTCCACGTACCATCTCCAATAACATAACGAAGACCCTGATTTAAGAGGTCTCTCCCTTGTAAAATTGATTTCCAGGCATACGATGCTTGTCTACCTCTTGAAGCCTTGAGGATGTCACCATCAGGGAAATAGCGTCCTTTAATCACCCGAGCCATTAAACAATTTGGATTTTGTAATATTCTCCAGGCTTGTTTTCCCAATAGCGCCAGATTAAAACTTTTCAAGATCACGAAAACCAAGTCCACCTTCTTTTTTAGGAAGACTTAAGCGTTTCCAAGCATGCCAATGCATTCCTCTTCTGTCTTTTCCTGAGCTCCACCAAAAGCGTGCTAGGATTCCATTTATTTCCTCACAAACTTCTTTTGTGAGTTTGAAAACATTCATAGAAAATATAGGCAGCGCCAAAGCAACGGATTTGAGTATCACTTCCTTACCACCATGAGAGAGAAACCTTTTGTTCCATCCTTGAGTTGTAGCTTTAACTCTATCAGATGTCCTTCTGCCAAATTGTTCAGGCAAACCCAAGTATTTACCCCCTCCTCCTTCATTATGTATTCCCAGAATTTGCCTCATTTGACGTTTAACATGCGGCTTAACTCTGCTTCCAAATGTAATAGATGATTTACGCAAATTTACAGCCTGGCCCGAGACTACTTCATAAAGTCCTAATATCTGCTTTATTTTTCTGCAGGATCGAGCATTGGCAAGAGTAAAAAATAAGGAATCATCAGCAAATAATAGATGGCTCACAGCAGGTGCGTTGTTGCTAATTTTGATGCCATTGAGTTGACGGGAGACCATTTCTCTGTTCATCAGATGAGAAAGAACCTCTGCACAAAGAATAAATAAATAAGGGGAGAGTGGATCCCCTTGCCGTAATCCTCGTTCAGGCTTGATCATACCCTCAGATGAACCATTTATTAAAACTGAAAAGCTGACCGTGGAAACACATAACATAATCCACTGAATCCATTGAGACGAAAACCCCATTCTTTTCATAGTTTCTGCAAGGAAACTCCATTCTAAGGTCATAAGCTTTTGTAATCTCTGTCTTTAACGCCAGATAAGAGTTTACTTGTCTCTTCCGAGTCTTCAAACTATGAAAAACTTCATGAGCAATTAAAATATTATATGTGATCATACGACCCGGAATGAAAGCTGCCTGATTTTCGGATATAATCGCATTCAAATGAGGTTTCAAACGGTTAACCAGAATCTTCGATATTATCTTATATGAGACATTGCAGAGAGCAATGGGTCAAAATTCTGACATCATTGTAGGAGGGTGGACTTTCGGGATAAGACAGATGTTTGTATGATTATGTCGTGGATCCAGAATATTGCCATGGAAAAAATTATTTACCTCCGACAAAACTGCTGGATTTATGTCGTCCCAAAATCTTTGATAAAAGTCACCAGTGAATCCATCCGGACCAGGAGCTCTGTGTTGACCAATAGCAAAAAGCGCATTCTTTATTTCTTCAATAGATACATCCCTTGTCAGATCCTGATTAACTTCGAGAGAAATCCTACTCTGGAATTCATGAAAAACTTCACCAAATGAGCTTTCTGGGTTGGGTCCAACGGTAAATAGAGTTTTAAAGTAGTCCACTGCAGCTGTAGTAATCTCATTATGGCCTCTACGCAAAACTCTCGTACTATCAAGGATCATTGTTAATCTGTTTCTTGCTCTTTTACTCCTTGTCACAGAGTGATAATATCTTGTATTTCTATCCCCTTCCTTAAGCCACAACATTCTGCTTTTGAGCTTCCAAAAATTCTCTTCATCAATATAAGCTTGGTTTAACTCTCTCTTTAGTCGATGAATCTCATCAAGAGACAGAGTACCCAAGGTGATAGCATTATCAAGAGTGGAACGAATGGTAGTAATTTTCTCTGCAGCATTAACACGGTGTCTCCTTTTCCATGAGGATATCTTTTTCCTGCAGCATTCAATACGTTTGATCAAGCTAGGTTCAGAATCATCTAAACGAGAATCATTCCAACCTTGAATAACTGATTCCCTGAAACCGTCTTGATGTAGAAACCTGCCATCAAACCTAAAACAACCTTTCCTTTCATCACTGTCAGAGTCGGAGATAAAAGTAACTAAAGGACGATGATCAGATTCAGCAATTCCAGAAACATCGTCTCTGAGGCAGGGAATAAAGCATGCCATTTACTATTAGCCATAGTGCAATCAAGACAACAAGAAACTCGATGATGCCCTCTCTGTCCAACCCAGGAAAAACGATTCCCAATGGACTTTAAATCTAAAAAATCACAATTGTCTACCATACGGCAAAAGTCATGAAAAGTTATATCATCTCTTCTTCTGCCAACCCTTTTCTCATGGTTCCCCAATAATTCATTAAAATCACCCAGTATAAGCCATGGTACACCCCTCCGATTATGAGCTATTCTTTCTATTCTTTCCCAAGTGTGATTACGCAGGCTAGGGGTATGATTCCCATACACGAAAGACAAATAGAAAGAACTTCCATTACTACTGACTTCACAATCAACTAGATTGGAAGATTGAAAATACACAGATAATTGAACTTGCTGCTTTAAGAAAATAACTAAACCACCCGAAAGACCTATTGGTGGAACTGTTACATAGTTAAGAAAACCAAGCTGTGCACCCACGTCGTGCACATAGTCATCTTGTTGCTTAGTCTCAGATAGGCAAATGATGTTCGGGAGATACTTACGGTTGGGCTATTAAGTGTAAGGCATCTTCTGCACTCATTGGTGGCTTTCTCACGTCATTGTTCGTACAAGTGGGAGTACCCCTTGCAGAATTTGCACCTTGCGCGGAGCGTGCATACATGGATCAGGTCTACATGACCAACACGGATTCCTTGGGATCTACTCCAGCTCCAGGCTACTATACATACTTATTCTACAATGAGAGCCGTGAGAAGAAGACATGCTTCCTACCCAACCCGGAAGAAGCTCTAGTTGATAGCGTCGGCAACATAGAGTTCTTGCCGACTGATGAGGAATGTTATGCACCTCTTGGAGGCATGAAAACAGCACCCCAGCCTGCCCAATCATCCCCAGAATCTCCTCCCACGGATGCTGAAATGCCCTCAAGCTTTGATCTCCCCAAGCTAGACTATGAGCCACGGACAAAGGCTGAGAAATTCCTTGCCTCGGTTGTTGAAATCCAACGCAAGGTGAACAAGTGGCAAGGCAAGATGANCGACGAGTTGGTCGAACAGAGTCGTCGAACTGAACCCCTGGTGCAGTGGTTCGACGACTTCGTCGAACTGTTTGGTCGAACAAAGTCCCTGGTCTCTTGGCTTCTTCTTCTTGGCTTATGGGTTTGGTTCGACGTCTTGCTCGAACTGCCTGGTCGAACCAACGTCCTGGAAAAGTAGTTTGACGTCTTGCTCGAACTGCCTGGTCGAACTGACGTCCTCGAAAAGTAGTTCGACCAACTGCTTGAACCATTTGCTCGAACTGACGTCCTGGAAAAGTAGTTCGACGTCTTGCTCGAACAAACTCGTCGAACCAGCGCGAGAAGTCTTCTCCTTATCCCTGTCTCTTATACACATCTAGATGTGTATAAGAGACAACAAGTGGCAAGGCAAGATGATCAAGAAGCTAGTGAAGAAGATCAAAGTCCTTCAGAAAGAAACCTCATCAGAGATGACTTTGAGTGATGATGTTGAGCAAATGGGTGAGACCATGAGGAGACGCTCAACCGATGGTGTGGAGATACACGAGCCTCAAGATGGTGATCAAGCTGGACATCTCTCTCTACATCAAGCACCAAGCAGGAGCAAGGACAAAGGGATACTTCAAGATACCCCACAAAAGAGCAGGAGGATCGGAGCAACCTCAAGCTCCGGCCATCCCAAGCTCCAAGGTACCAAAAACTCCAACCTTTGTACATAACATGCATTCTTAATTTTTGCTTTGTGAATTTTTGTCTCCTCTTGAATTTGTTTGACACCGAGACGTTGTCATTCAAGTTTGGGGGAGAGTGTGTGCTTTGACATATTTTTATTTGGATCTTATTTTGTGTTTACATCTTTGAGTCTTCATGCATACATAAAAAAAATTTTGCATAGAAAAATACAAAAAAAAAAATCAGAAAAATTCTTAAAAATTTCAAAAAAACAAAAAAATTTCATATAGCTTGCATTTGCATTGTCAAATATTGTAGGATTGAGTCTAGATTTTCTATCATATAGGTTGCATCATTCATATGCATAGGGGGCAATGATATAAAAGTTTTCCTTGAAAAGTGTTTTAAGCTCATGTATTGGTTCAAGGCCCTAGTTAGTAGTTCTTTGATGCTTGCACAAACTATGAAATTAACTTCTAACCATACTTGGATCATTTGATTTGATTTTCTTGGCTTAAAGTTGAAACAAGCATGAGTCGAACCCTTACCTATAAATCGGAACCTTAACATGAACATCTAATTATCATACTTGTGCATTTGGGAAATAATACATGGATTACAAAAATATATTTAGGCTTTCTTATTCACTTCACCACTCTCTTGTAAGCATAAATAGAATACCACACCTTGACCCTTGCCTTATTTCAAGCCAAAATTCTTGTGTGATTGCAAATTGTGAGGCCTTATTTTCTATTTGAACTTGGCATAAAGTGTTAGGTTTAGGGCGACATGTTTAGGCTCCCATATTGATGCTAGCTTTGCATATTGAAGCTAGTTTTAGGCCTGATTTGGGATTGGAAGTTCACGGGTTTGAGAATGAGAAGGTGTTAAGGAAATGAGTAAAAAGGGATACATAGTTCTAAGTGGTTGGTCTTGAATTGATTAAGAAAAAGCTCCAGTTAAAAGAAAAAAAAGAGCCCTAGAGGCCAAGCGCATAAAAGAAAAAAATAAATGAGAAAGAGAGCTATACAAAGAAAGAAAGAGCTAATATTTGTGTGACCATACCGCTAGCCATAAGCAAAGTTGAAGAAGTTTTCCTAAAAGTGAATGCTGTCTCTTATACACATCTAGATGTGTATAAGAGACAGGGCTGCGCTTGGGGTTCCTTGAAAGGAGTGGCGTCTCTCTACCATATGGCTGTCCCCTTCTTGATCTTCATGCTGCTCTTCTTGATGTCTTGAGGAGGAAGCTCTTTCAACCTTGGTCGTGAGGTCTTTGATTTGCCTCTTCATCTCCTTGATAGTCTTCACAAGCTTCCTAATGGTCTTATCTTGCCATCTGTTCCATCTTTGGAGAAGCTTGATGTGTTGGTGAGCTTGTATAGAGGGCTCTCCTTGGTTGCCTCCTTCATAAGGCTCAAAGTTGTACCTATCACTTCCATAGACCGGGGGAGCTTGATAAGGCTCGTGGTAGTCGTCCCAAGAGCATACCGGGAAAGTCTCTATGTCGCCTAGATGCTCGTCGGATGGAGTGAAAGAGGCATTGGACCTTTTCCTAAGGCTTGTGAGGTGAATGCAAGGGAGTCGGATTGTAGCCTCCTTGAGCCTTGCCACATTGAACTTGTACTTGAAGCCACTTCCTTTCTTAACCAAAAACTGAGCCCTACGGAGATAGGCGGAGTCTAAGTACTGCTTCCCGGCCGAGGGGTGGCCCAAGTTGACGCCAACCTCCTCAAGTATAGGCGTGATCATACCCCCAATGGCGATTTGGTGTGACCGATCTTTCTTGGCTGTTGCTAGTCCATAGTAACTAGCCGCATGAGGTACCCAAATCTGCACCATACCATTTCCCGTAGCATCACCTCTCATTTCCGAGTTGTCATCAAAGCATTTCCCACTCTTCGGTAGTTACAACCACGGTCTCTTTCTTAGCAAAGAAGGTGTGGGCTAGCACCTTGTGAGCATAGCAAATCGCGGGATGACGGATCATCTTGCTCTTGACTCTACAGGTTTTGTAGCTCCCATTACCAACCATCTTCCAAAGCTTTTACAACTCCACCTTTCTAACATCCAAGCGTGAGCCCGCACCGGTCCCCTCATCAAAGCCAAGCACCTTACTTAGCTTCTTGAAGCCCATCTTGTAAGATTTGTTGCGAACCTGGAATTGGATGAAGCCGAGGCCATCCCTTTCTCCATTAACCTCCCCCGAACTCAAAGTTGTCACCTTCAAAGTAGAGAGGAATTGGCATGTCTCCTCTTGGTAGCTTGGGTATGATTGGTTGAACCACCTCTCACACCCCAAATTCCAGAAAATCGCGGTCACATCCTCCAAGAGACCCAACTCCTCTAGCAACTCGTGATCCGGGTATGTGGTTCCCTTGAAAGGGATCTCCATAAGGGCCTTGTACACATCCGAGGGTGTTAGAGGCTCGGCTGTAGCTTTCTCGGCTTGCCTTTTCTTGGTCTTCTCCCTACTAATGTCTCTCTTTTGAGACAACTTTCTTATGATCGGGGGACTCTCCTTGGGATCTTCTTCTTCCACCTCAACTGGCCGCTTGCCATGTCTCTTGCTAGCTTCACTCCTTTTTCTTCCCATATTACCTACAAAATTCGAATTCTTGGAAAAAAATGAATACAAGGTGAACTTTATCCCTTGAAAGCAACAAACATGCAATCATAAGACTCCATGAAGGTTCCAATAAGTAAAATTTCAGGGCAATGAATCAATAGCAAGAATTATTCTTTTAATTCATTTAGCACCCCAAAGAAATCAACAAGGAATTTTTCAAATTAAGCATCCTCTAATTGATAACAAGTTAAAATTCAAGAGGATTCTAGCCTAATTACTTATGCAACATGGGAAAACAAGATTAAATAAACCAATAATTGAAAATTTGAACATCAATTAGGCATAAACATGAATTTTCGCACCCCTTGAAAATCCTATAGAAAAAGTGTTCAAAAATCAAAATATTCCCATGTAATTCCTTTGAAATCTTCACCAATCATCACCCATAGCAATATTCTACTATACCCAACTCAATCAATCCATTCAAAGTCTACTTATCAATCCTAATCTTCCAATTCATTCTCAAGGAAAAATCAAAGATTAAAAGAGAGGATGAGAAGACAAACCTTGGTTCCACGCAAGTGCAAGGCCGAAATCAACTAAGGAATCAAGATTAGCACATAATTTCGAAATTATAGCACTTGAAAACAAAGGATTTGATGAAGAATTGAGAGAGAAAAGTGAAAAACAAGTTCTTGTCTTTATGAAAGAGTGAATTTGGTGGATGAGATGAAGTTTGGGGAAGAAGAAGTCTTTTAATCCCCTAAAATCGGTTTAATCTAAGTGAGGGAGTCAACATTAAACCGGTCAAAGGAAGGAGGAAAAGTCAAGCAAACCTGATTTTAGGCATGGTTCGACGAGTTGCTCGAACTGTTTCGTCGAACCGAATCCCTGCTATTGTAGTTCGACGTGTTCGTCGAACCGTTTGGTCGAACCATGGCCCTGGAATATGGGTTCGACGACTTCGTCGAACGGACTGCTCGAACCATGGCCCTGGAAGTTTGGTTCGACGACTTCGTCGAACGGACTGCTCGAACCATGGCCCTGGAAGTTTGGTTCGACGACTNCTAATTAGGACTCAATATGCACAATATGCAACAACCTAAGCTAAAACTTGCTAAACTCTAATATGGATGCAATTTGGACTAAAAGTATCTAAATGAATGCAAAGCTATCTAAAATGGATGCTAAAACATGTTAAATTATGTGTATATCACGTGTCGGATTTTAGAGCCATGAACTCGGAGGATATCCTTGGGTGGGTACGCAGACTGTGAACTAACTCTTGTGCAATCAAGATGTTGTCTGTGATTAACCTTTGAGGCACAAAGGCTGATTGGGTCGGGGAGACTATATCAGCAAGGAAGGGCTTTAGGCGCTTTACCAGGATGTTTGAGATGATTTTGTAGTAGACTGAGCATAGGCTTATCGGCCTTAAGTCACTCATCTTGTCAGCATTTGTAATTTTTGGAATCAAGCAGAGGTGTGTGTAGTTCCATTCGACCGGGAAAGCACTTGTGATGAAAAAATCTTCCACCTCTCTGGTTACTTGGGGACCTACTACATCCCAATATTTTTGGAAGAAAAAGCCCGTCATGCTGTCAGCACCAGGGGCACTAGAAGCTTTAATTGCAAAAACCGCTTCCTCGATCTCCTCTGAAGAAACCGCACTTGTTAGGTTGTTGTTCATCGCCACTGTTACTCTGCTTTCAAGGCCTTCAAACAAATCGACAAAGCTCTCGGGATTTGATGATTTGAATAGGAAGTTAAAATAGGCTGAGGCAATGTCCCCTTTTGAAGCTTCAGACCGGTGAAAGATACCATTACGTACTTATGTATACATGTATAATTGTATGTTACTGTTTTCACAACATTTTTTAACAATAAATTTGATTTACAAATGAAAATGATAAAACTTATAAACATCAAATAATTAAGATTAAGAGTATTGCTCCGTTTTAAAATTGATTGCCAAATTGTTTACATTAGCACCACATCTACTGAACATTTTTTTATAATTCGTATAAAATGGTTTTCATCGGTAAACTTGCTTTTCGAATTATTGTCTTCTACTATCTAATTACTGTAAATGTTTAAAAAAAAAAAAAATATAGATAATTTAGAAAAAAAAAAAAACAGAATTTAGTATTGTAAAAAGTTTTTTTTTTTCATATAGATTTGATTACTCAATAGTATCAGTTGTACACAATTGTGCAATTGCAAATCAACTTGGATGATTTCGGGCTGAGTCCATTCTAATATACCTACGATTCAGCAAATCAAACATGTAGATTATGAGAGGATATACATATTTTTGGATAATAAGGGCATTGTATCCATTGATCCGTTCTTAAATTTAATTTTTATATTGCAAAAATTGGATAAGTTTCGTGAGATTTTGTTCATGTTCTTGCTGCTCTTTAATAGTTACGTCAAACGTAGTTGTGACTTTATTTCTTTTTTTAATCATAACTAGTCAAAATGACGTCGTTTTGACATATTGTTCTAATGGGGATTGACAAATGACAACTGACTTATCACTGTTAACAGTTTCACAGGATTGACTAACAGGGTTCGTGTTAAAGTTGGTTTTGACCAAACGAAACTTAGTACGTGTACGTAAATTCAAATTATTAAGGATTTGGGTCGGAATTTGCACAATTTAATTGTTCAAGATCTAATTAGCACCCATTAGAATGGTTAAGCATGCAATTGGCCATTTTCCCCTTAATCTTCCCACATGATAATTGGGAAATATATATGTTTTTTTTTGCAAATATTTAAAGAATTAAATAATCATTTTTTCTATTTTTTTTAATATAATAACATTAATAAACTGTTTAGTTAACCATTAGAGTAAAAAAGTGTTTTTAGTCGTCTATAGACTCTATTAGCATATGCGCACGGCCTGCTCATCTTCTATTGCTTAGGAAGAAATCAATTGAGCTCGTTAAACCCTCAAGACACATCTTCCGAAAATCTCCCCCTTTCTACTTTAAACAACAACCCTCTCGGGGAAGTTGCATGTTTACGTTTTTGAGGCAAATGAGTAGAACCAAAATGGTCCGGTCTCTTTGTTTAGGAAGGCTTTATCAGAACTTCTTGTGTACTACTATCCACACTACAAGAAAAAGGGTACATTGCATCACTTATAAAATATCATTAAAATAGTTGAGGCTATTTAAAATCACTTATTAAAAGTTGACATTAAATATATAATTTTGCATCAATTCTTTTAATTGATATTAATACTAACTTGATTAGCATCAGTTAAAAACAATTGATACTAATTAACATCAATAAAATAATACTGATGTAAATGATTATAGTCACCACTTCCAGGGTCATTTAATTAAAAGATGTAACTGAATTTGCATCAATCAATAAATAATATTAAAATATAACTAACTTATTAAATACGCATTAAATGTCTAAAACTTCTTTATTAAAAACCGATCTGGGAACTCGAAACGTCTTAACAAAGAAATAATTCAATCGTTGAAATAAGAAAACGTATGTGAAAGAAATAGTTAATGAAATATTTAAATAAGCGAAAATAAATAAATCTCCCATGGTTCCATAGAAATAACACCACGATTGCCAGCCTTGAGTTTACTCGTCGTCTCACCTGAAAAGGAAAAGAGGGATGAGTATTCCAACAATACTCAGTGAGGGCGGGCTAAAGAGCCCGCATGATCCTTTGGATACACCATTTAAACGAGTAATATAAGTATACTAAATATAGACATTAAACACAAGCAACAACTTACATAAAATTTCTATCATATCCACTTAACAAGTTCAATCATCTTCATATTTGCAACATGTCAATCAACCTAGCAAGTCTATATCACATTCTCAAGGATCAACCGTCCATGGTACTCATTCTCTACCACTGCCCAAATTGGGTTTGACAAGTCAGAAGGTGCCACTGCCCAATACAGGGTTTGACAACGGCTCGTCAGCCCTTTTCAGATCACTACAACTTCACAATTGTCCCTCGTTGTAGGCCCTCAAACAATAATGTACCAAACAATCAGCGGTACAAATATCGAGAACTAGTATACAACATAAATACTAATACTAATAAACAATCAACAATCCCCATTCATCAACATCAAATATCAATCAAATCTAACCCCTATATCAAGCAGACAAATATTACTAATCCAACTAATGCATCTTTAGGAATCATAAACCAATCCTCACCTTTACTTTCGGTTGAAAATGGGAAGTCGGGAGATACGGTTACTGCGGTTGACAGACAAAAACTCTTATGACAAATCTGACTGGACCCACGGCTTCCTTGATAAGTCCCCTACTTGTAACCACCATGGCTTGATCTCACTTGTTCGGATCGACTAAAGATCCAAATCGAACGATCTTAGATGCTACGGAAACCTTAGAGTGTCCTCTTTCCAAGGGTACCAAGGTCAGACACTGGGTCATCCTGATTGATAGGGCTCAGGTTTTACCCTAATAAAACTACTGCAAGTGCACAACAAATGCAATTGTAGTATAAGGGGTATCGAAATCTCAAGGGAAGTAGATGCTACACTAAGGTTTCTAAGTTCGAATTATGCTAGGTCGAATAGATAATTAAAAGTAAAAGACAGCGAATAACTAAAAACGGTGTAAGTTCAGGAGACGAAACGCTAGGTTCAGGGAAATTCTCAGGTGATCTAAATTGTAGGTCTAGGACAGAATGTTAGGAAATATGAGGAACTGTTCTTGAACTCGAAACACAACAATAAAATCAACCAACTCTCGTTGCGAAGATTATCTATGTCTAAACCCTAGAATTCAAATTCTCTTTGCAAATTCTAACAATTCAAACAAGCATTAAAGTTCAGGTTCGATTGTTCACAAAATCCCTAAACCAAATCTCTTTGCGAATAGGTATTTTGCTCATCTAACACTAGTTCAGGCAATCAATAATACTCTCGCATCTATTAATTAGCCTAAGATCAGATTCTAGGTCATGAAGCTAGAATAAGCATTAAACACAAATCCAGATGAAGAACTCTAATGATTTTATCCTAACAATTTAATTCGACCTAACAATTCATCAATCACCTTTGAAAAACCCTAAACCTAACAAGCAAACTACTTAGACATGATCAATGAAACAAAAATCATTATTTGAATAGAAAGCATAAAAGAAATCAATAGAAGAAAATAAAGGAGTTCCAAATCTACTCTAAAGGAGTCAAATTCTTCTCTCCAAAAACATAAACTTCTATGATTCTTAAAGTATGAGATAATGCCTAATCAATGGTTGAAAAACTATTTTTATAGACCTAGGTACGAGACTTCAATTCCTTGGAAGATTAGGAAAAGTCTTGGAGATTTCATTTTCTTCAAAAACTGGAAACTTCTCGCTTCTGGAAATTGGAAATCCTGGTGTGATGTCGATCGACACTCATCGTGTTTCTTCAATCCGACTTCATTCCACTAAGCTCCAAAATGTATCCAAATCTCCAATTTATCTCCAATTGTACCTTAACTTGTAAAGACTCTATATAGACTCGAAAATAGTATTAAGACTCAATAAAAACATTTATATCATGGTCTAAAAATGGGTAAAAACCATGATATATCAACCCCCCCAAGGAAAACAGAAACCAAGTATAGAGTCGAGGTTTGAAAACAGAAACTTCCAGCTATCCTTTAGAATGCCACAACTCGTTAACACTCTTGAATCCACATGATATAGAGCCAACCTTAGGAAAGTTCAGTGTACTTACGACAAGCTTAGCAATCTCCCAGTTTGAATCTAGATCCTTTCCTTAGATAAATTTCGAACTCTAACATTGGTATTGCCAAAGAACTTTGCTGATTCTTTCCCTTCCTTAGTGCTTTGAACAAGACATTCTTTGTACAACTCTCCTATTTTCTCTTCCCTTAGTCAACTTCTGCCCATTTTCAGGGCGTTCTAAGATCTTTTCATTGACTCTACTTATTCTTTGAAGTCTCGGGAAATAATGCTACTCTCTACTTGTGTTCCTTGTGAGGAGACAGATTTAAGAGCACTCACTAATATTGTTCCTTGTGAGGAGACATGCTCATGAGGTTCTTTGCACTATTCCCAGACTTAGACTCTTTTTCTTTTCTTTTCTTTTCTCAAGGGAAGATCAAGGAGAGACTGCAATGGTCTATCTGTTCAGACTGAAAGAGGAATCAAGTTCTGTGCATACCTAGTTCTTATAAGGGGACCTGAACTCGCCCTGTTAGATTGATTCCACTTGCAGCTTTCTACTTATTAAGACCTGCAATCAACCGCTATGGCAATGGTCCTTCAAGTGTCAACATTCTGTGGTTAGTTCCAAGAAAAATTGAAAGTTTCAATTGATTTTGACTCAATAAAACAAAGTTTTTGACTGACTCAATTGACTCTCAAAACAAAACACAAAGTCAGTAATCACCTCCCCCAGACTTAAACAACAATGTCCTCAGTGTTATCAAGCCCGAAGTTGGTTAAAAGAAAGATTAGAAACGACTTTAAAAGACCAGATAGAAGACTTACCTTCGTCTGCGCGTGGTGTCGATCGACACTATAGTGGTGTCGATCGACACTATAGTGGTGTCGATCGACACTGGTCTGTGTCGAGCCCAATGTCTCTTTTTTTCAACTGACTGAAACTAGGACTTAGTAAAACCAAAAAATAATAAAAAGAAAAACGTACCTAACAGTGGGTTGCCTCCCACTCAGCGCTTGTTTTCAGTCATTAGCTTGACTGTGTCGGGGTTCAGACGTCTGGTAGATCAGAGGGTGACATCGAATGCTTCCCAGACGAATGTCTTCTCATCCATGGTGGTGTATATGCATTATGTCCATGAGAATGACCAAAGAAATGAGGAACAGCAGCAGGGTGGGACTTGATTTCGGGTGGGACACTTCGTTTTCCTGCAGAATCATCAAAAAAAACAACAAGCCCTCTACGAAAATCTCGTGGCTTGCATAAGTGTGAAACATCTTTTGAACCTTTAAAGTTTTTATTGACAAGATCAGGAGGTTTGGAATTAATTCCAGGGAGTGCGTACCTTTGCTTCCTTCGAGTTTTATGGCATGTAGGATGTGGAGTCGTTTGTTTGACCAAAAATGATGGACTTGCAGCATTGGAAGCGACTTCTGGTGTGATCCGCAAAGGGTGTCGATCGACACCAACTCTGCAGCTCGGACTTCTGTGCTCCTTCTGCAATTCAGCTCCGCAATCCTTGCCTCCATGATGAAAACGTCTTCCTCCATTAGTTTGGCATTGTTTAGACCTTCATCTTCGTCCAAAGTCCTGAAAATGTGATTGTTTCCACTCCAATCTTCAATCTCCACATCTTTCTCAGAATTCTCAGCCAATGCCTCTTGAACAGCCAGTGTTTTCATTTGCTCTTTAGAATCCAGCTCCTTTTGATACCCAGTAGTAATGTCGTCTGAATGCTCCCTGTTTGGATCTTGATCCATGGAAATCTCTACTGAAAAAGATTTACCATTGATGGTGGAAGGTCCCTTAACTTGTCCATGTCAAAATTCATGACAACATCACCCAAATCAAGCTCCATTTTCCCTTTTCTCACATCAATGATGACACCAGCTGAAGCCAAGAACGATCTTCCCAGAATAAGAGGATCTGTAGGTTCTTCATCATATTTCAACACCACAAAGTCTGTGGGAATCATGCAACCTTCAATCTTCAAGGGAACATCTTCTAGAACACCTTCTGGAATTCTTTTGGATCGATCAGCTAGGACAAGGGAGATTCTGGTTGGCTTGAAATCAGTAATTCCAAGTCGAACAGCAACAGAGTATGGTATCAAGTTAATACTTGAACCTAGATCGCAGAGAGAACGAGGAAACCTTCCTGTTGAGATTGAGCAAGCTAGCACAAAGTTTCCTGGATCATGTAGCTTCTCTGGAATCCTCCTCTGAATCACATCACTGACTTGTTCAGAAACCCACACCTTCTTCTTCTTCCTTGGAACTATGTTCAAGAGAATTGAATTAATATCTATGGTAAGCAATGCTCCTTCCTCAGGACTAAAACCATTGACAACCATTCTCTTGACAAAACTTCTTAATGCAGGTGAAAGTAAGACTGCATCAACTAAGGGTAGATCAACCATCAGCTTAAACATCATCTCCTTGCATCTAGCTTCCTATCTCTCCAATTTAGATCTTCTGGGAGGCAGGGGATAGGGTATTTTTGGTTTATACACCTTTTCCTCTTCAAGTTTGGAAGGTTCAGGTTGATCCAGCGAGGTCATGGTAGGGTGTCGATTGACACTATGGAGGTGTCGATCGACAATGGCTTCTTGTGTCGAGGATGCTCTTTCGATCGAGCCTGATTCCATGAGTTCCTCTACTGGTGTCGATCGACACTCAGTGGTGTCGATCGACACTCAGTGGTGTCGATCGACACCTGCTCTGCAACTTTAACATCTTTATCATCAGCATGAAACTCCACGATTTCTTCAGCATTCATGCCCTTTTCAGCACTGGTTGAAGGCTCTTTCCATTCTGAATCGTGATGGCATTCACATGGCGTCTCGGATTGGTATCAGTTTTTTCTGGAAGGAAACCTTCTTGCCTATGAACAGCTTATGCGGTTTGAGCAACTTGAACGTCCAGCTTCTTCATGTGAGAATTTATGCTCTCAATCTTTCCATTCAGATCTTGATACAGTGAATCAATCTTGCCATTGAAGTCCACTGTCAACTTCTGCTGTCCTTCCAAGATTTGCTCCAACATAGACTCCACCTTGTTGTCTTGCGCAGGAGGCTTCTGGTAGGAAGAAGAACCATAAGTTCTGTTGAAGCTGTTGTTCTGAAAAGGCTTCTGGTAGGAAGAACCATAGCCTTGCTGATTGCCAAATCTTTGACCTTGAAAACCAGCTCCATTAATGTAGTTAACTTCTTCTTCCTCAGGCTCAAAAGTTTCCACTTCGTTAGCAAAATGGACTTGCTTCTTTCCCACCAAGAGATCTAGCTTCATGTTGACTTCAGCAATTTGGCTTCCTCCAGTTACTCCTGCGTTTTGTCTTCTCTCAAAATCTGCATTTTTGGTGCTGTTACAAGAAGACAAATTCTCTATAAGCACCACTGCGTCCTGCGGGTATCTGGTGTTGAAGTTGCCATTGCTCGCAGCGTCTAGGGCCATCTGGTACCTCCAATAAATCCCTCGGTAGAAGATACCGATAAGTTGCGGTTCGCTGAAACCGTGGTGTAGGCAGTCCCTCTGGTAAGCCTTAAATCGCACCCAAGAAGCCTTGAATGCTTCAGTGGGTCCTTGGGAGAATGTAGTGATCTTCGTCCTCAACTCTTCTGATCTCGCATCATCAAAGAAATTGCATAAGAATGCATTCTTTGTCTCTTCCCAAGTGGTTAGTGAGCCTGGATCCAACTGTTTCAGCCAGTATGATGCATCTCCAGCAAGCGAGTAAGGGAACAGCTTGCAGAAAAGATAGTCGTAGGTCACTCCATTAGCCTTGATGCTTGATGCGAGGTCCTCAAATATCTCAATGTGGTCCATCGGATGCTCATTAGGAAGACCATGGAAGGGATGCTGAGCCACCAATGTGTAGTAGGCAGGCTTCAGCTCGAAGTCGTTCCTTTGGAATGCAGGAGGATGAATCGCAGCTCTATTAGTATAGAACTGGTCTGGCCGGTTGTACTCGCCTAACGTTCTTCCACGTCCAGCTTCTGCAGGGGCGATTTGTATCGCTGGTTCTATGATGACGGCGCCAGCCTCATCAAGTCTCTGTCCACGATTGTTTCTTCAATTGTCGTCCAAATCCGTGAAGTTACCAGCCTCATCACGAATCAAAATCACAGGGTCAGCCATCTCTGTCAGCGAAGGGTGTCGATCGACGCTTGTGTTGGTGTCGATCGACGCTCTTGCAGATTTTCGGTTTGTGCGTTCGAGACGGTCTAGTTCTTGATTGAGTGCGATTAGTTCCTTGTCCTTATTGCTTATGGTACTGCGATTAAGCATGCACCTGAAAAACAAAAATAAGAAACTAGAATTAGTAACCAAAAACAAAAATTAAAAACCTAGACAAAATTCTAATACTAGAAATCTGTAGGCAACTAATCTCCTTCTCCGACAACAGCGCCAAAAACTTGATAGGGCTCAGGTTTTACCCTAATAGATAATTAAAAGTAAAAGAGAGCGAATAACTAAAAACGGTGTAAATTCAGAAGACGAAACGCTAGGTTCAGGGAAATTCTCAGGTGATCTAAATTGTAGGTCTAAACAGAATGTTAGAAATTATGAAGATCCGTTCTAGAACTCGAAACACAACAATAAAATCAACCAACTCTCGCTGCGAAGATTATCTATGTCTAAACCCTAGAATTCCAAATCTCTTTGCAAATTCTAACAATTCAAACAAGCATTAAAGTTCAGGTTCGATTGTTCACAAAATTCCTAAACCAAATCTCTTTGCGAATAGGTATTTTGCTCATCTAACACTAGTTTAGGCAATCAATAATACTCTCGCATCTATTAATTAGCCTAAGATCAGATTCTAGGTCATGAAGCTAGAATAAGCATTAAACACAAATCCAGATGAAGAACTCTAATGATTTTATCCTAACAATTTAATTCGACCTAACAATTCATCAATCACCTTTGAAAAACCCTAAACCTAACAAGAAAACTACTCAAACATGATCAATGAAACAGAAATCATTATTTGAGTAGAAAGCATAAAAGAAATCAATAGAAGAAAATAAAGGAGTTCCAAATCTGCTCTAAAGGAGTCAAATTCTTCTCTTCAAAAACCTAAACTTCTATGATTCTTAAAGTATGAGATAATGCCTAAACAATGGCTGAAAAACTATATTTATAGACCTAGGTACGAGTCTTCAATTCCTTGGAAGATTAGGAAAAGTCTTGGAGATTTCCTTTTTCTTCAAAAATTGGAAACTTCTCGCTTCTGTAAATTGGAAATCCTGGTGTCGATCGACAATCATCGTGCTTCTTCAATCTGAATTCATTCCACTAAGCTCCAAAATGTATCCAAATCTCCAATTTATCTCCAATTGTACCTGAACCTGTAAAGACTCTATATAGACTCGAAAATAGTATTAAGACTCAATAAAAACACTTATATCATGGTCTAAAAATGGGTAAAAACCATGATATATCACTGATCCATCGGTAATTCGGCCCGCAACCTCTACTTCAATTCGGACGATTCAAGATGTTCTGGAAAGATAGGAGAATCCTCTTTCCAACCACACCAAGATCGCGATCTGGTTCGTTCTGAGTCGACGGGAAACTGCTTCGGAAGGTGACGGCTCGGAAATTTATTAGTTGCTGTGCTGGAGAGAAATTGGCAGAGCTTCGCTATAAGTTTTATGTCCTCTCTAGGGTTGCTGGACGAAAACAATATATAGGAGAGGGAGTAGGGTTGTCAAGGGTTAGGTTTAGGTCTTTAATGTGGGTTTTAGGGAGTGGGCCTTTAAGGCTTGGGGGAACCATGGGTTAGGAAAGGAAATATGGGTTTGGTGATATCCCAATTCTCCCATACTACAAAGGAATTCGTCCCCGAATTCAGTTTCATCAACTGCACTCCGCTTACGTCCTTAAAGAGCTCGGGATAATCTCTTAACATTTTCTGCTTTGACACCCACGTCTCATCTTGAATACCGTCTTTCTCCCAACATACAATGACCTCTTGTGCAGCTCTCCCCTTATTCACAATTTCTCTCCGACTCAAAATTTTGAGAGGCTCGATCCGAAAGGTCAAATTATTTACATATCCTCAGGCGGGTTATGTATAATCAACTTTGTTTCTCTAACTGCTTTCCGTAACACATATATGTGGAATACGTCATGAAGTTCTTTCAACTCATTAGGGAGGTCCAAACGGTAAGCCACATTTTCGATACGCTCTATGATTTGGTATGTACCCAAGTATCTCGGGTTAAACTTTTTCAACTTGCGATATTTATCTGCATTTCCACGAAAAGTCCTCATTTTAGATATATTGCATCTCCAACGACAAACTCTATATCTCTTCTTCTTTTATCAGCCCAACTCTTCTGACGATCATGAGCCTCTTTCAGCTTTCACCTTCAACAATTCCACCTACAAAAGCGTTTTCTAAACTACTTCTGGTTCTAAGTCCCGACGCTCCCCTACATCAGTCCATCATAATGGTGTGCGACACGGCCGTCCGTAAAGTGCGTCATAGGGCGTCATTCCGATACTTGAATGGTAACTATTATTGTAGGCGAACTCAACCGAAGGCAAATAAAGCAGCCAACTTATATTTCAATCTTGCATGCATGCTCGTAGCATATCTTCTAACGTTTGGATGCTACGTTCCGATTGTCCATCTGTCTGCGGGTGGTAAGCCGTACTCAAATGTATCTTTGTCCCTAGCGCTTTCTGAAACGCTTGCCAGAACTTCGACGTGAACCTTGGATCTCAGTCCAAAACAATACTCACAGGAACTCCATGCAACTTTACAATTTCCTCAAGGTACAACTCTGCCAAGCGGTCAACACCATAAGTCATTTTTACCCCTAGAAAGTGAGCTGATTTCGTTAGTCTATCCACGATAACCCAAATCGCATCCAAACCCCCAGTTGTCTTCGGCAAACCACAAACAAAGTCCATAGTGACCATATCACATAGCTTGCACTTCCTTTTTCATGCAACTCCAATGATAATACCGTTTTAGGTCTCGGTACATCTTGGTGCTTCCCGGATGTATAGAAAAACGTGACTGGTGCGCTTGCTCTAACACCGCGTCCCTCAGATCTCGATTCTTAGGAATACAAACTCGATTACGATATAAGATCGTTCCATTCACCGCTCTGCGATATCCAAAAACCTCGTTATCCATAGCCTTTTGAAGGACATCATCATCTTTATGCGCTTTACGAATCCTCCAAAACAAGTCAGCTCTACCCACAACTTTCAAACCAGGATTCTCCCCATCCTCTAAGGTCGTGGCGAATAAACTCAAACATGCTAACTCTGATGTCAGCTCTTGCACATCCTTATCTTGCGAGACATCCTTCCTTCTTCTACTTAGGGCGTCCGCTACTTGGTTAGCCTTCTCCGGATGATAAGCAATGTCCACATCATAATCGGCTAATAACTCTATGCATCTCTTCTTTGCTTCAGATTTAACTCCCCTTGGGTAAATATATATTTTAAGCTCTTGTAACCTGTAAATACCTAAAATTTCTCTCGATCTAAATAAGATCGCCATATCTTAAGCGCAAAGACAACATCTGCTAATTCCAAGTCATCTGTTGGATAATTGATTTCATGCTTCCTTAACTGCCTAGAGGCATATGCAATTACCCAGTCCTCTTGCATAAGCACACAACCTAATCCCGTTCCTCATGCATCAGTGTACACAACGTATGGCACTCCTGTCCTTGCCAGTACCAACACCGGCATTTCCGTCAAGCGTTCCTTTAGCTTTTGGAAACTTTTCTCACACTCCTCAGACCATTCAAACTTCACGTCTTTTCCGGCGAGATGCGTCATTTTGGACACACTAGCAAAACCCTTAACGAACTTTTTGTAATACCCAGCCAAACCAAGGAAACTTCGAATCTCAGTGGCATTTTTAGGCCTCGACTAATCTGTAATTTCCGAAATTTTCTTGGGGTGTACAGCTACTCCAGCCTCAGAAACAATATGACCCAAGAACCTGATATGCTTCTGCAAGAAACTACACTTGCTTAGCTTCGCAAATAGATTTTGCTCTCTCAGCTTACCCAACACGATTCGTAAGTGTTCCGCATGCGATTCTTGGTCTTGCGAGTAGATAAAAATATCATCGATGAATACTATCACGAACTTGTCCAAGTACTCCCGGAACACGTTATTCATCAACTTCATGAACGCTGCAGGGACGTTAGTTAGTCCGAAAGGCATCACCACAAACTCGAAGTGCCTGTAACGCGTCCTGAAAGCCGTTTTCTTAATGTCCTCTTCTGCTATTGCAATCTGATGATATCCCGATGCCAAGTCTATTTTTGAGAACCACGAAGCTCCTTGCAGTTGGTCCAACAACTCATCGATTCGTGGAAGTGGGTACTTATTCTTGATCGTCACCTTATTCAACCCCCGGTAATCAATGCAAAGCTTGAAACTGCCATTTTTCTTCTTGACAAACAATACTGGAGCTCCCCATGGCGAGCTGCTCAGTCTTACAAAACCTTTGTCCATAAGGTCCTCCAATTGCTTTTTAAGCTCTGCTATCTCTGCCGGTTCCAAACGATAAGGAGCTCTTATCACATGTGCGGTCCTATGTTCCAGCTTAATAGTAAAAGCATCCCCTCGCGTTGGCGGTGGTCCTTGTAATGCCTCAAATAAATCCGCGTATTCTGCCGCTACCGGAACAGATTCTAAGACCAACTCTTTACTCTTTTTTTCCACGGAGATTGTAGCCAAAAATGCTTCACAACCTTTGCTGATCAAGTCCTCTGCCTTGATCATCGAAGCCTTTGGAATTCCACTCTGGCCTTTGACTCCTTGGTACACTAGCTTCCCTTCTGCACGGATAAAGCTTACTTTGCTTCGACGACAATCCATTAGAGCTTGATGGCGCTTCAACCATGTCATGCCCAAAATGACCTCATATCGGTTTAGTGGCGTCTCGATCAAATCCGCTAGGAGATCCACGCCTTCTATTACCACCTGTACATTCTTGAATATCCCTTCGGATTTATTGGCTGATTGCCCGGCAGTTTCAAATTTCCTTGCTATCCTGACGAACTCGCCCTTGAAATCTCAACACTTTGTCAACTTGGGGCTCACAAATCCATGTGTGGCTCCCGTATCAAACAAAGTGTAGGTTGCAACCCCTCCCACCATAACCAATCTTACACGGTTTTTCTAACTCTAAGCAACTCGATACCACAAAAGACTTGCATGCAATAATTTACACATTTTTATCAATAACTGAGAATGCTAAAAATTTGACTTGTCTTACCTGCGATCGGCTCTGCATCCTCATTATCCACGGGTGCGTACTCCTCTCATGCAGTATACTCGTCCTCTGCGACATTTTCAGCCTCTGCTAGGAACACACGAGGTTCCAATGCTAGACGCTTTGGTGGAGGCAGCAGTTGCTCTCGGTTCTGGTTCCCCTGCTGCTGTCCAGCTGCCCTCAATCTACAGTATGTGTCTTATGCACCTACATTTACCACACACAATCCTTGTGTGAGAGCAGTAAGGTTTCACGTGTCCAGGTTGCCTGCAGCCAAAACACACTCGCGTATCATTGTTGCACGCTCCGGTATGCAATTTTCCACACTTGCCACACATCAGCAATCTCCCTTGCCCCTGAGTGGCTCCACGGTTATCTTGAATCTGCCTTGGAGCTTCTCCAACCCTGGTTGTCCTGACTTGAGAACCCTCAATAACCTAGCTTCGTCCTCAATTCCCTTCTCAGTCAATGCAGATTTTTTGACCAGATCAATCACTGAGGCGTAGTTCAGCAGCTGATAACGGTTACGAATGTCCACTCTCAATCCAGCCATAAATTTTTTCACCAGGCGAACCTTCGACATTTCTCTCCCGGCAAACCTTTTAAGACGGTTGAACTCTTGAGCATAATCCCTCACAGTGCGGTTTCCTTGCTCCAACTTCAGAAACTCTGCCTCAAGCCTGGCTTCTGCCTCCTGAGGAAAATACTTACGATTAAACTCGAACCTGAGGTCATTCCACTGCAGCACCACCTCTTGTGCCCCTTCAGTTATTCCTTCCCACCACTCGTGAGCCTCATCCCTTAGGTACAAAACTGCCCATTCCAATTTGTAACCCACTGGGCACCTTGCCGACGCAAAGCTGCATTCCAATAGCTTCCTCCAACGGTCTGCTCTCACTGGATCGGTCCCACCACTGAAAGTCTCCATGCCCAACTCTCTCATGAGCCTTATCACCTCATAGTAGTAAGGCACTTGCGGATCATACCTCTGCGTCTGCTGTGGCATCGGCATTGGGGGTGGAGGCGGTAGATCCTGGTACACAATATTCTCGGGAACTTGTTGCTGCCCCGCGGCTGCTCCTTGACGACTATGTTACGACTAGTTTACGATTAGTCTGCATGAACATAAGTGGTTGTTGTTGTAGTCGGATAGTAGCCGTAAAAGTTTGACGACTATGTTGCGACTATTTAGTGACTGTTTTAACGACTATATAGCGACTATTAATCTCAGGATATGTTCATGTGGTATATTTTCTGATTGGCATTTGGTTTTGATTTTTTTTATTTGAATTGGTTTTGTTTTTCAAAATTACGAAACCAAGATTTTAAAGGAACCAAAACCACTATTCTAATGGAACCAAAACTAAGATTCAAGCAAAATTCAAATTCAAAGAAAGCTTTAAATGAAACCAATATTCTTATATGTAACAACATACACAAATAAACAGAAAAAGAAACACATATATATGGAAAAATGACAAGTACATGAGAGTTAAGAAATGGAGAGTGATAATTAACCTAAGAAGCAGATGGAGTTGAAGTTGGAGCTGTTGGGGGAAGACCGGTTGAGTGAGGGTCGGTGGGTTCTTCAGCTGAATGAGTCGCCATAAAGTCCCGGAAGGCCGGATCAGTTTGGCGCAAATACTTTTCCACCAAGGACAAGTGCTCGAGCTTGTCCTTTTTCTCAGCCATAGCTCGAGAATGCTCTGCTTCACGGGCATCAACCTCAGCATCACGTCATGCATTTTAAGAAGCCTGCTCTTCAATTTTACGTTGAGCTTCCTTCAGTTGCTCTTGCAATGACAGAAACGATTCACAGTCTCGCTTGCGTTTGCCAGTGAGAACATTCTCAAGATTTTCCTTGAGTCTTCCAACTCCATAAAGAGTGCCTCGTGAATCCTTCTCAGTGGACTGTGAAAAGAAAGTGAAACACAAGAAATAAAGAGCATGACAATTCCAAGACTCGGTGATTGATTATAACAAAGTATCAAAGGAAAATCATATGCGCCAAGTCTATATCAACTTCAAATACGCAAGCAGTTAGGCGAGAGTTCTACTTACTATACATCTAATTAAATGATTAAAGGCCAATGTTACTTTACCTAAAGAAAGATGGTCGTATACTCATCTGTTGTGAGCTCCCGAGGTCGTGAAGCACCGTCTGAAACACATGAATTCACTGCCTCGAGCTTAGTCAGCTCCTCTTGCAAGTTCTTCTCATAAGTTTGAGCGATTTTCTCAGCTTTCCGATCGACATACGTACCATATGGCTTTGTATGTGTCTTAATGAAAACCTCACCAAGACTCACCGGACTTCCCAGTTCCTCTTCCTGCAATATTATAAAATAAACAAGTGATATATCATGGTTTTTACCCATTTTTGGACCATGATATAAGTGTTTTTATAGAGTCTTTTGGTATTTTTAGAGTCCTATTAGAGTCTTTGTAGGTTCAGGTACAATTGGAGCTAAATTGGAGATTTGGATGCATTTTGGAGCTTAATGGAATGAAGTCACGAAGTGTTGAAGTCGGATTGAAGTTGAAGGATGAGTGTCGATCGACACTGCCTGTTGGTGTCGATCGACTCCAGGTTTTCCTATTCCAAAGACGTGAAGTTTCCAGATTTTGCAGAAAAATGAAAGTTCCAAGACTTTTCCTAATCTTCCAAGGAATTGAAGACTCGTACCTAGGCCTATAAATATAGTTTTTCAGCCATTGTTTAGGCATTATCTCATACTTTAAGAATCATAGAAGTTTAGGTTTTTGGAGAGAA
>JAHZTW010000003.1:28204360-28221909 GCA_020283515.1 Alliaria petiolata
GGTGTACAAGAGAAAAGAGGTGTACAAGAGAGGTGTACACGATAGTGTACAAAATAAGTGTACACCGATGGGTACAAGAGACGTGTACACAATGGTGTACAAGAGAAGAGAGGTGTACACAATGGTGTACAAGAGAAGGGAGGTGTACACAATGGTGTACAAGAGACGTGTACACAATGGTGTACAAGAGAAGAGAGGTGTACAAGAGAAGAGTTTTAGGGTTTAGGGTTTAGATTTAGGGTTTAGGGTTTAACGTTGAAGGTTTAGGGTTTAGGGTTTAGGGTTTAGGGTTTAGGGTCTAGGGTTTAGGGTTTAGGGTCTAGGGCTTAGGTATTGTGGTTTAGGGTTTAGGGTTTAGGGTTTAGGGTTTATTGTTTATACCTTGGAATTTGTTAACTGCATTCCTCGTGATTACCCGTTGAACTGGATCACCCGAGTTATAAAAAAAAAATTTTAAAATGTCCGTTTTTAAAAATTCGAAATTCTATATGTGCAGCAAAAAACAAATATTTTTTTCATTCATATATCATCATATAATTCATATTTTCAAATAAGATATATGAATTATAAAATTGAAGGAGAAATCAAATAAGAAAATGTAAGAAAGAGAAAATACTATTTTTTAATTCTCTTTTTCTCTCCACTCACACGTTTATTTTTTTGTTTTGAGGATTTATTTCTCTCACACTGGACTCCACCACAAACCACACATTTTTCTATCTCTATCTCTCTCTCACACACACACAATCGGTCTCTCTATCTCTCTCTAAGAGATAAGGGTAAATTGTCCACAATCTCTCTCTCACTTTCTCTTTTACCCTCTTTTCCAATTAAAAGATAAGTGTACCCATTTGGCGAATTAAAAGTTAAAAAGTATCCTATTTGCCAAGATACCCATTAATTTTAGGTTTGATTTTCATACAAATTAATTTGGTTTAAAAAATATTTGGGTCCAATATTAAAAATAATGTTGTTTCAGTTTTAATTTTTTAAAATTATGAATTATGATAAAATTAAAATGTAAAGTTATAATTTTATTACAAACTGATGTAATTAAAAATATTAAAAATCTTCTTCAATTTCATCATCATCAGATGATGATACATTACATCCAAATTCATCTTCTTGTTCAGCATCTCCGACATCGTAATCGAGATCTATTGGGTGTACTCCTCGTAACAAATTTTCGATTTCAATGTCCTCAATTGTAGTCAAAAGTAAAACATCATCAGTTTCTTGTTGCAAAAGAGTCGGTTCCTTATCTTCGTATTGTCCTGCAACATTTTCTCTCGGATTTACCTTTACAATATTGAGCCATGCCCGCTTTGGTTTCTTTGTGTATGGATACGGGGTATAACAAACTTGATCCGCTTGAGATGCTACAATATCAATATAAAAAATATAAATACATAAATAAATATATGATATCGACATTTAAAAAATATAAATACATATATATATATATGTACCTAGAATAAATGGTTCTTATTTAGTGTATTTTCTCGATGAAAGAACGTCAACAATGCCACCATTGCTCCTACGAGTGCCTCTACAAATAACATGGTCATACCACTTACACTTAAAAAGTGTAATTTTCAAATTGACCATCCCCTCATACTCGATTTGTATGATGTCAGCTAAAGTCCTGTAGAAATCAGCTTCGTCAGATGCATTCGTATAATTCTCTCCTTTAACACATACCCCATAGTTACATGTCTTTCGTCCCTCGCCGTAATTCTGCGTATAAAACAAATATCCTCTTGTGAAATAGATGGGCCAGGTTTTGGCCTTATTCACGGGCCCATGCACTATCTCTTGAACCCAAGTAGGAAAAAGATTTGTGGCGTTCCAGTAAGTAACATGCATATAGCTACAATATCAATATATAAAAGTATAAAGATACATATATAATAGATTGTAGTTATGATTATTATTTAGACATACATAATCTTTCACCCATATAGGATATTCGTCAGCTCTTTTCGCATAGCGGTCTTTTTCAGAGAGTTATGGATATTTTTGCAGAAATATAATCTTCTAACATACTATAGAAAACGAACACAAATATGAGAAATCATATATGTATTATATTAAAATGTTAGTTATAAGACATGTCATATTATACCTCTCAAACGACTTAAAATAATCACAATTTTGCAAAACATAGGCATGTGCACATTGGTAGTCTTTCTCTGAAAGCCATATTTCATGCATTTCCCCACTTGGACGACCTACGTCAGTGAAAATTAATTCACATTAGAATATATAGCATGTGTCTGCAAATGTGATTAATTTTACCGTTTACCTTGATTTCGTTTGTATGTGATCAGCAAAGTAGTGCTCTTAGAAACAAGCTACCTCGTCATTGATATATGATTCAACAATCGATCATGCCTCATATATTTTGTTCTTTGTTTTTCCCTTCAATTTTTTGAAAAACCTTTTAAAAGGATACATCCACCTATATTACACAAGACCTCCTAGTTCAGCTTCGTAGGGGAGATGTATAGGCAGGTGCTCCATCACGTCAAAAAATGATGGTGGAAAAATCTTTTCCAAATTACATATGATTAAAACTATGTTTTGTTTCAGAATTTGGACGTGGCTTTTCTGCAAAGTTCTAAAACATAAGTCACGAAAAAATCCTCCAATCCCTACAATATATATTCAAAAAAAAAATTAATGGTTACTATAAAATACTATAATCATATTTAAGTGTCGCATCTTATAGAAGTAAAAATAATTGATACTTGATAACGCAAGGTGGACGTTACGGTCTAGAAGTTCTGCAAAGATAAATGGGAGTAGCCGCTCCATAAAAACATGGCAATCATGACTCTTCATGCCTGAAAACTTTCCGTTAACCATATCAACACAACTAGCCAAGTCTGACGCATAACCATCTGAAAATTTCACCGCATGTTTCACACATTCCAATAAACTTGTTCTGCCTTATTCTGTCAATGTGAATGCGGGAAAATGAGCTCTACCATCACTATCAACATGTAAGTGTGGCCGAGAACAAAATCATTCTATATCCCTTCGTGACATGACGGTGTCTTTTTGATTTACCCTTCACACTCATAAGAGTATTCATGATATTGCCAAAGAAATTCTTCTCTATATGCATCACATCAAGATTATGTCGGAGATTGAGATCTTTCCAGTACGGCAACTCCCAAAATATGCTTTTCTTGTGCCAGTTGTGCCAATTCCCATAGCCATCCTTCTTCTTTTCAAGAAGTCTTTTTATTTTTCCTCAGTGGATGATCATTAGGGCGAGGAAGAAATCTTCGGTGACAATCAAACCAACGCGTCTTCCTTCCATTAGGGAGATAAAATGATTGTGTTTCTTCCATGCAAATTGGACAAGATAATTTACCATGAATCGTCTATCCTGATAACATGCCATACGTCGGAAAGTCGCTTATCGTCTACATCAGCACTGCTTTCAGATTAAAATTTTGATTCAAGGATACATCGTATGCATTGACTCCATTAGACCATAATTCTTTTAACTCATCAATAAGAGTCAGATATCCAAACTTGCTCGCGGATGATTTGGCCCAGAATTCAGAGTTGTAAGAAACAAGTACTCTGTATTCATGCACATACCATGGGANATTTCTGTTTCATTGATCATGTCTGAGTAGTTTGCTAGTTAGGTTTAGGGTTTTTCAAAGGTGATTGATGAATTGTTAGGTCGAATTAAATTGTTAGGATAAAACCATCAGAGTTCTTCATCTGGATTTGTGTTTAATGCTTATTCTATCTTCGCGACCTAGAATCTGATCTTAGGTTAATTAATAGATGCGAGACTATTATTAATTGTCTGAATTAATGTTAGATGAGCAAAATAACTATTCGCAAAGAGATTTGGTTTAGGATTTTGTGAACAATCGAACCTGTTATTAATGCTTGTCTGAATCAATAGGATTTGCAAAGAGATTTGGAATTCTAGGGTTTAGACATAGATAATATTCGCAGCGAGAGTTGGTTGATTTTACATTAGTGTTTCGAGTTCAAGAACAATGCTTAATAATTCCTAACATTCTGTCTAGACCTGCAATTAGGATTCATCTGAGAATTTTCCTGAACCTGGCGTTTCGTCTCCTGAACTTACACCGCATTAATCTCGTTTACTTATTTCGCCTAGCTGCTTAGTTTACTTTTACATTATTCGACCTAGCATAATCTGAATTTAGAAACCTTAGTGTAGCATCTACTTCCCTTGGGATTCGATACCCCTTATACTTCGATTGCGTTTGCTGTGCACTTACAGTAGTTTTATTTGGGTAAAACCTGAGCCCTATCAACAAGGATTATGAAGGTGTAAGAAAAATAAATAACATATATATAAAAGTTACTTACCATATCTTCTTGGATTTGTTGATACGACTTCGGCCCTGATAAGTGGATGTGAGGACCGAGACCATTACGGTCAGACATACGAGCATTGGAATAGATGCTACTCCATTTCTGCGCTTCTTCAGTATCCCAATACTCAACCATCGTTTTCCAGAGAGTATCATTGATCCATTTAGGTCGCTCTCGACTAGTCCTCACGTTGCTAATCATGTCTTTCATCCGGCGTTGACATATCAGCTCAAAATACTCTGGAACTGTCTTTGTTATCAAGGAATTCCATGTGTGGGTTTTCTACAAAACAAAGAGAATAGAATGATGTTAGTGAAAGCAATACAAGTAAACCTATACGTGAAGCCTATAGGACTGAGAACAGTACCGCGAACTCGAGAAAATATCTTTCTTGTCTCTCCCGAGGCACACATGTCCAACTATAGTAGGGACCATCAAATTTGTTTGTAAAAACGTTAGTAATCTTCCGAACCAGCTTCGAATTTTTTTCGCGTGTAAACCTGCAAACACATGAAAACCAATCAAGTGGAGCATGTGTCTACACTCACACATGAAAACTCAACCTACTCAGACATCAAAACATCATGTAAAGATGTTAAATAAGCAAACCAGAAGCATGTGTCTACACTCAAACATCAAAACTTAACCTACTCAAGCTACGATTAACCATCAGAAGCATGTGTCTACACTCAAGACATCAAAACTAACCCTACTCAAAATATCAAGACCTCAGACAATTTGATAAACAATACAAACAATCTGATAAACAAAAAGCTGAAGAACAAGAGTCATACCAAGTCGAGTTTGGGGTCGGTTCGGGAGAGAAGACGGTGGTAAACTTATAACGGTCTGGCATCATTAGCAGAGCATTTAAAGCCCTCAACGTGTCCTCCTGGAGTTCCGGCAACACAGTCAAAGAATTGTCATGGAAGTTGTTACCTAGAGAAGATGGATGACTCTGAGCCTGCGAGTTATGAACATGAGACCCTGGAGCGTCCTGCAGTGGAGTCATTTGATTTTGTGGATTGTTGTGGACATCCGATGACGAATGAGTCGCATCGTCTTGACGTTGTTGATTACCGTAGTTATGGAAAAGGGACTGTGGTGGTGGAAAGTTCCGGAAATGTGGTGCTGCTGACGTTGATTGTTGGGGTAAATCGCGCAATGGCTCTTGGCGCCACAGAGGGGGAGGAATTTGGGCAGCCGGCGTGAAGTTGTTTTGACTCGGTAGACGGCTCGGTCTTGTCGCTGTAGTGGGGGGGGGGGGGTTGGTCCCTCCGGGTCTCTGTGAAATGTTGCGAACTATTGTTGCCCTCTTTCGTACTCGCTTAGTTGTAGACATCGTGTGAGAGATGGAGGAGTGAGAGATGGAGGAGTGAGAGATCGAGGAGTGATAGATCGAGGAGTGAGAGATCGAGGAGTGAGAGATCGAGAAGTGGATTCGGAAGTGAGAGATGGAGGGGATGGAGGAGAGGGTTCGAAGAAGATGAGAGATGGAGGAGAGGAATCAAAGAAGATGAGAAACCGAGAGAAATCAGATACGGATTAGGGTTACTAAGTGTTACGGAGAAGTGAGAGATCGAGGAGAGGATTCAGAAGTAGGAGATGGAGGAGATGGAGGAGAGGGTTCGAAGAAAATGAGAGATGGAGGAAAGGAATCGTAGACGAGGAGAAACCAAGAGGATTCGGAAGTGAGAGATGGAGGAGTGAGAGATCTAGGAGAGGATTCGGAAGTGAGAGATGGAGGAGAGGATTCAGAAGTGAGAGATGGAGGTGCAGGTTCGCTTGAGAGATGGAGGAGACGAATCGAAGAAGATGAGAAACCAGAGAGAATGAGATAGAGATTAGGGTTTTTTTATTTTTTTGTTTTGGTTTTGGTTTTGTGAAATCAAATTGATTTGCATGAAAGCCAAAATCAATTTACCAACCCCAAATTGATTTTGGTTTTGTGAAATCAAATTGATTTTGGTTTTGTGAAAAACATAAAAAACTGGTTTGGGTTTTAAAAAAATTTGGGTTTGGTTTTCATACAGATTACTTTGGTTTTAATTTACCAAATCAATTTACCAAACCCAAATTAATTTTGGTTTTGTGAAATCAAATTGATTTTGGTTTTGTGAAAAACATAAAAAACTGGTTTGGGTTTTAAAAAAATTTGGATTTGGTTTTCATACAAATTAATTTGGTTTTAAAGATTAATTTTGAGAAATTTGGAAATAGGTTACTTTTTGACTTTCTAATTAAGAGAATGGTACTTTTATCTTTTTATGAGAGAAAGAGGTAAAACATTGTTTACCTTTCTTTGTAATTACACTATAACCCTTCTCAATTTTAATTATTTACCTCAATGCCATTACACTAATAAAAAAAATTAAAATTAATTTTTTTATTTTCTTTCTTCTCTATTATCTTCTCTCCCGTTTATCTCCTCTCTATCCTCTATCCCTCCTCTCTCTCTCTCGTCTCTCTCTCTCCTCTCTTTCTCTCTCCTTTCTCTCTCTCTCATCTCTCTCTCCTCTCTCTCTCTCCCGTCACTCTTTTTCCCTTCTTTCTCCTCTCTCTCCTCTCTCTCTCCTCTCTCTACTCTCTCTCTCCCGGCTCTCTTTTTATATTCTCTCTCCTCTCTCTCCCCTCTCTCTCTCTTGTCTCTTTCTACTATCTCTTTCTCCTCTCTCTGTCTCTCTTGTCTCTCTCTCTCTCTCCCGTTTCTCTCTCTCGTCTCTCTTTCTCTCATGTCTCTCCATCTCTCTCCTCTCTCTCCCGTGTCTCTCTCTCCCATCTCTCACTCTCCTCTCTCTCTCTCTCCCATCTCTCACTCTCCTCTCTCTCTCTCCCGTCTCACTCTCTCTTGTCTCTCTCTCTCTTCTCAATCTCTCTCTCCCGTCTCTGTTTCTCTCCTCTCTCTCTCCGCTCTCTCTCCCGTCTCTAGCCCGTCTCTCTCTCTCTTTCTCTCCCGGCTCTCTCTCCTCTTTCTCTCTCGCTCTCCTCTCTCTCCCATATCTCTCTCCCGTGTATCTCTCTCCCTCGTACATGATGGTGACGGTGTACAAAAGAAGCGTATAATAGAGGTGTACACCACACCAAGAGACGTGTATACGATGGTGTACAAGAGAGGTGTACACCACACCAAGAGAGGTGTACACGATAGTGTACATTATTATATACACGATGGTGTACAAGAGAGGTGTACACGATGGTGTACAAGAGAGAAGGTGTACAAGAGAAGAGCGGTGTACACGATAGTGTACATGAGAGGTGTACACGATGGTGTACAAGAGAGGTGTACACGATGGTGATGGTGTACAAAATAAGCGTATAATAGAGGTGTACAATAGAAGTGTACACCACACCAAGAGACGCGTATACGATGGTGTACAAGAGAGGTGTACACGATAGTGTACATTATGATGTACACGATGGTATACAAGAGAGAAGATGTACAAGAGAGGTGTACACGATGGTGTACAAGAGAGAAGGAGTACAAGAGAAGAGCGGTGTACACGATAGTGTACATGACACGATGGTGTACAAGAGAGGTGTACAAGAGAGGTGTACAAGAGAAAAGAGGTGTACAAGAGAGGTGTACACGATAGTGTACAAAATAAGTGTACACCGATGGGTACAAGAGACGTGTACACAATGGTGTACAAGAGAAGAGAGGTGTACACAATGGTGTACAAGAGAAGGGAGGTGTACACAATGGTGTACAAGAGACGTGTACACAATGGTGTACAAGAGAAGAGAGGTGTACAAGAGAAGAGTTTTAGGGTTTAGGGTTTAGATTTAGGGTTTAGGGTTTAACGTTGAAGGTTTAGGGTTTAGGGTCTAGGGTTTAGGGTTTAGGGTCTAGGGCTTAGGTATTGTGGTTTAGGGTTTAGGGTTTAGGGTTTAGACCTTGGAATTTGTTAACTGCATTCCTCGTGATTACCCGTTGAACTGGATCACCCGAGTTATAAAAAAAAAAAATTTAAATTTCCATTTTTAAAAATTCGAAATTCTATATGTGCAGCAAAAAACAAATATTTTTTTCATTCATATATCATCATATAATTCATATTTTCAAATAAGATATATGAATTATAAAATTGAAGGAGAAATCAAATAAGAAAATGTAAGAAAGAGAAAATACTATTTTTTAATTCTCTTTTTCTCTCCACTCACACGTTTATTTTTTTGTTTTGAGGATTTATTTCTCTCACACTGGACTCCACCACAAACCACACATTTTTCTATCTCTATCTCTCTCTCACACACACACAATCGGTCTCTCTATCTCTCTCTAAGAGATAAGGGTAAATTGTCCACAATCTCTCTCTCACTTTCTCTTTTACCCTCTTTTCCAATTAAAAGATAGGTGTACCCATTTGGCGAATTAAAAGTTAAAAAGTATCCTATTTGCCAAGATACCCATTAATTTTAGGTTTGATTTTCATACAAATTAATTTGGTTTAAAAAATATTTGGGTCCAATATTAAAAATAATGTTGTTTCAGTTTTAATTTTTTAAAATTATGAATTATGATAAAATTAAAATGTAAAGTTATAATTTTATTACAAACTGATGTAATTAAAAATATTAAAAATCTTCTTCAATTTCATCATCATCAGATGATGATACATTACATCCAAATTCATCTTCTTGTTCAGCATCTCCGACATCGTAATCGAGATCTATTGGGTGTACTCCTCGTATCAAATTTTCGATTTCAATGTCCTCAATTGTAGTCAAAAGTATAACATCATCAGTTTCTTGTTGCAAAAGAGTCGGTTCCTTATCTTCGTATTGTCCTGCAACATTTTCTCTCGGATTTACCTTTACAATATTGAGCCATGCCCGCTTTGGTTTCTTTGTGTATGGATACGGGGTATAACAAACTTGATCTGCTTGAGATGCTACAATATCAATATAAAAAATATAAATACATAAATATATATATGATATCGATATTTAGAAAATATAAATACATATATATATATATATATACCTAGAATAAATGGTTCGTATTTAGTGTATTTTTTCGATGAAAGAACGTCAACAATGCCACCATTGCTCCTACGAGTGCCTCTACAAATAACATGGTCATACCACTTACACTTAAAAAGTGTAATTTTCAAATTGACCATCCCCTCATACTCGATTTGTATGATGTCAGCTAAAGTCCCGTAGAAATCAGCTTCGTCAGATGCATTCGTATAATTCTCTCCTTTAACACATACCCCATAGTTACATGTCTTTCGTCCCTCGCCGTAATTCTGCGTATAAAACAAATATCCTCTTGTGAAATAGATGGGCCAGGTTTTGGCCTTATTCACGGGCCCATGCACTATCTCTTGAACCCAAGTAGGAAAAGGATTTGTGGCGTTCCAGTAAGTAACATGCATATAGCTACAATATCAATATATATAAGTATAAAGATACATATATAATAGATCGTAGTTATGATTATTATTTAGACATACATAATCTTTCACCCATATAGGATATTCGTCAGCTCTTTTCGCATAGTGGTCTTTTTCAGAGAGTTCTGGATATTTTTGCAGAAATATAATCTTCTAACATACTATAGAAAACGAACACAAATATGAGAAATCATATATGTATTATATTAAAATGTTAGTTATAAGACATGTCATATTATACCTCTCAAACGACTTAAAATAATCACAATTTTGCAAAACATAGGCATGTGCACATTGGTAGTCTTTCTCTGAAAGCCATATTTCATGCATTTCCCCACTTGGACGACTTACGTGAGTGAAAATTAATTCACATTAGAATAGATAGCATGTGTCTGCAAATGTGATAAATTTTACCGTTTACCTTGATTTCGTTTGTATGTGATCAGCAAAGTAGTGCTCTTAGAAACAAGCTACCTCGTCATTGATATATGATTCAACAATCGATCATGCCTCATATATTTTGTTCTTTGTTTTTCCCTTCAATTTTTTGAAAAACCTTTTAAAAGGATACATCCACCTATATTACACAAGACCTCCTAGTTCAGCTTCGTAGGGGAGATGTATAGGCAGGTGCTCCATCACGTCAAAAAATGATGGTGGAAAAATCTTTTCCAAATTACATATGATTAAAACTATGTTTTGTTTCAGAATTTGGACGTGGCTTTTCTGCAAAGTTCTAAAACATAAGTCACGAAAAAATCCTCCAATCCCTACAATATATATTCAAACAAAAAATTAATGGTTACTATAAAATACTATAATCATATTTAAGTGTCGCATCTTATAGAAGTAAAAATAATTGATACTTGATAACGCAAGGTGGACGTTACGGTCTAGAAGTTCTGCAAAGATAAATGGGAGTAGCCGCTCCATAAAAACATGGCAATCATGACTCTTCATGCCTGAAAACTTTCCGTTAACCATATCAACACAACTAGCCAAGTCTGACGCATAACCATCTGAAAATTTCACCGCATGTTTCACACATTCCAATAAACTTGTTCTGCCTTTTTCTGTCAATGTGAATGCGGGAAAATGAGCTCTACCAACACTATCAACATGTAAGTGTGGCCGAGAACAAAATCGTTCTATATCCCTTCGTGACATGACGGTGTCTTTTGATTTACCCTTCACACTCATAAGAGTATTCATGATATTGCCAAAGAAATTCTTCTCTATATGCATCACATCAAGATTATGTCGGAGATTGAGATCTTTCCAGTACGGCAACTCCCAAAATATGCTTTTCTTGTGCCAGTTGTGCCAATTCCCATAGCCATCCTTCTTCTTTTCATGACCGATCCACCGCAGTTTTTTTATTTTCGGAGGATTAACACCATCTATCCGCTCGTAGTAAACTTGCTCACCTGTCAAAGCTTGAGATGGATACTTATTCATAGCGTTTTTTTCCATTCAAGAAGTCTTTTTATTTTTCCTCGGTGGATGATCATGAGGGCGAGGAAGAAATCTTCGGTGACAATCAAACCAACGCGTCTTCCTTCCATTAGGGAGATAAAATGATTGTGTTTCTTCCATGCAAATTGGGCAAGATAATTTACCATGAGTTGTCCATCCTGATAACATGCCATACGTCGGAAAGTCGCTTATCGTCTACATCAGCACTGCTTTCAGATTAAAATTTTGATTCAAGGATACATCGTATGCATTGACTCCATTAGACCATAATTCTTTTAACTCTTCAATAAGAGTCAGATATCCAAACTTGCTCGCGGATGATTTGGCCCAGAATTCAGAGTTGTAAGAAACAAGTACTCTGTATTCATGCACATACCATGGGATAAATTATATGGACTCAAGATCACAGGCCACAAAGAATGATTACGAGATATGCCAAATGGATTGAATCCATCTGTACATAATCCAAGATAGACATTATGGGGTTCTTCTGCAAACCGGAGATGTAGGTCTTGAAAACGTTTCCACTCCGCTGCATCAGACGGATGACACATTTCTCCCTCTTTTGCTTTGTGCTCAGCATGCCATCTCATTGTCGCTGTAATCTTCGCGCTTTGATACATTCTCTTCAATCTGTCAGTAATAGTTAGATACCACATATGACTATATGGAACTTTGGTTCTCTGTCGTCTGTTGTTAGGCTTCCATCTTGGTGCATCACAAAATTGACACTTATCCCACTTTTCATCCTCTTTCCAGAAGATCATACAATTTTTAATACAAACATCAATTGTATAATATGGGAGGCCTAAATTGCGCATCAATTTTTCTGTCTCGTAATGTGAACTAGTTGACTGGTTTCCGTCCGGTAAATACTCTGTCAACATCCCGCAAATCGAATCCACACACTTTTCACTCATATTATAATCTGCTTTATTTTGCAGGATCCGGGCAGCTAAAGATAACTGCGAGTGACTTTCATGATAACCCTCGTATAATGGATTTTTCGCTCCTTCTAACAAGTTGTAGAATTTTTTTGAATGGTTACGTACTAGTTCTTCTACATTCTGATAACTATCATCAGGATGATAGTTATCAAAATTGACGGTATCACGAAATGCATCGTTCACATTCTGATAACTACCATGTTCTTCTACATTCTGATAACTATCATCAGGATGATAGTTATCAAAATTGACGGTATCACGAAATGCATCGTTCACCATATTTACATGCCTATCTTCTACTACATTACCCACTTATTCACTCCCACTTATATGCGTCGTATTTACATAACTCACTCTAAATCTATATTGATTTCTTCTCCATGCTTATACCAAACATAGTAATTTGGCATAAATCCTCTACTATACAGATGATTCTAAACTTTTGACCACGAGATAAATTTATCGTTTTTGCAAACACTACAAGGGCAGTGAAACTTACCCCTATTGCTTTGCGCTAGAGGTTGTTTGTTTGCAAATGACATGAATTGATCGACCCCCGCTATAAACTCTGCTGAGAAATTCCATGTCTCTTCATCGATCCTCTTATACATCCAATCTCAAAAATTATCATAATTGTAATTTCTCGACATTACAATTACATAAAAAAACATTTTTTTTTTCAATCCAAATAATAATACTCTCTTTTTTTTTAATACTTTGAGTGTTTAAGGATGTGTGGATGAGTGTATGAGAGGAAGCAATGTGCGGTGGTTTGTAAATACAGACAAATTTTGCGACTAAACAACGACTGATTTACGACTACATAAGAAATTAGGTACACCAACCACAAAACGAAGAAAAAATAGTATACTGGTTTTTTTTTTTACATAAGAAATTTGGGCAACCGGCGTGAAGTTGTATTGACTCGGTAGACGGCTCGGTCTTGTCGCTGTAGTGAGGGGGGGGGGGTTGGTCCCTCCGGGTCTCTGTGAAATGTTGCGAACTATTGTTGCCCTCTTTCGTACTCGCTTAGTTGTAGACATCGTGTGAGAGATGGAGGAGTGAGAGATGGAGGAGTGAGAGATCGAGGAGTGATAGATCGAGGAGTGAGAGATCGAGGAGTGAGAGATCGAGAAGTGGATTCGGAAGTGAGAGATGGAGGGGATGGAGGAGAGGGTTCGAAGAAGATGAGAGATGGAGGAGAGGAATCAAAGAAGATGAGAAACCGAGAGAAATCAGATACGGATTAGGGTTACTAAGTGTTACGGAGAAGTGAGAGATCGTGAGAGATCGAGGAGAGGATTCAGAAGTAGGAGATGGAGGAGATGGAGGAGAGGGTTTGAAGAAAATGAGAGATGGAGGAAAGGAATCGTAGAAGAGGAGAAACCAAGAGGATTCGGAAGTGAGAGATGGAGGAGTGAGAGATCTAGGAGAGGATTCGGAAGTGAGAGATGGAGGAGAGGATTCAGAAGTGAGAGATGGAGGTGCAGGTTCGCTTGAGAGATGGAGGAGACGAATCGAAGAAGATGAGAAACCAGAGAGAATGAGATAGAGATTAGGGTTTTTTTATTTTTTTGTTTTGGTTTTGGTTTTGTGAAATCAAATTGATTTGCATGAAAGCCAAAATCAATTTACCAACCCCAAATTGATTTTGGTTTTGTGAAATCAAATTGATTTTGGGTTTGTGAAAAACATAAAAAACTGGTTTGGGTTTTAAAAAAATTTGGGTTTTGTTTTCATACAAATTAATTTGGTTTTAATTTACCAAATCAATTTACCAAACCCAAATTGATTTTGGTTTTGTGAAATCAAATTGATTTTGGTTTTGTGAAAAACATAAAAAACTGGTTTGGGTTTTAAAAAAATTTGGATTTGCTTTTCATACAAATTAATTTGGTTTTAAAGATTAATTTTGAGAAATTTGGAAATAGGTTACTTTTTGACTTTCTAATTAAGAGAATGGTACTTTTATCTTTTTATGAGAGAAAGAGGTAAAACATTGTTTACCTTTCTTTGTAATTACACTATAACCCTTCTCAATTTTAATTATTTACCTCAATGCCATTACACTAATAAAAAAAATTAAAATTAATTTTTTTATTTTCTTTCTTCTCTATTATCTTCTCTCCCGTTTATCTCCTCTCTATCCTCTATCCCTCCTCTCTCTCTCTCGTCTCTCTCTCTCCTCTCTTTCTCTCTCCTTTCTCTCTCTCTCATCTCTCTCTCCTCTCTCTCTCTCCCGTCACTCTTTTTCCCTTCTTTCTCCTCTCTCTCCTCTCTCTCTCCTCTCTCTACTCTCTCTCTCCCGGCTCTCTTTTTATATTCTCTCTCCTCTCTCTCCCCTCTCTCTCTCTTGTCTCTTTCTACTATCTCTTTCTCCTCTCTCTGTCTCTCTTGTCTCTCTCTCTCTCTCCCGTTTCTCTCTCTCGTCTCTCTTTCTCTCATGTCTCTCCATCTCTCTCCTCTCTCTCCCGTGTCTCTCTCTCCCATCTCTCACTCTCCTCTCTCTCTCTCTCCCATCTCTCACTCTCCTCTCTCTCTCTCCCGTCTCACTCTCTCTTGTCTCTCTCTCTCTTCTCAATCTCTCTCTCCCGTCTCTGTTTCTCTCCTCTCTCTCTCCGCTCTCTCTCCCGTCTCTAGCCCGTCTCTCTCTCTCTTTCTCTCCCGGCTCTCTCTCCTCTTTCTCTCTCGCTCTCCTCTCTCGCTCTCCTCTCTCTCCCATATCTCTCTCCCGTCTCTCTCTCTCTCCCGTACATGATGGTGATGGTGTAAAAAAAGAAGCATATAATAGAGGTGTACAATAGAAGTGTACACCACACCATGAGACATGTATACGATGGTGTACAAGAGAGGTGGACAAGAAAAGTGTACACGATGGTGTACAAGAGAGAAGGTGTACAAGAGAAGAGCGGTGTACACGATAGTGTACATGAGAGGTGTACACGATGGTGTACAAGAGAGGTGTACACGATGGTGATGGTGTACAAAATAAGCGTATAATAGAGGTGTACAATAGAAGTGTACACCACACCAAGAGACGCGTATACGATGGTGTACAAGAGAGGTGTACACGATAGTGTACATTATGATGTACACGATGGTATACAAGAGAGAAGATGTACAAGAGAGGTGTACACGATGGTGTACAAGAGAGAAGGAGTACAAGAGAAGAGCGGTGTACACGATAGTGTACATGACACGATGGTGTACAAGAGAGGTGTACAAGAGAGGTGTACAAGAGAAAAGAGGTGTACAAGAGAGGTGTACACGATAGTGTACAAAATAAGTGTACACCGATGGGTACAAGAGACGTGTACACAATGGTGTACAAGAGAAGAGAGGTGTACACAATGGTGTACAAGAGAAGGGAGGTGTACACAATGGTGTACAAGAGACGTGTACACAATGGTGTACAAGAGAAGAGAGGTGTACAAGAGAAGAGTTTTAGGGTTTAGGGTTTAGATTTAGGGTTTAGGGTTTAACGTTGAAGGTTTAGGGTTTAGGGTCTAGGGTTTAGGGTTTAGGGTCTAGGGCTTAGGTATTGTGGTTTAGGGTTTAGGGTTTAGGGTTTAGACCTTGGAATTTGTTAACTGCATTCCTCGTGATTACCCGTTGAACTGGATCACCCGAGTTATAAAAAAAAAAAATTTAAATTTCCATTTTTAAAAATTCGAAATTCTATATGTGCAGCAAAAAACAAATATTTTTTTCATTCATATATCATCATATAATTCATATTTTCAAATAAGATATATGAATTATAAAATTGAAGGAGAAATCAAATAAGAAAATGTAAGAAAGAGAAAATACTATTTTTTAATTCTCTTTTTCTCTCCACTCACACGTTTATTTTTTTGTTTTGAGGATTTATTTCTCTCACACTGGACTCCACCACAAACCACACATTTTTCTATCTCTATCTCTCTCTCACACACACACAATCGGTCTCTCTATCTCTCTCTAAGAGATAAGGGTAAATTGTCCACAATCTCTCTCTCACTTTCTCTTTTACCCTCTTTTCCAATTAAAAGATAGGTGTACCCATTTGGCGAATTAAAAGTTAAAAAGTATCCTATTTGCCAAGATACCCATTAATTTTAGGTTTGATTTTCATACAAATTAATTTGGTTTAAAAAATATTTGGGTCCAATATTAAAAATAATGTTGTTTCAGTTTTAATTTTTTAAAATTATGAATTATGATAAAATTAAAATGTAAAGTTATAATTTTATTACAAACTGATGTAATTAAAAATATTAAAAATCTTCTTCAATTTCATCATCATCAGATGATGATACATTACATCCAAATTCATCTTCTTGTTCAGCATCTCCGACATCGTAATCGAGATCTATTGGGTGTACTCCTCGTATCAAATTTTCGATTTCAATGTCCTCAATTGTAGTCAAAAGTACAACATCATCAGTTTCTTGTTGCAAAAGAGTCGGTTCCTTATCTTCGTATTGTCCTGCAACATTTTCTCTCGGATTTACCTTTACAATATTGAGCCATGCCCGCTTTGGTTTCTTTGTGTATGGATACGGGGTATAACAAACTTGATCCGCTTGAGATGCTACAATATCAATATAAAAAATATAAATACATAAATAAATATATGATATCGACATTTAAAAAATATAAATACATATATATATATATGTACCTAGAATAAATGGTTCTTATTTAGTGTATTTTCTCGATGAAAGAACGTCAACAATGCCACCATTGCTCCTACGAGTGCCTCTACAAATAACATGGTCATACCACTTACACTTAAAAAGTGTAATTTTCAAATTGACCATCCCCTCATACTCGATTTGTATGATGTCAGCTAAAGTCCCGTAGAAATCAGCTTCGTCAGATGCATTCGTATAATTCTCTCCTTTAACACATACCCCATAGTTACATGTCTTTCGTCCCTCGCCGTAATTCTGCGTATAAAACAAATATCCTCTTGTGAAATAGATGGGCCAGGTTTTGGCCTTATTCACGGGCCCATGCACTATCTCTTGAACCCAAGTAGGAAAAGGATTTGTGGCGTTCCAGTAAGTAACATGCATATAGCTACAATATCAATATATATAAGTATAAAGATACATATATAATAGATCGTAGTTATGATTATTATTTAGACATACATAATCTTTCACCCATATAGGATATTCGTCAGCTCTTTTCGCATAGTGGTCTTTTTCAGAGAGTTCTGGATATTTTTGCAGAAATATAATCTTCTAACATACTATAGAAAACGAACACAAATATGAGAAATCATATATGTATTATATTAAAATGTTAGTTATAAGACATGTCATATTATACCTCTCAAACGACTTAAAATAATCACAATTTT
>JAHZTW010000003.1:28236759-28278930 GCA_020283515.1 Alliaria petiolata
CAAGGGAACAAACCGTACCCTCCTGGTTTCATGCCACAGCAACAACAAACTCCAGCGCTAACTTAAGATTCGGTACAAGCAATGTTCCAACAAATTCTCCAAGGGCAAGCCTCTAACGATCAAAAATTTGTAGCCATGAACAATCGGCTATACTCGTCCCTCACTGAGGTCTCTACCCATATCAGCAACATTAATAACAAAATACGCCAGCTGGAGAAAGGAAAAGCTAGTACGAGCAGCCAAGGTACTCTACCCGATCAATGTGAGACTAATCCAAAGGAGTATGCGAATGTGATCACTCTAAGGAGTGGAAATGAAACCGCACCAACGTCTACAGCAAAACACAATGAGGACATTGTGATTCAAGAGGGGGAGAATGATCTTTCAAATGATCAAGAGATCACCTTCGACAATGTCTACATCGAAAGGGCAAGGAAGCGTTTTTGGAAAAACAAGTGGGGGAAACGAGTAAAGAAAAAAATATTTTCATACCTCCACCATACAAACCAAAGCTCCCCTTCCCTGGACGCTTCAATAAACAGCTGGTAGAGAAGCACAGAGCATTATTTGAAAAACATTTGAGAAACGTGGAGCTGAAATTGCCACTACTCGATTGTTTAGCCATGGTGCCGAAGTATGCAAAGTTTCTAAAGGATACACTCCCCAAGACAGCTAAGGGTTGCCAAGAGGTCATGGTGTTGAGCCAAGAATGCAGCGCAATCATCCACAAGGAGATAGCACCGAAAAAACTAGGAGATCCAGGCTCGTTCACAATACCTTGTGCGCTAGGGCCGTTGAGGTTTAGCAACTGTTTGTGCGACTTAGGGGCAAGCATTAATCTAATGCCCTACTCCATAGCAAAGAAGCTAGGCTTCACAAATTTTAAGGAGTGCAGAATCTCGTTGATCTTTGTCGAACGAAGTGTAAGGCTCCCGGTAGGAATGCTTGAAGACTTACCGGTGAGAATAAGCAATGTGAATGTCCCCACGGACTTTGTAGTTCTTGAAATGGATGAAGAACCTAAGGATCCCCTAATCCTTGGAAGACCATTCTTGGCAACTGCTGGAGCTATAATTGACGTCAAGAATGGGAACATTTCATTGCACTTGGGCAAGGACGTCAAGCTCAACTTCGACATTAATGAGGTTTTGAAGAAACCGACGATCGATGGACAAGTCTTCTACATATAAGCTATGGATATTTTAGCTGATGAATTGCTATAAGAATTGGGTCAAGAAGATCATCTACTAGTGGCGCTGAAAAAGGAGTGTGGAGAGTACGGCTACCTAAGTAATAAGACCCAAGAATACATTTGCATCCTTGACTCTCGCAAAACTGTCAAGGAGATCGACCAAGAGATCGAGCCACTCACTTGATCTGACGACAAGATCGACGGCCTGATCGATCAATCCACACGATCCAAAGAAGAGATCGACTGACAAACACGATCTCCCGCTCGATCGAAGGAAGAACGACTAGCCGATCGACCCATCAACTCGATCATGGCGGGGCAGACGCAAGAAGAAGCAACTATGGAGGCTCATGACTCGGGGTCTAAGGAAGCAAATGAGGACAGCGATCTCAACAAGAATCAAGAAGAGGACTGGAACGAGCTGCTAGCCCCAAAGGTGGACCTCAAGCAACTTCCAAAAGGGCTAAGGTATGCTTTCTTGGGTGCAAATGACACTTATCCTGTAATTGTGAATGAAGATCTAAGTGATGATGAGTTAGACTCACTCCTTAAGGAGTTGAGGAAGTATAAAAAGGCAATTGGTTATTCTTTGAGTGACATCAAAGGCCTTTCACCAATGCTTTGTACTCATAGGATTCACTTAGATAATGAAAACACATCCTCCATTGAACACCAAAGGCGCCTAAACCCAAATTTAAAAGAAGTGGTCAAGAAATAAATTTTAAAACTCTTAGAGGCTGGTGTGATATACCCAATCAGCGATAGCACATGGTTCTCTCGAGTCCATGTGATACCAAAGAAAGGAGGAATCACAGTTATAAAAAATGAGAAAGATGAGTTAATACCTTCTAGGATCATAACTGGTCATAGACTGTGTATTGACTATAGAAAACTCAACTTGGCCACAAGAAAAGATCACTTCCCTCTCCCTTTCATTGACCAAATGCTAGAAAGGCTAGCCAATCACCAATACTACTGTTTTCTAGATGGCTATAGTGGTTTCTTTCAAATCCCAATTCGCCCAAATGACCAAGAAAAAACCACTTTCACTTGTCCATATGGAACTTTTGCATATAGGAGAATGCATTTTGGGCTTTGTAATGCTCCAGCCACATTTCAAAGATTCATGATGTCCATATTTTCTGACTTGATTGAGGAAATGGTTGAGGTATTCATGTATGATTTTTCTGTGTATGGCTCTTCCTTTGGTATTTGCTTGTCTAATTTGTGCAGGGTGCTTAAGAGGTGTGAGGAGACCAATCTCGTGCTCAACTGGGAGAAATGCCACTTTATGGTCAGAGAAGGGATAGTTCTTGGCCACAAGATTTAAGAGAAGGGCATAGAAGTTGATAGAGCAAAAATCGAAGTTATGGTGAACCTAGTGCCTCCAGTGAATGTTAGAGGGATAAGGAGATTCTTGGGGCATGCTGGTTTCTACAGAAGGTTTATTAAAGACTTCTCCAAGATAGCACATCCTCTTACAAGGCTACTGTGCAAAGAAACCGAATTCAGCTTTAATGGAGAATGCCTTCAAGCCTTTAAGACCAACAAGGAAGCACTTGTCAGCGCACCTATAGTTAAAGCTCCGGATTGGGAGTTGCCCTTTGAAATTATGTGTGATGCAAGCGACTATGCTGTGGGTGCTGTATTGGGTCAGAGGAAGGACAAAAAAGTTGCATGTAATCTACTATGCAAGCCGCACCTTGGATGATGCACATATCAAATATGCCACCACCGAAAAAGAGCTTATAGCCGTGGTCTTTGCATTTGAGAAGTTTAGATCTTACTTGGTGGGTTCTAAGGTCATTGTGTATACTGACCATGCTGCCTTGAGGTACATATACTCCAAGAAAGACACCAAGCCTAGACTCTTGAGATGGATCCTTCTCTTGCAAGAGTTTGACATGGAGATCAAAGACAAGAAGGGTATAGAGAATGGCGTTGCAGATCATCTTTCAAGGATGAGAGTGGAAGAAATCCTACCTTTAGACGACTCACTCCCTGAAGAGCAGCTCATGATGATCAATACCGTGGTATGTGCAAAGCTAGAAGACAAACTTGAAGAAGTTTTGAGCCTAAAAGAAGAAAATCTCCCTTGTTATGCGGATATTGTCAACTTTTTAGCGTGTGGGGAAGAGCCTACTCATTTGGACCGGTACCACAAGAACAAATTCATGAGAGACGTCTCACACTACTTCTGGGATGAGCCTTACCTGTACACAAGGTGTGTGGACAGTATGTACCGAAGATGCGTCACAAGAGAAGAAGCAGGAGACATACTTCTACATTGCCACGGTATGTCCTATGTGGGCTATTTTGCGAGTTTCAAAACTGCTACAAAGGTTCTCCAAGCTGGGTTTTGGTGGCCTACACTCTTCAAGGATTCGCATGAATTCTTCAAGTCATGTGAAGCATGCCAAAGAACCGGGAACACCACCAAAAGAAACGAGATGCCACAATCAGCAATCTTTGAAGTAGAGATCTTCGACGTGTGGGGGATCGATTTTATGGGCCCGTTTCCATCATCATATGGCAACAAGTACATTCTTGTAGCAGTAGACTATGTGTCTAAATGGGTGGAAGCCATGGCCTCACCAACAAACGATTAAAAAATAGTGGTAAAACTCTTCAAAACGATCATCTTTCCAAGATTTGGAGTCCCTAAGATGGTGATTAGCGATGGAGGCAGCCACTTCATCAACAAAATTTTGGAAGGCCTCTTGAGAAAACATGGTGTTAAGAACAAGGTGGCCACGCCCTATCACCCTCAAACAAGCGGCCAAGTGGAGGTTTCGAATAGACAAATCAAGTCTATACTGGAGAAGACCGTGGGAATGACTAGAAAAGATTGGTCTAGCAAGCTAGATGACACTCTATGGGCGTATAGAACGGCATACAAAACTCCCATTGGAACCACGCCTTTCAACCTCCTCTATGGCAAATCTTGTCACCTTCCTGTGGAATTAGAACACAAGGCTCTTTGGACAGTAAAGCAACTCAACTACAATCTCAAGACCGCCCAAGAGAAGAGGTTAGTGCAACTTCAAGAGCTTGATGAAATAAGGATGGATGCTTATGAAAGCGCCAAGATTTTCAAGGAAAGGACCAAAGCCTTTCATGACAAGAAACTGGTGCACAAGGAGCTCAAAGAGGGAAGCATGGTTCTACTTTACAACTCAAGATTGAAGCTATTCCCCGGGAAGCTCAAGTCTAGGTGGTCCGGGCCGTTCGAGATAAGAGAGGTACTACCATATGGAGCTATAACTTTGGTTGGGAAAAATGGGGAGCATTTCACAGTGAATGGGCACAGAGTCAAGCCCTACATGGCGAGTGACTAGAGTAAGGAGAGCACCACATTGCCTCTCCAAGACCCCCCACTAGCCTAACCAAGTAAATTCAAGCTTAGAGACTTAAAACAAGCGCACTTAGGAGGCAATCCCATGACTATCATTGTATATATTTTGTTTCAATTTTATGCTTTCTGCTTTAAGTGTGTAGGTGCAAGGAAACAAGAGCCAAGAAACACGTTCGTAAGTTCTACAAGTCAAAGAGAAGAAAGGCATGAGGAGACGATCGAGTGTAAGATCGGGTGATATCACTCGATCGAGAGCCAAGATCGATCAAGAGATCGACCAACCACTCGATCGTGAGCCAAGATCGATCAAGAGATCGACCCAATCACTCGATCAGAGTAAGTTGAGCAAGAGATCGAGTGGTAGATCGACTGAACCACTCGATCGTCTGCCAAGGGGAGTTTTTCAAATTTCCCCCTCTTTCTCTTTCCCTCCTACTTTTGAATTTGAATTTGAATTTGGTCAAAGAGGCTCCTCTGAACTTTGATAATTGAGCTTTGTCCAAATTTAAAACCCCACTTGCTTGCATGAATCCAAACATTCCCTTCTTTATCAAAACCACACATCCACTCTCTCCTCTCCTTACATTAAAATCGATTTTTACAAATCAGAAAGAGAGAGTGAGTTTTTCTGGTTTTCTAAAGAGGAAGAGCTTCTTATTTTCATCAACTTGCAAAGGTACTATGGCACCAAGGAAAAGAAGTAGAGCTATGGCTGCACAAGAAGAGACACATCAAGAGGTTGAAGAAACGGCTAAGTGGAGCAAAGAAGAAAAGAAAACAAGGAGGAGGCTAGAGAGGTTGCGTTTTGAACATACAAAATTTGCAAGTAGGGAGTTCTTGCGATGGCTAGGATTGTTGGAAGGGTTTGATGAGCTTCTCACTAACATGGGGCTTGCATATCTTTCACGGATGGACTGTCCCACCCACCCCGAAGCCACGTTTCACTTCCTCTCCACGTTGGATTGCGAGTATGAAAACCCAAACGTCCCAACTCCAACCGAAGGCCTTATCACATTCAAAATCCGCAAGCAAGCCTACTGTCTCTCTATCCCCGAGCTATGCCAAGCTTATGGACTCAATGCAGCAGCAGACCTTGTGGAGTTCCCACAATTCAAATCCGCAAGCAAGCTATGAGACTTGATTAGCGATGGAGATTACAAGTCCAATACCGCCAAAATCGCGAAGGTGTGAAATCCTTTGCTAAGATACACTCTGAAGCTGGTAGCCAACACATTCAGTGGGAGGTCCACGACATCAACGGTGACAAAGAACGAGATGTGCTTCCTTTTCCAAGGAGTTAAAAATGTCCTATGCAATAGCGAGAGGAGTGATGAACCAATGGAGGATGATCTTGGAGATAATGTTAACTATGGATGCATCCTGGCTTCATCCTTGCTCAGATACAAAGCTTGGGCCATTAGATGCAAGGCAACATCAACACTCATTGGCGGTTTTCTCACGCCACTGTTTGTACAAGCGGGAGTACCACTTACCGAGTTCACACCATGCGCGGAACATGCATACATGGATCAAGCCTACATGATCAACACGGATTTCTTAGGACCTACTCCAGCTCCAGGTTACTATGCATACCTGTTCCACAATGAAGAGCATGAGAAGAAGACCTTCATCTTACCAACCCGGGGGAAACTCTAGCTAATAGCGTCGGCAACATCGAGTTCTTGCCTACTGAAGAAGAGTGTTTTGCGCCTCTTGGAGGCGTGGCAACAGCACCCCAGCCGACCCAATCATCTCCAGAATCTCCTCCCACAGACGCTGATATGCCCTCAAGCTTCGAACTCCCGAAATTGGACTTTGAGCCGCACACCAAAACCGAAAAACTCCTTGCCTCGGTTTTGGAGATTCAGCGCAAAGTAAACAAATGGCAAGGCAAAATGATCAAGAAGCTGGTGAGGAAGGTCAAAGTCCTTCAAGGGAGAAACTCTTCAGAGATAACATTGAGTGATGAAGGTGAACAAGTAGGCACCACGGCAGCAAGACACTCAACCGGAGGAATACATATCCGTGAACCAGACGATTTCCAGGCTCAAGGACAAGGGAATACTCCATGACATAGCAAGAAAGAGCAGGAGAACCGGAGCAACCTCAAGCTCCGGCCATCTCTAGCTCCAAGGTACCAAAAACGCCAAACTTTGTACATAACATGCATTTTTATTTTTATTTGTTTGTTTCTTCTCTTAAATTTGTTTAACACCGAGACGGTGTCATTCAAGTTTGGGGGAGGAGAGTTTGTGCTTTGACATATTTTATTTGATCTTTTTTTTTTTTTGAGTCTTCTTGCATTCATAAAAAATTTGCATAGAAAAATACAAAAAATCATAAAAAATCATAAAAATTTCGAAACAAATCCATATAGCTTGCATTTGCATTTCCAAATATTGTAGGATTGAGTCTATATTTTTATCATATAAGTTGCATCACTCATATGCATAGGGGGCAATGATGAAAAATTTCCTTTAAAAAAGTGTTTTAAGCTCATGTATTGGTTCAAGGCCCTAGTTAGTAGTTCTTTGATGCCTTGTGCAACTTTGAAATTAAGTTCTAACCATGCTTAGACCATTTGATTCGATTTTCTTGGCTTAAAGTTGAAAAAAAAACATGAATTGAATTCTTACTTAAAAATCGGAACCTTAACATGAACATCTAATTATCATGCTTGTGCAATTGAAAAAGAATACATGGATTACAAAAAAAATATTTAGGCTTTTTTATTCACTTCACCACTATTTGTAAGCCTAAATAGAATACCACACCTTGACCCTTGCCTTATTTCAAGCCAAATTTCGTGTGTGATTGCAAATTGTGAGGCCTTATTTTCTATTTGAACTTAGCATAAAGTGTTAGGTTTTGGGCGACATGCTTAGGCTCTCATAATGTTACTAGCTTTACATTTTGAAGCTAGTTTTAGGTTGGTTTGGGAATTGGGAGTTCACGGGTTTGAAATAAAGAAGGTATTAAGGAAAAAGATAAAAAAAGGATACATATTTCTAGTGGTTAATCTTGATTTGTGATGAGAAAAAGCTCAAGTTAAAAAGAAAATAAAAAGAGTCCTAGTGGCCAAATGCATAAAAGAAATATTTTTAGAAGGCTATCAATAGAAAAGAAAAAGAGCTAATATTTATGACCTTACCACTAGCCTTAAGCAAAGTTTATGAAATTTCCCTAAAAAAAAAGTGTTTGATGATGTTCTTGTGGGTTTAAGCTTGGCGTGAATAGCCTTGTTGATTTGGGTAGTTTCTAGAGGATGAGTGAGCTTGGAAAGTATAAAAATGATTGAGAGAGGGATTAGGATCATTGTTAGTATGCTTGGGTAGATGTGAGTCTAGTTATGTATGCATACATTGCCTTTTACCTTTAGTATTATGTATAAGTTCAAACATTTTTGAGAGAAACCATTGCTTGGATTACCCATTTGAATGAGATCATTTTTATCTCATAACCTTAACCCTTGCCAAATGTATTCGGTTTTAAAATGCACAAGTATGATTCACGGTTTGGAGCTCTTAATGAATGTTAAAGGTTTTGATTCTTGGATTGCTTGGAATAAACAAGTCATGATTTGAATTTTGATTTGTGATGATTATGACTAAGTCCTTTCGAGTAAATGCTTGTATACTGCATCCTAGAACTGAGAACAAGGACCTTTGAATTAATACATTTGAAAAACACTTTTGGATTTGAGCCCCCAATTTTTTTCATCTCTTCCTAGCTTGAATTTTGTTTGCTTGAGGGCAAGCAAAAGGCAAGTTTGGGGGAGTTGATATACTCATATATTTCGCATATTTAGCTTGCATTTAGAATAGGTTTTTCATGTTTTCATCATTCATAATGGACTAGTTTGTATCATTTGTACCATTTTAAGTCCTAGAACACTTTGCATTAGAATTTGCATGGTTTCTTGCATATCTGCATCCTTTTCAGGCTGTTTAGAGTTCTTGGAGTTGTGATGGGTGCTAAGCATTAACAAGAAGATGAAAGAAGAGCATAAAAGTTGGCAGAAATCAAAAAGAAAACTTGGACAAAAGAAAAGGAGCAAAGATCGACCGCAAGATCGACCAAGGCCAGTCGATTCAGCCAAGATCGAGAGGTAGATCGAGCAGAACTACTCGATCTAGGAATAGATCGACAGCATGATCGACCAAACTGAACCGATCCAAAGAAGATCGACTGACCGATCGACTGGATCACCCGAACCAAACACTGATCGAGTCAAAGATCGACCAACTGACTCGATCCAAAAGTAGATCGACGGACCGATCGACTGAACCACTCGAACCATCTGAAGTTGACCCAGAAAAGTTTTTATGCTTTAGTGAAAGTGGTAGACATACTTTCTGTCTCTTGCCCCTTGTCTCTTGCCCCTTAACCCCTCTTTTTAGGCCAAGAGCCATATTTAAAACTCTATATAAAGAGTGTGTGTGTGCTTGTAATAAATCATTCAGTTTTCAATCATCTCTTCTAAGTCTAAATAAGTCAAGAAAAATTCTTATTCTCTTTAAATTCTTCTTAGTGTTCTTGTAAGTTTCTCTAGTTCTTGAGTATTTTTAAGAACTCTTAAGTTTTTCTATATAACTTATTTATAGTTTTTATAAAATCTCTTTTTAATTTTTATTCTAATGTCAAGTCTTTCTTCTTAAATCTCGAAAAACTCTTTGTGAAAATTGTTTGTCTCTTTATTTTTCATAGTATTTTCTAGTATCAAGTCTCTCTTTTAAGTTTCATCGATTGTGTTCATCAGCTCTAAACTTATGTTTAAGAGAGGGTTAAACATGTCTTGTGAGTAATTCACTAAGGTTTGGGGTTCGGATGATTAAGGGGGTTGAAAATTAGATTTTTGGGTATTTTATTTTTCTTCATCTAATTCTCTTCTTGGATTTGGGGGTTTAAAGCCTAGAGACTCTTGAGAAAGATCTCTTTGATTCAAGGGATTTCCTTATCTCAAAAATACTTAGGAAATCCCCTAAAACCAAATCCAAGATATTAATCTTTCCCTTCTTATACACCATGGATGTAAGGGGGTTTAGTAAGGCCATTATTTAAGATCAAGGCTTAATGTTCTTCACCCTATCTTTCCACCAAACATCATGGGTTAGGAGGAAAGGGTGAAGAAAGGATTTACACCATACACCATGGGTAAATCTAATATAGCTTCTTAAGGCTTAGAGATAGCACCTTAGTGTGTAAAAATATGTTTTCAAAACCCCAAGTTCGAATTTTCAACCTCCCTAAGAATGAATCCCAACCTTGAATCTGTTTTTAATATTTAAACTTAAAACCTTCTTCCTTTAGCTTTGTGTTTAAATACTTTAACTAAAACTCTCCTAGATAAGTTTAATTTGGCTTTATGGTTTCTATAAATTTGTAAAATTGTGTTTTTAATATTTTTTGTATTTTACAAATTGCTTAGGGTCTTTCTTTACTGTCTGGTTTGATTTTGTTAGTTGTTTTATTTTTAGTAATTTTTGTTTAATCTAGCTACTCACCATCAAATCTATTAATAAATCCGGTTTTAGATTTAGATTTTGTAAAACTGTTGAATCGAATGTCTAGTTGTTTAAAAGTGATCTATTAGTTGTATAACCCTTCAGTAGGGATTTTAAAATAGTTTTCATCTTTATTTTATAATTGCAAATAGTTTTTAGAGAATTTCTCCCCATTTAACTCGAATCTGCTTAGCTTTATTTCAAGCTCTTATATTCTTAATACCTTTCACACCTTTGTTTGGATTGATGACCTGAAGTACTACAATGACATAGACAAGCTTTAGGTTTTGTTTAACCTGCTAAAAAGCTAGTTATCAGTAATGTAGTCCTGCAGCAACAGTACCTGGCGAATAGATATGCTCGTTATTCGGAGTTGATGCATGTACTCCTTGTTGCCGAGCAAAATAACGAACTGGTGATGATGAACCATCAAAGCCGTCCAACTGGATCTGCACCATTCCCAGAAGCGAATGTTCCATCATCCAAGTATAATAATTGGGAAGGACGTGGATGCGGATGCGGTCAATATCGTGGTCGAGGTCGTGGACGTGGACGTGGTCACGGACGAGGATACCGTCCTAATGATTCCAATAATGGAAATGATGATGGCCGGGAAATTAAAAAGAAAAAAGAAATGGTTTGTTACAGATGCGGCATGAAGGGACATTGGGTACGTACATGTCGTACGCCCAAACATTTAGTCGATCTGTAACGGGAGTCACAAAAGGCAAAAGAGAAAGAAAGTGAAACCAACTTTATTTCTGGTGAACCCGAACTTTCGTTTCATGTCCTGAATGATGACATTCATCTTGATGTGATAGATTTCCTGGTTGATCCCGAAGAATCAACGGAAACGAAGCGACAAAAAATCGATGTAATATGATGTCTTCCTGAAGAAGACAAGAAAATCAAAAGTTTAATGTATTTAGTGTTTTATGTACTTTTGTGTTTTTGTTGTAAAATAAGTTTTATTATAAAATAAGTACTTTTATAACATAAGTCTTCGTTTTAATTAAAAGTTTATTAATGCATCTTTTATGAATATTTTAAATTCAGAAAATGCCAGAATTTGAGACATGGGATGGAGATATATGTCTGGCTGACAGTGCGACAACGCACACGATTATTAAAGATAAAAAGTATTTCTCCTGTCTCAAAATGAAAGATTCCGCCGGAAGCGTGAATACAATATATGGTAATGCAAAAATTATTATGGGCTCCGGAAGAGTCAATTTTTCAATGCCAAGGGGAACGAAGTTTGAAATAAATGATGTGTTTTATTCCTCAGAGTCTTACAGAAACTTGTTAAGTTTCAAAGATATTCACAGGAATGAATATCATGTAGAGACTATGAATAAAAAAGGCATTGAATACCTTTGCATTACATCGGATAGGAAACATATATTGGAAGAATTAAAAATGTTATCCTCCGGATTATATATTGCACAAAAATAAATATGACTGAATTATATGTTACAGTAAACCCGAAGTTTACTAGTACATTCAAAATCTGGCATGAAAGACTAGGGCATCCTGGTTCAGTCATGATGAGAAAGATTGTGCAAAATTCTAATGGCCATCCGTTGAAAAACAAGAAAATTTTGAAAACGGGTGAGTTTTTATGTAATGAATGTTCTCGAGGAAAACTCATTACTCGGCCATCGCGAGCCAAAGTTGGGAATGTTTCACCAAATTTTTTGAAAAGAATACATGGTGAAATATGTGGGCCGATCCACCCACAATGCGGGCCGTTTCAATATTTTATGGTATTAATTGACGCATCCATCAGATGGTCACACGTGTGTCTATTGACAACACGAAATACGGCTTACGCTAAGTTCATTGCTCAAATAATCAGGTTGAGAGCGCAATTTCATGATTATGCCATAAAGAGAGTAAGATTGGATAACGCTGGTGAATTCCCTTCACAAGTGTTTAATGATTATTGTATGTCTTTGGAAATCGATGTTGAACATCCGGTTCCACATGTTCATACACAAAATGGCATGGCTGAGTCATTGATTAAACGGTTGCAATTGATTGCAAGACCGTTAATATTGAGAACAAAGCTCCAAATTAATGTTTGGGGACATGCTATTTTGCATGCTGCGGCACTGCTCCAGATACGGCCAAGTGCATATAATGAATATTCTCCATTACAGTTAGTATCTGGTCAGGAGCCAAATATATCCCATCTTCGTGTTTTTGGAAGTGCGGTTTATGACCCGATAGCCCCACCGCAAAGAACAAAAAAGGGGCCGCAAAGAAGATTGGGAATATACATCGGTTATACATCACCAAGTATAATTCGGTATCTGGAACCAAAAAATGGTGATATGTTTACGGCACATTTTGCCGATTGCCATTTTAATGAAGATGAATTTCCAGCGTTAGGGGGAGGAATTAAAGAAATTCCAAAGGATGTTACATGGTGCACAACGTCTTTATTGCACCTTGATCCTCCTACGAATCAACGTGAGCTGGAAGTTCAGAAAATTGTACATTTACAAAATATGGCAAACCAGTTACCGGATGCGTTTACAGATACAAAAAGGGTGACAAAGTCATATATCCCCGCTGCGAATGTTCCATCAAGAATTATTGTTCCTGAAGAACAAATTGATGGGAACACAGCAAATGAACATAGGGTTCAGTTGAAAAGGGGAAGACCGATGGGTTCTAAAGATAGAAATCCCTGAAAGAAAAAGAATATGGGAGAACAAAGTAAAAAGGTTCCAGAAGAACCATTTAAAGAAAAATGTCAAGAAGACATAAGTGAAAGGGTTCCAGAAGAACCACATCTGGAAGAAAGTCCAGAAGATGAAAATGAAACAGAGAAATATGAGATTTCCATCAATTATGCCCAAAATGGAGAATTATGGATCATAGATAAAATAAAAGATATTGATAGAATATTCTCTTTTTACGTATCTAAAGAGCTTGATCATGAAGGTGATGATCCAGATTCAAGGTCCATATTAGAATGTCAGAAAAGACATGATTGGGAGAAATGGAAGATGGCCATAGAAACAAAATTATTCTCCCTCAATAAAAGAAATGTCTTTGGACCTATTGTCACAACACCAGAACATGTGATGCCGGTCGGATACAAATGGGTTTTTGTAAGAAAGAGAAATGAGAAAAATGAGGTCACAAGGTATAAAGTCCGACTTGTGGCACAAGGTTTTTCTCAAAGACCGGGAATTGATTATGAGGAAACATATTCTCCGGTAATGGATGCAATAACATTTAGATTCTTAATGAGTCTAGCAGCATCTAAAAACCTGGACATGTATCTGATGGATGTTGTGACAGCATATCTATATGGAGCACTTGATAATGAAATATATATATGAAAATCCCTGAAGGATTTAAAATGCCGGAATCATTAAGATCAAACTCGAAAGAGATTTATGCGATCAAGTTACAGCGATCAATTTACGGATTAAAGCAATCTGGACGCATGTGGTATAATCGCTTAAGTGAATACTTGTTGAGTAAAGGTTACATCAACAATGCGATATGCCCTTGTGTTTTTATTAAGAAAGATTTATTTGGGTTTGTGATTATTGCTGTTTATGTTGATGACCTGAACATAATCGGAACTCAAAAAGAGATTGATGATGCAAGAAGATTTCGAAATGAAAGATCTTCGAAAGACAAAGTTTTGTCTTGGGCTCCAGATAGAGCATTTCCAAGACGAAATATTTGTGTATCAATCAAATTATACGAAAAGGATTATAAAACGCTTTAATATGGATAAAGCGACTTCTTTGAGTACTCCGATGGTCAATAGATCGCTTGATGTTAATAAAGATCCATTTCGACCTTGTGAGGATAGCGAAGAAATATTAGGTCCTGAAGTACCTTATATGAGCGCTATCGGTGNACCTTGTGAGGATAGCGAAGAAATATTAGGTCCTGAAGTACCTTATATGAGCGCTATCGGTGGGCTTATGTATCTTGCAAATTGTACTCGACCGGATATAGCTTTTGCTACAAATTTACTTGCAAGATACAGCTCATCTCCTACTCGTCGACATTGGAACGGAATAAAACATATATTCTGTTACCTACAAGGTACGATTGACTTTGGCTTATTTTATTCTAGAAACGTCGAAGTTGGTCTGGTTGGTTTTGCAGATGCAGGATATTTATCAGATCCGCACAAGGCTCGATCGCAAGCTGGATATGTTTTCACAATTGGTGGAACTGCGATCTCTTGGCGTTCACAAAAACAAACTTTGGTTGCAACTTCTTCAAATTATGCAGAAACTATTGCATTACATGAAGCTTGTAGGGAATGCGTATGGCTCAGATCTTTTATTCATCACATAAAAGAAACAAACGGAATAGAGACAAAGAAGGAGCCAACAAAAATATTTGAAGATAATGTTGCATGTGTCGCACAACTTAAAGAAGGATATATCAAGAGTGATCGAGAAGAATCAAGAAGTGGACATTCAATATGTTCGGTCATGTGACAATACCGCCGATTTATTTACGAAGGCGCATCCTACTAGAACATTCAGAAAGCACGTTCAAAGTATTGGAATGCATCATTTAAGAGATCTATGAAGAGAAATTGATATCCATCATTTCCAGGGGGAGATTATGTCACTGTACTCTTTTTTCTTTGTTATGATTTTTATCCCTTTGGATTTTTCAATAATAAAGTTTTTAACGAGCCAGTACATAATTTATCATTAGTGATGGATAATCAAGGGGGAGTGTTAACCGACTAAGTTTCACCGACTTGAAATACTTTATTGTTATTTCTCTACTATAAATATGTAACGAAGTAGCAAGATGTGAGATAATAAGAAGCATCCACTTTACTCTCTTCTCTCTCCTACATCCCCACCTCCATCTCTCTCTCTTACATCTTTCATCTCACAGTCAATCTCTCTCACATATATTATAAATAAATAATAATATAACATTATTCTTTTTTTTTTATCTACTTTGTACACAAACGTTCTATTTATTGATTTATAAATTTTACATTTTAACAAAAAAAAAACTTTCATTGATAACTACTTTAATATCAATAAATATATTATTTTTTATCTTGTTTTCTAAAGTGACTTAAAATTTTTGTTTTATAAAGTGCCTTCTTAACTCTGTAATAATAAAATAACTTTAAATAATAATAGCAACAAATAATATTTGAAAGTTCCTAATCTCGTTTACATTAACATTAACAATGACATTTGATATCAATTTTAATAAACTCAAAACAAAAAGATTCATTCTCTTTTTCTCAAATCAATTCACCGTTCAACCAACACACATTGGACAAAAAAGAATTCAAAACCAAAAATTTTAGGAACTGAACAGAAACTGGTAATTCGATTATGAAAAAAAAATATACAAGAGTTTTCCATTAATTAGAGACACAACAAAAAGTTTAGATAACCGAACGAGTTCGAAAAATTTTCTGCTAAAATATTTTTTCACTCTTTTTTGTGCAAATACTTTCCATTCATTTAAAGTTTGATGTTACAACGGTAAGGAAGAGTTATCACAACTCTTAATACAATAAAACTTGAAAGCAGTAAAAGATAAGGCTGAAAAATCAGCAAAGTTAAGTGACACCGAATCACGAAAATTATCTGGATGCGTCAGCATAAAGTTCATGGCCAAGCCGGAATGAGTTAACTTAGTCAATTTAACTTGTGACGTTGAAAGATTGTCCCTACCTCCGAGTCTCATCGAAACTAAACTCGTTGCATCTTCTGATCCTGTGAAAACCGCTACACAATATGAAAAATTGGTTAGGGGAATGAAACATTTTCTCGGCTTTGAAACCACAGAAAATTATCCTCTCATAGAGAGAAAAGGTGGTGGTAAAATTATCTTCCCAAAAGATGAGGATGATGAAACCTATCTTTCCCATAGGGAGGAAGTTGATCCAAATAGATTCGTCATAAAGGAGAACATTAGAATCGGTCTCTCCGTTGTAACGGAGGAAAGCACCCGAAGGTAAGAGCCAGAGCTAGATTTGGCATTGACAAGGTGGCGCAGCGTAGGGTTCGGTAATTCAGCTCGATCTAGGGATTTTAGATAATCTCTAGAGACCTGACTTCATGTATTAATGAATTTAATCAAATCAATGCAAGGCTTCTTGTATCGATGAACTTAATCAAATCAATGCAAGGCAAAGAGAAAAACTCTTGTTTATTATTCAAAGTCTGCGTTATGAAAAAGACAATGTTAAGCCTTATATAGGCGTGAAGTTCTAAAACAAAAAGGAAAAAAACAATAGTGTAAAAGGAAACAATTAGAAAAAGGAAAAGACTAAAAAAAGGAAAACATCCTTATGCTTCTAGTTTCTTGTTTGTCAGGTTATTGTGATGATGATGACGCTACATCAGGTCCCTCGGGGTTGAAAGGATTCGACCTCGAATCTGGAAGTGGGTCAGGCGGTACATAACGAGAGAGATAGCGTACATTAAACACATCGGAAGTGTTAACACCAGCAGGTAACTGTAGACGATAAGCATTGTCGTTGATGCGCTCAAGAATCTCAAGTGGACCAATCTTTTTAGCTTTAAGCTTGTTATATTCTCGAGATGGCATCTGATCCTTTGTAATTACTACCCATACCAAGTCACCAACATCAAAAACGAGTCGACGGCGATGCAAGTCAGCTGCAAGTTTATACTTAGTAGTCGCAAATTCTAAGTTGGTCATTGTTTGTGCATGAACCGTGGTGATTGCATCAACAAATGTCGCAGCTTCGCCATGTAGTCTTGTACGCTCAGGAAGATTAGATAAAGCGGTGGGGCTGCGCGGAATTACACCATAGATGATCTGAAACGGGCTGAAACCTTCACTACAGTTAATAGCGTGATTATGTGCAAACTCCGCTTGAGAAAGTTTGGCATCCCAAGTACGAATGGCATCTCCGACGAGGCACCGAAGAAGATTACCCAAAGAACGATTAGTGACCTCTGTTTGACCATCAGACTGTGGATGATAAGCAGAACTCATGTCAAGACTAGTATCAAGAAGCTTCCAAAGAGAACGCCAAAAATGACCCAGAAATCGTGAATCGCGATCGAAAACAATGGAAAATAGTAAACCATGTAAGTGGTAGATTTCACGGAAGAACAATGATGCAACCTGCATAGCATCATTTGTCTTTTTACAGGGAATGAAGTGTGCCATTTTGGAGAAACGGTCAACAACAACAAAGATGAAGTCAAAGCCTCGTTGCGTATGGGGAAGACCCAAAACGAAATCCATACTTATGTCAGTCAAAGGCTGTGTAGGGATTGGTAAAGGCATATAGAGACCAGCATTGGAGGCGTGACCCTTTGAAGTCTGGCACGTCACACATCATTCAACAAAACGCTCAACATCCTTATGCAGCGATGGCCAAAAATACGAAGTGGAGACAAGCTGCAAAGTTCAATCACGGCCCACATGACCCTCACGATGGAGTTCTGAAATGAGTTGTAAACGTAGGATGCATTCTGGAACGCAAAGCCTGTTATCGCGAAAAAGAAACCCATCATGAATTGCATACTCCGAAGACAAACCTGAAGACGCATCTGTAAAGATATGACCAAAGAAGGGATATGTACTGTAAAGATCAACGAAAGATCCAAAGCCGGGAACAGAGTTGTGCAGAACTGCCAATACAGAATGACGTCTACTCAAAGCATCAGCCACACGATTTGATGCACCTGAAGTGTGCTTGATAACTAAAGTTAACTGTTGTAAATAAGCAATCCACGAAGCATGACGTGATGAAACCTTTCCTTGAGTACTTAGATGTTTTAGCGCATCATGGTCTGTATAGAGAACAAATTCCTTGTGAAATAAGTAGTGTCGCCAGTGTTTGATCACCTGCACAATAGCATAAAACTCAACATCATATGTGCTATATCGAGAGCGTGCACCAGCGAGTTTCTCACTATAGAAAGTGATAGGTCTATTACGCTGACTGAGAACAGCTCCTATCCCTGCTTTAGAAGCGTCACAATGCAACTCAAACACCAAAGTAAAGTCGGGCAAAGATAAGATTGGAGCCGAAAAAAGCTTATATTTTATTATGTTGAAGGCATGATCAGCTTCTGGCGTCCAAACAAAATGACCATCACGAATACAATCAGTTATAGGTGTCATAAGACTACTGAATTGTGCAAGAAAACGGCGATAAAACGATGCCAAACCATGAAAGCTACGCGTTTCAGTGATAGTCTTTGGCATTGGCCAAGTCTTGATGGCAGACACCTTTCCTGGATCAACAGCTAAACCCTGGTTTGAAATAATATAGCCCAAAAATTGTACCTCTGAAGTTCCAAATGAACATTTCTGCAAAGCCGCAAAGAACTTGTCACGTCTTAAAACCATGAGAACCTCTTTTAAGTGGCAGAGATGATCGTCCAAGGATGCGCTGAAAATTAGGATATCGTCAAAGTAGACGACAACAAATTTCCCAATAAATGGTCGAAGAGCTTGGTTCATAACCCGCATAAATGTACTAGGAGCATTAGACAATCCTAAAGGTATGACAAGCCACTCAAATAGACCTTCTCGTGTTTTGAAAGCAGTCTTCCACTCATCTCCAGGATTGATGCGGATCAGATGGTATCCACTCTTCAAATCAAGCTTGGAAAAAATGGACGCTGTGCCAATCTGATCAAGTAAATCATCAAGGCGTGGTATCGGGAAGCGATATCGTACCGTTATCTTATTGACTACGCGACTGTCAACACACATCCGCCAAGTACCATCTTTCTTTCGTATGAGCAAAGCCGGAACCGCACAGGGACTCAAACTCTCACGCAAAAACCCTTTAGCAACGAGCTCCTCTACTTGCTTACGCAACTCTTCATGCTCACTAGGACTCATCCGATAATGAGAGCGATTTGGAAGAGCAGCATCAGGCACCAAGTCAATACGATGTTGGATGTCGCGGAGGGGAGGTAAACCAACCAGGAGGTCTTCCGGAAATACATCTTCAAATTCTTTTACGAGACACGCAAACGCAGCAGGAACCTCCGAAAAACGTTGTAGCGTAACCGGAGTCTGGTACAAGAGGAAAATCATACCAGCTTCACGCTTCTCGTTTTCAAACGATGAACGCTGCATCAGAAGAATTGGGCTCTTTGGTACTACCGTTGGTTCGGGCAGAGCTGGTATCAAAACAAACTGGCGTTCATTGAAATGAAAGCTATACGTATTAAGAAATCCATCATGCACAACGCGCCTATTAAATTCCCAAGGTCGTCCTAAACGTAGGTGACAAGTATCCATAGGGACAATATCACAATATGCTTTGCCGATGGAAAATGACACCAATGCTCGTCGAGTAACAAAAAGATGAGTTCCTTGTTGGAGCCACACAAGTTTATAAGGAGATGGATGAAGCTCATCAGAGATGTCAAGATTTTTAACTGCCTCGGCTGTAATAACATTTTTGCAACTTACTGAATCGATGATAAAATTGTAGACCTTACCATTGATTGTACAACGTGAATGGAACAATGAGTTGCGTTGAGGGAATTTTTCAGGTGCACGCGGAGCTAAACAGGAACGACGAGTCACCAATAACTGGCCTGAATCTGGGTGTAGTTCATCTGGCTCAGCAGGTTCATCATCGTACACCGGTTCAGAATCTGTATCAAATCCCTCAAGGAGCAATCCACGACGATTGCGGTTTGGACAAGTAGATTGACGGTGTCCTGTTTCTCCACAGCTAAAACAGCGGAATCCACCAGTTCGCGGGGCTCGGGCTGTATCAACAGGTACAATCGCAGTTTCTGGTTTTGGAGCTGTATCGATAGCAGTTGCAGGGACCGTCGAACGATTAGGTCGAGTCGTAGTCCAGGACGAGAAAGCACCCCGTGTTTGAGCTTCCACTGTTAATGCTTGTTGGCGAGCCTCAGAAATAGACGCAGGACAAAACAGGTTGAGCGTGTGTTGGATTTGTTGGCGAAGACCACCGACAAATCGCGCCACGAGTTGTCGCTCAGAATCGTTTGTATCAACACGATTGATCATCTTGAAAAACTCTGTTGCATATTCTTCTACTGTTCGGTTTCCTTGTCTCAGATTCTGAAACTTTTGGAACATTAACTGATCGTAATTATAGGGAAGAAAATTTTGTCGCATCTCACGTTTTAATTTATCCCATGTAACGATCTTGGATTTGCCTAAACGAGCACGAGAGGTCTTGGTTTGAGACCACCAAGCTGCTGCTCTCTCTCGAAATCGTATTGCAATCAGAGGAACACACTTGTCAAGTGGAATCCGCTTGAATTCAAGGATTTCTTCAACCGTGACGAACCAATCTAAGAGTTCCTCCGCTATGACCGAACCACAAAATTCAAGGATATCAAGTTTGAAACTTGTTTCCCAACGAGAATCACCTTCGTCTTCGTCGGCGCCGGAATCGTCAATAACGCGAAGATTGTTGCGAGGTTGACGAACATCAGCAAAGGGATTATCTTCAGCGTCGGATTCGGCTTCAATGTTTCGGGCTGGTGGAATCGCACGGGCCGCATGCTGCAAACTCATGGGCTGAATAGCTGTCGTGAGGTTCTGGATTTGAGTTTGAAGATCCGTAAGAGCTTGAAGTGTGAGATCTTGCTCGTTAGGAATAACACGCTTTGTGAGTCTCGGCATCGTAGGAAAGTCGCGGGTCTCTGATACCAACCTGGCACAGCGTAGGGTTCGGTAATTCAGCTCGATCTAGAGATTTTAGATAATCTCTGGAGACCTGACTTCCTGTATTGATGAATTTAATCAAATCAATGCAAGGCTTCTTGTATCGATGAACTTAATCAAATCAATGCAAGGCAAAGAGAAAAACTCTTGTTTATTATTCAAAGTCTGCGTTATGAAGAAGACAATGCTAAGCCTTATATAGGCGTGAAGTTCTAAAACAAAAAGGAAAAAACAATAGTGTAAAAGGAAACAATTAGAAAAAGGAAAAGACTAAAAAAAAGGAAAACTTCCTTATGCTTCTAGTAATCAAATCAATGCAAGGCAAAGAGAAAAACTCTTGTTTATTATTCAAAGTCTGCGTTATGAAGAAGACAATGCTAAGCCTTATATAGGCGTGAAGTTCTAAAACAAAAAGGAAAAAACAATAGTGTAAAAGGAAACAATTAGAAAAAGGAAAAGACTAAAAAAAAGGAAAACTTCCTTATGCTTCTAGTTTCTTGTTTGTCAGGTTATTATGATGATGATGACGCTACATCACAAGCGCTGGTGAACGGTTCCTTAATGAGACTTTCAATAAGAAAATGCTATTAATGGTTATAGATGGCGGTCTAAAAACTACGAAGGTTAAATTGGGCTAGACCAACAATGAAAAGCACATCATCGTTGTTGAAGGACACTTGCGACCGGAGGAGGAAATGAAGCAGAGTACGGCATTGGAGGATGAAGAAATGTTGAAAGCTCTTCTTACAATCGAAAAGTTATGGCAGTAGAGGATAAGGGGCGGCGGCTAAAACAGCCAGAGAGACAAAAAGGTTTTTTCAACGAGGGAGACAACGAGGAAGCGAGCGGGAGAAGAATCCGGAGGGTTCGACGGTGTAAAAAGCTCCGGCGAAGCCATACAAGTTTTCGCCGTCAGATCCAGCGAAGTAGAGGGCAGAATATTTCTTCTGCCGCCATTGAGCAGCCCGTCATCATGGTGGAAACAACATCCATGGTTGCCGGCAAGAGACACATCATTTTCGGAGCTTTGATGAAAATTATTCCCACGAAAGGAGATGGTTCTTTGAGGTCCAAGGAGAGATTCCGAGAGTATGAAAAGCTGGTAAAGCTTATGAGGAGGGACGAGCGGAGGAGATCTCGTGTTGATAGGCCATGTTCGAAGCCGGTGATGTTGAGATGCAGCTGCGTCTTGATTTCCGTGCCTAGGAGAGAAACCAAAACTATGGCGAAATCTTCTCTTTCGATACTCTCAACAAAATGGATAATGATTAAGTTCGGGATAGATATATCAGGTAATTTAAAAAAAAAATCAGAAAATTTTGAGAAATATTGGGATAATTTAAATCGATAATTCAAATACTCAATTTTATATCTGTTCATTTTTGGTGCAGCGTAAAAACAAATAATCAGCTTAATTTAGGGATTCTAAAAATTTCTAGAAACATGCTTCGCTCAATCAAGGGATTGAAAAAATCACTTGAAACCGGCTTTCTGTTTCGATGAACTTAGTAGAATCAAGAACAAATAATTAGAAAAATCTCTTTTTTATTAATTATCAAAATCTGAATACAATAGAGCCTAGTGGCTTGTTTAAATAAGAGATGATAATCGAAAACTCTAACTTAGAGAAGAAGCAAAACGACATAAATTAGTTAAAAGCTTAAAACTAATAATAGAAAAAAAAGTAATAATGTTTCTAAGTTGACACCAAAGTGTGATACATATATCATTGTGTGTGACACACTATTAAATGTTGTTATATCACTTTTCTTTATTTTTTTATTCATTTAAATAAAATAAATAATTTTAAATAAATAATTATTTGAATGAGATCGGAAATAAAAAAGAAAATTCATAACAGATACGGGTCAGGACGAATAATACGTCCCAAAATGGACAATGTCTCCACACAAAATATACGATTGTTTTATTATTAGTATTTTTAAAAACAAAATACATGAATTATTATCATCTAGCTGATGTGTAGGAACATGCATTTTCATAAGCCTGCAAAATGAAACGTGTCCACCATGCATGTTACTGTTTAATTAAGTTCTGATGGTTTTTTCGAGATGACACACAGTAATTAAAATTTGCATGTTTACGTTTTTGAGGCAAATGAGAAGACCCAAAATGAGCCGGTCTCTTTATTTAGGAAGGCTTTGTCAGAACTTCTTGTGTACTACTATCCACTTTCAGGCTGGTTTGTAATGAGGAAGGAGTCTCTTTTACTGTGGCTACTGCAGATCCTGATCTCCCCTCTCTAAACTATATAGAAAACTTGGTTGATCAAGGCTACCCAAATCTCGCTATTCTAGCCGAGAGTGGTTTCCTCGCATTTAACAACCTTTTAAAATATAACTAACTTATTAAATACGCATTAAATGTCTAAAACGTCTTTATTAAAAATCGATATGGTAACTTGAAACGTTTTAAGAAAGAAATAATTCAACCGTTGAAATAAAAAAACGTAAGTGAAAGAAATAGTTTCTGAAATCATTAAATAAACGAAAATAAATAAATCCCCCATGGTTCCCTGGTAATAACACCACGATGGCCAGCCTTGAGTTTACTCGTCTGTCTCACCTCAAAAAGGAAAAGAGGGATGAGTATTCCAACAATACTCAGTGAGAGCGCGCTGAAGAGCTCACATGATCCTTTGGATACACCATTTAAACGAGTAATATAAGTATACTAAATATAGACATTAAACACAAGCAACAACCTACATATAATTTCTATCATATCCACTTAACAAGTTCAATCATCTTCATATTTGTAATATGTCAATCAACCTAGTAAGTCTATATCACATTTCCAAGGATCAATCGTCCATTGTACTTATTCTCTACCACTGCTCAAATTGGGTTTGACAAGTCAAACGGTGCCACTGCTCCATACAGGATTTGACAACGGCTCGTCAGCCCTTTCCCGATCACTACAACTTCACAATTGTCCCTCGTTGTAGGACGTCAAACAATAATGTACCAAACAATCAGCGGTACAAATATTGAGAACTAGTATACAAAATAAATACTAATACACAATCAACAATCCCCATTCATCAACATCAAATATCAATCAAATTTAATCCCTATATCAAGCAGAAAAATATTACTAATCCAACTAATGCATCTTTAGGAATCATAAACCAATTCTCATCTTTGCTTTCGGTTGTAAAATGGGAAGTCGGGAGATGCGGTTACTGCGGTTGACGGACAAAAACTCTTTTGACAAATCTGACTGGACCCACGACTTCCTTGACACGTCCTTTACTTGGAACCACCATGGCTTGATCTCACTTATTCGGATCGGGTAAAGGTACAAATCGAACGATCTAAGATTCTACGGAAACCTTAGAGTTTCCTTTTTCCAAGGGTACCAAGATCAGACGCTGGGTCGTCTGATCCGTCGGTAATTCGTCCTGTAACCTCTACTTTAAATCGGACGATTCAAGATGTTATGGAAAGATAGGAGAACCCTCTTTCCAACCACACCAAGATCGCGATCTGGTTCGTCCTGAGTCGACGGGAAACTGCTTCGGAAGGTAACGGCTCGGAAATCTATTAGTTGCTGTGCTGGAGAAAAATTGTCAGAGTTTCGCTATAACTTTTCTGTCCTCTCTAGGGTTGCTGGACGAAAACAATATATAGGAGAGGGAGTAGAGTTATCAAGGGTTAGGTTTAGGTCTTTAATGTTGGCTTTAGGGAGTGGGCCTTTAGGGCTTGCGGGAAACATGGGTTAGGAAAGGAAATATGGGTTTGGGGATGTCACAATTCTCCCCTACTACAAATGAATTTGTCCGTAAATTCAGTTCCATCAACTGCACTACGTTCACGTCCTTAAAAAGCTCGGGGTAATCTCTTAACATTTTATGCGCTGACTCCAACGTCTCATCTTGAATACCGTCTTTCTCCCAACATACAAGGACCTCTTTTACAGATCTCCCCTTTTTCATAATTTCTCTCCGACTCAAAATTTCGAGAGGTTTGATACGAACGGTCAAATTATTTTCCATATCCTCAAGCGGGTTAGGTATAATTAACAATGGTTCTCTGACTACTTTCCGTAACACAGATATGTGGAATACGTCATGAAGTTCTTTCAACTCATCAGGGAGGTTCAAACGGTAAGCCACTTTTTCAACTTGCGATATTTATCTGCATTTCCACGAAAAGTGCTCATTTTTAGATATACTACATCTCCAACAGCAAACTCTATATCTCTTCTTTTTTTATCAGCCCAACTCTTCTGACGATCATGAGCCTCTTTCAGCTTCACCTTCAACAATTCCACCTGCTCAACCGTTTCCCGAACTACTTCTGGTTCTAAGTCCCGACGCTCCCCTACATCAGTCCATCATAATGGTGTGCGACACGGCCATCCGTAAAGTGCCTCATAGAGTGCCATTCCGATACTTGAATGGTAACAATTATTGTAGGCAAACTCAACCAAAGGCAAATAACGCAACCAACTTATATCCCAATCTTTCACGCATGCTCGTAGCATATCTTCCAATGTCTGAATGGTATGTTTCGATTGTCCATCAGTCTGCGGGTGGTAAGCCGTAATCAAATGTACCTTTGTCCCTAACGCTTTCTGAAATGCTTGCAAGAACTTCGACGTGAACCTTAGATCTCGGACCGAAACAATACTCACATGAGCTCCATGCAACTTTACAATTTCCTCAAGGTACAACTCTGCCAAGCGGTCAACACTATAAGTCATTTTCGTCAGTCTATCCACGATAACCCAAATCTCATCCAAACCCCCAGTTGTCTTCGACAAACCACAAAAAAATTCCATAGTGACCATATCCCATTTCCATTGAGGTAGTGGTAACCCTTGCAACAATCCGCCTGGCAATTTGTGCTCAGCTTTTACCAGCTGACATATCTCGCACTTGGCTACATAACCCTGCAATTCCTTTTTCATGCAACTCCACTGATAATACCGTTTTAGGTCTCGGTACATCTTGGTGCTTCCCGGATGTATAGAAAAATGTGACTGGTGCGCTTGCTCTACCACCGCGTCCCTCAGATCTCGGTTCTCAGAAACAAAAACTCGATTACGGTATAAGATCGTTCCATTCACCACTCTGCGATATCTAACAACCTCGTTATCCATAGCCTTTTGAAGGACATCATCATCTTTCTGCGTGATGCGACAGGGTTTGTTACTTCAAATTTTACCCCTAAGATAGTTGCAAGTGCACAACAACCACAATAGTATATTAAGGGATCGAATCCACAGAGATTGTTGTCTTGCGAAAGTCCTAGGATTTCTAATTTCTTTAAACCGAAAGGGAAGTTGGGGGTGTTGTGTGTCACAGTTTGCAGGGGTAATTTCAAGCAGAAAAAGAGAATTAAACGGTTGTTAATCAATAGATAAAAGGCGTTGGGTCCAGGGGTATTCTCCGGGGTTCATGGATCAGATCTAACAAGCAATAGATTAGGTTCTAAATGATTCAGTGGGTTAGGTTCTTAAGCTGAAATGGTCGACTATGACTACTCTGCTTTCGTGGATCTAGCCACCTACGTTTTCCTTGTACCACGGATATGAGTTCTCATCCCATGATGCAAGACAACCGCGCATACATATCATTCACCAATTTGTAAACACTCGCGGTGCGGTCCGTCGATATGCCTAAGCATCCTACGGTGCGGTCCACTCGTTAACCTCTAGATCTAAGAAATAGACCACACATTCGTGTTTGTAATCACTCTGGAATCAGTTGCTAATTGATCAGAGAAGCAAACATGCAATAAGAGCAAGACATAAAAGAAGATAACTAAAAGAAACTCTATCTCTATCAACCTAGCGAAATCAATCCATGATTAAACCCCTTTGAAACCCCCCTTAAAAACTCAACTAGACGACTACTCGTTCATGGGAACGAGAGACATCTTTGAAATAAGAAAGATGCGAATTGTATTGATTAAGAAACAGAGTGAGAAAACATCTTCAAAGGAAATCCGAATGAAGAGATCTTCTTAAAGTATTGAAAAACAAAAGAACTAAGAACAAAAGATGAAAAGAGAAGGAAGAAAAGGTGGCGGCTGCAGAAGAAATCTCTCTCGAGGTCTTCAACTCCGGGGCCGTCGATCTCTCTCTCTCTCTCTCTCTCTGACGGCGTGAAAAGTGTTTCTGAAAAAGCTCTGTTTGAAGTCACGCCCTTTGTGAAGCCCTAAGGTCTCTTTATATAGGCCCTCCTGTCTTCAGAAAGTGGGCTTCATGTTTTAACCTCGGGAAATATCAAATAAGTGCAAATGGGCTCGGGACGGGCCAGAATGGTTTGGCCGCGCCAGCGACCATGCGTGGCGCGGCCACTGGGTCGTCCTTCTTCTGGGGATGTGCCTGACAGACCTTCTTGCTTCCTTCGTAACTTAAGATCCAACCGTGGGATTGAACTAGAACCACCTCGGTATGAAATACAGCAGAAAGGGATATCTTATCTCCAAATATTTGCTTGATCTTGTGGTGGGAAGATCGCCGTCTGATGCTGAACTTATGGCCCCGAGCACTTGTCCTGGAAGTTCCCGTTTTGCTAGTCCCATATTTTCAAAATATTCCTGTTTTGCTCCAAAATGTGTCCTCTTAAGACTAGGAAACATTGGAATTACTTTAAAACCGTTAAAAACTGGGTTAAAACACTTGAAATGATAGGTTTTAGGAGTAAAATATGAGTGTTATCAACTCCCACAGACTAAAACCTTTGTTTGTCCTCAAACAAAACGCAGATAAAATCTCAGAAAGAAGTTTGAAATTATGGGAACTAGCAAAAACTCAGCGACCGTCCTTCTAAACCATAAGTCATCGAACAAGTCTATCCAAGCTCAGCCTAGAAAATTCTCACCATAGTTCCTTCAACACTAGTCCTTTATGAAGCTTTCACTATCTAAATCCCAGGTTTCAGTCAACTAGCTCTCTAAGTAGAATTAGGATTGACGTGATTCTTTCTCTCTTTTATATGTAACTCTTCTTTTCTACGGATAAGCACCGTCATCATTCTAAGGAATTCGGGTTCTTAATCCGAGTTACTTTTTATTATTATTTTTTTTTTTTATGAAACGGAAAGTGCCTTAATGTAAGATTCTTTATGATCACAAAAATATTACCATTCTTTCGAGTTTTCTGAGGCATGAGTCGTTTGCTTCCGTTGCTAACACTTCCATTCCTTAACCATTCGATTCTTCGTCTCGAGTGACTAGAAATCGTGTTGTTCCTCCCTCTCCGGCGTTTTTTCACATATCTGCATATGGTGAAAACATGAGAGTTGCATGAGGTATGAAAATATGGTAAAGGTTTCGGGTATGGTACCAACTATTGTGTTGGCCGTTCGGGAACAACAAGGGAGTGTGAAAAAAATTGAAAAAGATGTCCCGAACGTTCTTGCTTTTTCGTTGAATGCTTAAATCTGTTGACAAAGAAATTAGAAGTCAGTTTAAAGTTCAATAAAAATAGAGCTAGTATATTCCTTCCCTTGAAATATCTATAGATCGACATTCTTCAGGATTTCGCATTGCCGGCTTTCTAGCTACCACCTAGTCTAGTGCTAAAGATATGTTACTAGAAATAGCATAGAAGCACACTGGTCGAATATCATCCTTGGTTTTGCATCATAATTCATAAAACCATATCATATTTATCGAGATACATCATTCTTAGTTCTTAAAAAACACTCACATAAAACAAAAACAAAGCTCATTAGTACGAACCCCCCCCCCCCCAGACTTCAATCACACTGTCCGCAGTGTGAAATAGCGGTGATAGGTCAGAAATGACTAATAAGAAATGAAAAATAAAGCATAAGTAAAGGATAGGGGTGGAATAGATGGAACCAGGCTCGTAAGCAGAAAGAGTTTCGACCGAGACGCGAAGTCTTCGAGGCATCTGAACTCAGGGTCTAAAGGTCGCCATCTATGTGTCCTCTCACTCTAAGCTGTCGCGCCATCTTCTCAAGCATCTCGTTCTGGCGTGCTAGCTGCTCATGAAGTGCGGTGATCGCGGGATCAGCTGAGGTGGACGATGCAGCGGATCGTGAGGTGCCGCGCATGGAGGAAGATGAGGTGTGGTGGTGGGTCCTTTGACGGATCGCCTCTCTCCTAGCCTTAGCGGCTACGTACTCTCCAATGGTAAGCGGTAGGCATGAAAAATCGATACGGAACTCCTTGTGCTCCGGGATCCACTGCGGTGAACCCTCTGAAAGGCGCGGGACTGTGGGAGACGGTAGATAGACCGTGCGGCTGTCTCCCTTCCCTAGTCGGTATTGGTAACCGAATCTGTCTGGATCCATGTCTTTGCCTGTCAAGTTCCTGTCCGTCTGAAACTGGAACAAGTCAAACCAAGCCTTATCTAGGGGCGCCTCTATGCTATTTTCTACTCCTGTGGCCTCCATGATCGCTGTAATGATGCCTCCGTAAGTCGTGAAGGCAGTCTCGCATCTAGGTGTGGTGACATCGTGCTTCACTCGCACGAGTCTCTCTGCTAGGACGCATCCAAGGCATGCTGAAAGTAGCTCGTCTCTAAAGGCGGACTGAAGTAGGACGAGCTCTGGAATGAGAATGCATGACTGGTTGCTGCGAGAGTAAAGTCGGTGTGCTATGAGGCGATGTACAAAACGCATGGCCGAGTTTGAAATAAAGCAGACGGCTGCCTTCCCTTGTCGTAGATGCCTCGGCCCATAAGTCCCCAAAGATCAGCATTCCATTCTTCTTCAACGCTTGTCTCGCTCCTCAAGTTAAAACCAAATATCTCAAAAAGTCTAGGGATGCTCAGCTTATAATCCCTTGAGCCAATGGTGAAATAGAGAGTACCGTCCTTTGGATGTGACTTTCTTCCTTTCCGGTAGGTCAACTGTACTGAGGATAAGAACTCATGCGTGAGCTCCTTGTAAGTGGGTCGATCAATCTCCATAAAGGTCTTGCGCCTTAGCTTGTCCAAGTACCATCTGACATCCTCGGTGATGCCCAAAGCGTCTAAAGCGGAGTAATCGATCTTCAAGGTTGTTCTTATCTCCATCTTCTTCATCTCCTTCAAATAATCGATGTTTGGGTCCATTGGTGCTCCAAAGTTTTGGACATTGCGATTGGGATGAGAAGGGCTCAACTCTCTAGTTGGCTCTTGGGCTGGAGGTGAATCGTTGCGGCTTGTGTGTGCTATCCGCGAACCGCGAAACCTTCTTCGTTGTTCCTCCACATATCTCCCTAGAGTGGTGTCTAGACTCGGGTTTCCTAGAGCTGTATCATGTTCTTGCTGAAGCGAAGAACTCCTCGAAGAGCTTAGTTGCTCTCTATTCTTCGAACGCCCTCGAAGTTTCGGTCATAGCTCATTGTACCTTGCAAAACAAAACAAAAACTCGACCAAACGTGTGAATTTGATGTGTCACAAGGATTCTCAAGTGCAATGATATACAAGACATATATCAAGAGTTTCCAAGACTAACAATAATCGAGTTAATGCATAAATTTCATGAGAAATTTGGTACTCATACTCTATTTTCGGATTTTTGGATTTACAAACCAAGAACTTTCCAATAAATCGATTTTGTCAACTTATTCCCATCAAACCTTGGTTCTTAGTTAGTACCTAGCATGAATTAAACTCAAACTAATCAAATTGTCCAATAATATCACAAAAAATTCGTTTTTAGAGTATGTTCTAATTTCAATGTTGCAAAGATCTCAACTTTTCGAAATTGGGTTCCAAAAATCGAAATCTACACAACCTAAATCATCAATCCAAGGTTCTCTACCATTATTCGAGCATCCTAAACAATTATCTAGTCAAGCAAGAGATATCTCAATATTGAGTTCTCTAGGGATTTTTAAAATTAGAGAGCATACCTTGTAGATGAGGATGAATGATCTTTAAATGTTGAATCTTCTTTGAAAATAGATGAGCTTAGGACAAAGAATTTTTGAAAACAGTTTGGATTTGAAAAATCTAGAATCTCTCAAAAATCTCCAAATCTTTTGGAAGAGAAGAAGAAAAGAGAGTTTGATCCTAAAAATTCTATTTTTGTTTCAAAACCTTTAAAACAAGAGAACTTACCTTTCGTGTTGGCCACAAATCCATAAAATTCGTTAACATAAATTAACCGGAAAGATTTTTCGGTGCGCGATCGCACCAAAACGCGGGAAGTTCTGTTCGGGAGGAAAACGTGAGTTTTCCGGGTCGGTCGCTCAGACGACCGCTGGCCGCGCCATGACCCGTCGCGGCCGTAGCAAGGTGCCTCCTCTCCGCGCGGTCGTGGCTCATCGCGCGGCCACGGCCCGTCTCGCCGCGGCTCGGGCTGGTGCTCTGATAGGGCTCAGGTTTTACCCAAATAATCAACTACTGCAAGTGCACATCAATGCAGTTGAAGTATAAGGGGTATCAAATTCTCAGGAAAGTTAAAGCTACACTTATGGTTTCTAGGTTTAGATTATGCTAGGCGAGCAATTTTTTGTAGTCTAAAGCAATGCAAAAATAAGTAAACGAGTTTATAAGGCGATGTAAGTTCAGAGACAAAGGCGCTAGGCAAGAATAATTATCAGGTTTGAATCCAAGAATGCATAATCTAAGTTTATTAGGGATTTATTAAGAACCGTCTAGAACTCGAAACTCTAAGTTAAAACCAATCAACTCTTTTTGCAGAATTTATCTATGCTTAAATCCCTAAATTTCAAATCTCTTTGCGAATTTATACAATTAAGGTAAGCAATAAGAACAGGTTTGATTTGTTCACAAATTACCTAAACCAAATCTCTTTGCGAATAGATAATTTGCTCACCTATGATTAGTTCAAGTTATTAATAATGCTCTCGCATCTTTTAAACAACCTAAGGTTTGATTTCTAAGTGATCAATTCAGAGAATCAAGTTAAGCACAAATCAAGGTGAAGATCCAATTGATTTCCCTAATAATTCTAGTGATTCTACAAACTCTTCATCAAACCCTAAATCACCCTAACCTAACTAGCAAACTACTCAGACATAATTATGCAAACACAAAACATGACTGAATGATATTGCATAAAAGAATAGAGAATGATACAGGGGTTCGAAATCTGGCTCAGATGAGTTAGAATTGTCTCCCCAAAAGCTCAGGATCAATCTCTCTCTAAGTCTCAAAAACAGAAAATAATGATCAGGTCTCTGGCTAAACAATGCCTGAAAACTATTTATTGAAGGGGATTTTTCGTCCAGGGGTAAACTTGTAATTCTTCAAACTTGCTCTTCTTTCCTTTTTTTGATTGGAAACCGTCAAACTTAGCCGTCCTTGATTGGTGTCGATCGACACTGAGGATGTCGATCGACACTCAGCACGTAAATCCATCCTCTTGATTTCATCACTTCGGTTGCTTCTCCAAAATGCTCCAAAATGTCCCATAATCTCCCATTTAGCTCCAAATGCTCTCCATCCTCTAATGACTCTAAAAAGACTCCAAAACTAGCAAAAGACTCTATAAAAACACTTATATCATGGCTTAAAACGGGTAAAAACCATGATATATCAACTCCCCCAGACTTAGCCTTTGCTTGCCTCAAGCAAAACAGAAACTTAAACTCAAGTAGAAGTTTGAAAACAGGAACTTCCATGCACTTTTTCAAAACGCCACATTGATTAACACTTCTTGAATCCACATGATATTATAGCCAACCTTAGTAAATGTTCAATGTACTTACCACATGCTTAGCAATCTCCCAGTTCAAATCCAGATCCTTTCCTTGGTAAAAGATTCGAACTCTAGCATTGGTAATACCATAGAACTTTTCTGATTCTTTTCCCTTCCTTAGTACCAAAACAAGATATTCTCATACAGCTCCCCTATTTTCTCATATGCCCATTTTCAGGGTGTTCTAAGATCTTTTCATTGACTCTTCTTATTCTCTTTGGGATCTCTGGAATAGTGCTACTCTCTACTTGTGTTCGTTGTGAGGAGACGTGTTCAAGAGCATCACTAATATTGTTCCTTGTGAGGAGACAGGCTCATGACAAGGCACTATTCCAGACTTAGACTCTTTTTCTTTCTTTTCTTTTCTCTTAAGGGAAGATCAAGGAGAGACTGCAATTGCCTACTGTTCGGACTGAAAGAGGAATCAAGTTCTGCGCATACCTAGTTCTTATAAGGGGATCTGAACTCGCCCTGTTAGACTGATTCCACTTGCAGCTTTCTACTTAGTAAGTCCTGCAATCAACTCTTATAGCAATGGTTCTTCCAAGTGTCAACTTCCTGTGGTTAGTTCCTAGAAAAACTGAAAGTTCCAACTAATTTTGACTCAATAAAACAAATTTTTGAAAACTTTTGACTCAAGACTCAACTGACTCTCAAAACAAAACACAAAATTAGCAACCACCTCCCCCAGATTTGAATAACACTGTCCCCAGTGTTACTAAGAATGAGTTTGGATAGGAAAAATTCATACCAACTGTTGCAACAAAGAGAAAAAAATTCGGATTACCTGACTTCTGCGTGTAGCGTCGATCGACACAGATGGTGTCGATCGATTCTGTGTCTGAAGTTGGTGTCGATCGATACAGATGGTGTCGATCGACACTCTGTCCGTAGACAGAGTTTTGGCACTTGAACATTATTGTTGCTAAGTCAGATTCGTTGTTGGAGTTAGCCTAGCTGTTAGAAAAACTCAAACAAACGTTAAAAACACAAGATAATCCAATAATCGCAATGATTTTAACAAGTTCTGAAGCAAAGTACTGAAGCAAATGCAGACTCAAGAGAAAAAGAAAAACTGACTCAAAATACTAAAAAGAAAAAGGATGGGAAAGTCACTCGTCGTCATCAGCATGTGGTGGAGAGGAATGTGGTGGCGTAGGTGGTCGAACGCAGGTAGACACAGAGGCAATGGCATTCCAGATGGCCTGGAAGCTCTGAACCACGTATCGCTGGAAAGCAGCCTGCTCCATAGGAATCTCAGGAGCGTCTGGAAGGTGATGCGGTCCAATAGGCTCTAAAGTAGCCGGTGCTCTGCGTCTAGAAGAGGATGGTCGTGGAGGATCCGCAGCTGTGCGTGACGAAGTACCTCTGCGTCTGGCAACGGGAGCATCCCTGAGCTTGGTCGGACTAGGCTGAAATGCGAGGCGCCCCGGATTGCTGGTAATGTGAGTGAGGTCTCTGTCAGGTAGCTGAATCAAACGCTGCACTCTCTGCTCGTCGCTAAATGCCCACAATCTCTCTCCGGTCACCCAGTGAGTCCTCTTCAGGTACTCCATATCCACCAAGGCACGCGATGTAACAATGGAACATGTAGAAGTGTCTATCCCGCAGTGCTGGAAGATGGGTGTAAGAAGACTCCCTATGGTCTCTGGCTTCAGCTTCGTCCCGCTGAAAGGCTTCGTCTTCAAGGAAGCCAAATGATGAGCAAATACCGCGCCAAGGTTCGCGCTAACTGGCGCGTCATCATCCTCATAGATCTCAGACCAAAGACCTCGATAGAGCAGCACCAACTCAGACACTCGCATCTTCCCTGGCTCGTGCTTACACAGAAGTGTAGTAGAGAACAAACGGACCAAGTAGCGCAGAGTAGGATGGCGAATGTCGGTGTGAGTGGAGGTCTTAGAATCATACCTCCCATTCCCGAAGTGCGACCAGAAGTCCTGGTTGTCTGGAAGCTGAGTCTGAAGAGAGACCCTAGTGGCATGCTCGTCTGCGAATCCATAGATCCCACAGAGGTCTGGAAGGGAAATGCGGTAGCGGATCCCGCAGATTAGGAAGGTCAATGTGCCTTCCAGAGCATTCCGGTTGATCTCGTTCCAGTAGTAGACTCAGGCTGTGGTAATGAACTGGCGGACAAGGTCTGGGTAAAGATCGTACTGCCGCGTCGCAATGGTGCCCATCCTGATTTTGCTCATCAAAGATAGGATGTCATCCTTGATTCCTAGCGCGCTCATCGTCTTCTCACAAGCAAAGCAATTTGGAGCGATCTCTACTGGCAGCCATGCATTGTAGAACAGCGTGTCGTAATCATCTCATGTCTCGCTGATGTCTCTGTAAGTGCACGCGTCCTTTGCCACCTCTGCAGCTGGTGACTCATCCCAACATCGTGTCAAACGAACCTTCACCTTTTCAGGCTTAGGCCATGGAGGAAGAGCCGGAATTACCTCGTCATTTGCAGTTCCTGAGACTTCAACATCAGTTTCCCGTGGTCTCTTAGTCCTAGGAGCCATCTGTAATGAAAAATTAAACCAAAATCAAATCCACACCATGTGGTGTCGATTGACACCATGCGTGAAAAACCAATCCGACTCGAAAATCATAATTGCAACTTCAATCATCATTAATCATCAATCTTATGAATCCCAATAGCAATAATCGACCTAGTCTAGACCATAAAACCCAATGAAAAATCCAAATTCACAACATGCATCATCAATTTCCAAAAATTCCGAAAATTTCAAATTATGCAATTTAGAGGATGAAAAACTTTTGGGTAATGATATATAACATGTTAGACAACCTTAATAAACATGATTCAACAGAGAAATCAAGCTAAAAAGGTTAAATTTGAAAATTTTCACCTTAGGTCGAAAAATGAAATTGGGAGATTTGAAGAACATACCTTGGTAAGATCGAATGAATTGACTATGGATTATGAAAAAGGACAAGAATCCGCACGGATTAGAGCTTTGAATCACTCAATTTGGTTAAGTTTTAAGAAAGTTGAGATTTTGGGGGAAAACTCTCAAAGGCGCGGTTTGAAAAATATGAGGAAGAAGAAGAAAGTTTCGGGTTCTGAAGACTTACCCGTATCCTTGCTTGGTGTCGATCGACACTGATCGTGTTGATGCCCCCTCTTTTTTTTTTTTTTTATAAAAGCTAAAAGAAATTAGTAAAACCAAAATTCAAACTGTAAAGAAAAACTTACCTAACAGTGGGTTGCCTCCCACTCAGCGCTCGTTTAACGTCAATAGCTTGACTGTTCTTGCGTGAGTTAGGCGTTGGGTGCATCATCCAAAGACACAATGTGTCCGTCTGGAATCTCGGCTTGAGTCCAATAGTGTTTCACCCTTTGCCCATTCACAGTGAACTCCTCTCCTTTGGAGTTTGTCAAGACAATTGCTTCATATGGTCTGACCTCTTTGATGGTGAAAGGACCTGACCAACGTGAACGCAATTTACCAGGAAACAATTGCAAACGAGAGTTGTATAGAAGTACCTGGTCATTTGGCTCGAATTGTCTAGAGATGATCTTCTTATCATGATATGCTTTAGTTCTCTCTTTGTAGAGCTTTGAGTTCTCATAAGCATGATAACGAAGTTCATCCAATTCGTGGAGCTGAAGTAGGCGCCTTTCTGCAGCAGGCTTCAAGTCAAAATTCATCTTCTTGATAGCCCAATGTGCCTTGTGTTCCAACTCTACTGGAAGATGGCAAGCTTTGCCATAGAGTAGTTGTAAAGGTGTAGTTCCCAAAGGCGTTTTGTATGCAGTCCTGTAGGCCCAAAGTGCATCATCTAACTTTGTTGCCCAATCCTTCCTTGTCTTGCCTACTGTCTTCTCCAGAATTTACTTGATTTGCCTATTGGAGACTTCCACTTGTCCACTTGTTTGGGGATGATAAGGGGTCGCGATGCGATGCTGAACACCATGTTTCTTTAGTAGCTTGTCGAACACCTTGTTGATAAAGTGAGATCCACCATCACTAATGACAATCCGAGGCACTCCGAATCTTGGGAAATGATGGTCTGAAACATCTTGAGAACTACTGCAGCATCATTGGTCTTAGAAGCAATTGCTTCCACCCACTTAGAGACATAGTCCATAGCCACCAAGATGTATTGCATTCCGAATGATGGAGGAAAATGACCCATGAAGTCAATACCCCAACAATCAAAGACCTCAACTTCAGGGATGAAGTTCAGTGGCATCTCATTCCTCTTACTGATCTTTCCTCGCCTTTGACAAACATCACACTGCATGATGAACAGCTGCGCATCCTTGAACATAGTAGGCCACCAAAAGCCTGCTTGAAGAACCTTGGACACCGTCTTGAATGTAGCAAAGTGTCCAGCATAATCTGAACCATGACAATGAAACAAGACATCACGAACCTCACTCTCTGCAATGCATCTTCTGTAAATATTGTCTGAACAATGCTTGTATAAGTGTGGCTCATCCCAATAATACCTTCTAAGTTCCCTCATGACTTCTTCTTCTCATATCCTTTGAGATGGTTAGGCTCAATTTCTGCAGCAAGGTAGTTCACAATATCAGCATACCATGGTCGAGTTGCATCTTGAACAGCAAAGATTGGTTGTAGAAACACATCATCCAAGAGCCTGCGAACTGCTAATGGTCCCTGGTGTCGATCGACACAGATGGTGTCGATCGACACTCGTGAAGTTGGCAAACTTCGAAGTGTTGATCCGCAGTGTATCTGGTCCGAGATCATGCCTTTCAAGCGACTCTCAACAAGATATATATTCTCCTCAGGTAGAAAGTCATCAATGGGCACATCATCTTCAATTCTGATCCTTGAAAGATGATCAACTACTCCGTTTTAAACTCCTTTCTTGTCTTTGACCTCTATGTCGAACTCTTGAAGAAGTAGAATCCATCTTAGCAACCTTGGCTTTGCATCCTTCTTCTGCATCAAGTACTTCAATGCAGAATGATCAGTGTGAACAACCACCTTCGAGCCAACAAGGTACTGCCAAAATTTCTCGAAGGCAAATACCACAGCTAACAATTCCTTTTCCGTAGTTGCATAGTTCTTCTGAGCATCATCCAAAGTCCTGCTGGCATAATAGATGGCATGAAGTTTCTTGTCCTTCTTCTGTCCTAATACCGCGCCCACTGCGAAATCATTGGCGTCACACATCACCTCGAAAAGTAAATCCCAGTCCGGAGGTTGCACAATTGGAGCACTCACTAATGCTCGCTTGATCTGTTCAAAGGCTGAAAGACATTCTTCTGTGAACTCAAACTTCACGTCTTTGCAGAGAAGAGTAGTGAGTGGCCTTGCAATCTTGCTGAAATCTTTGATGAATCTTCTGTAGAATCCAGCGTGTCCTAGAAAACTCCTCACTGACTTCACAGAATCGGGTGCCTGTAGTGTTGTCATGACCTCTATCTTGGCGCGATCCACTGCAATTCCTTCTGCTGAAACCTTGTGTCCAAGTACAATCCCATCTGTGACCATGAAGTGACACTTTTCCCAGTTCAGAACCAAGTGCTTCTCTTCACATCGCTGCAACACTGCGCATAGGTTGTCTAGACAGTCTTTGAAGGATGACCCATAAACAGAAAAGTCATCCATAAAGACCTCCATGAACCTCTCAATCATGTCCGTGAAGATCGCCATCATACACCTCTGTAAGGTCGCATGAGCATTACAAAGTCCAAATGGCATCCTGCGATATGCAAATGTACCATAAGGACATGTAAAAGTGGTCTTCTCCTGATCATCTGGATGGATTGGAATCTGGAAGAATTCTGAATAGCCATCCAAGAAACAGTAGTATGGATGGTTTGCCAATCTTTCGAGCATCTGATCGATGAATGGTAAGGGAAAGTGTGGTCCTTTCTGGTCGCAGCATTCAGCTTCTTGTAGTCGATGCACATCCTGTGTCCAGTCACAGTCCTTGTTGGAATCAGCTCGTTCTTCTCATTCTTCACCACTGTAACTCCTCCTTTCTTTGGAACCACGTGAACCGGACTGACCCAAGTGCTATCCGAAATGGGATAGATGATCCCTGCTTCCAAGAGCTTCATGATCTCCTTCTTGACAACTTCCTTCAGGTTCGGATTCAGTCTCCGTTGGTGTTCAATTGACGACTTGGTCTCATCCTCAAGGTGGATCCGATGCATGCATAAGTCTGGTGAGATACCTGAAATGTCATCAAGAGAATAGCCAAGAGCTTTGCGATACTTGCGCAGCTTGCTTAGCAACAACGTGAGCTCTGCATTGTTCAAAGAAGCATTAACAATTACAGGATAAGTTGAATTAGGTGCAAGAAATGCGTAACTTAGCCCGGCAGGGAGCTGTTTAAGCTCAACTTTAGGTGCTTTAGCCTCACTCCAATCGGCGAGTGTGGCTAATTTCGTTGATTGCGCAGGGTGTCGATCGCCACTCCTCTGGCATCGATCGACACCAACCCTCAGCGTCGATCGACACGCTTGGCATCGATCGACACCATACGCAGAATGAGATGGCAGACATTGTGGTTCTAGTACGCGATGCGGAAGGCAACCTATTTGACCTTCAGGGCAACAGAAGGAACGCCCAAGGACAGAGACTTGATGAGGCTGGCGCCGTCATAGTCGAACCAGCGATGCAAATCGCACCTGTAGAAGCTGGACGTGGAAGAACATTAGGCGAGTACAACCGCCCAGACCAGTTCTATGCTAATAGAGCTGCGATCCGTCCTCCTGCATTCCAAAGGAATGACTTCGAGCTGAAGCCTGCCTACTTCCAGCTCGTAGCTCAGAATCCTTTCCATGGTCTACCCAACGAGCACCCGATGGATCATATCGAGAGATTCGAAGACTTGGCATCAAGCATCAAGGCTAATGGAGTGACCTATGATTATCTATTCTGCAAGCTTTTCCCTTACTCGCTTGCAGGAGACGCATCATATTGGCTGAAGCAGTTGCCACCGGGATCCTTGACCACATGGGAAGACACAAAGAATGCATTCTTATGCAATTTCTTTGATGATGCGAGATCGGAGGACCTGAGAATGAAGATCACTACATTCTCTCAAGGACCTACTGAGGCATTCAAAGCTTCTTGGGTGAGGTTCAGATCGTACCAGAGGGACTGCCCACATCATGGTTTCAGCGAGCCGCAACTCATCGGAATCTTTTACCGCGGTATTGACTGGAGGTACCAGATGGCTTTAGACGCAGCAAAGAATGACAACTTCAACACCAGACGCCCAGAAGACGCGGTGGTGCTTATAGATAATTTGGCCTCTAGTAACAGCACCAAGAACGCAGACTTCGAAAGAAGACAACACGCTGGAGCCAATGGAGGAAGCCAAATTGCAGAAGTCAATAAGAAGCTGGACATTTTGATGGGGAAGAAGCAAGTTCACTTTGCAGAAGTGGAGACTTTTGAACCTGAAGAAGAAGAGGTTAACTACATAAATGGAGCTGGTTTTCAAGGACAGAGGTTCAACAATCAGCAATACTATGGTTCTTCTTACCAAAAGCCTTTTCAGAGCAACAACTTCAATAGGACTTATGGTTCTTCTTCATACCAGAAGCCTCCTACACCAGACAATAAGATGGAGTCTATGCTGGAGCAACTTCTGGAGGGCTAACAAAAGATGACAGTGGATTTCAATGGGAAAATCGACAACCTGTACACAGATCTGAAAGGAAAGATTGAGAGCATACACTCTCACATGAAGAAGCTGGATGTTCAGGTTGCTCAAAACGCTGAAGCTGTCAAGCGACAAGAAGGATTTCTTCCTGGAAAGACAGATGTAAATCCGAGACGAAATGTGCATGCCATCAAGATCCAGGACGAAAGGGACCTTCAGCCTGTGCAGAAAAGAGAGTTAAATACTGAAGATTTGGAGGAGCTTGAAGATGAAAAATATGCTGCGTAGTCCATGTCGATCGACACTACTGAGTGTCGATCGACACCCAAGGCAAAACCAGACAAATCAGGCCCGATCGACGCAGCATCCTCGACACAAACGCTTAGTGTCGATCGACACCAGCTGGGTGTCGATCGACACCCTTCCTAGACTTGGACAAACACGCCTACAGCTTCACAAGTTGCATCAGGAAGTGTCTACAGGACCAAGGTTCTCAAACCTCCTCTACCCAAGCATCTCAGACCGCCCATCAGTGCAGAGAAACTGGCTGCTTTCAACAAGAAGGTGGCAATGATTCCTAAGGAACTCTCCTTTGATGAAGCTTATGAGAGATATCCTTTATGTGCCTTCTTCCAGAATAACAAAGAAAGCTTTGAAGAGATGGAAGAACTCTTTCACAAAGCAAGGGAAACACCTCCACCACTAAAGCAGCTGCTTAAGGTTGAAGATCCTGGGATGTTTATGGTTCCATGCTCCATTGGTGGAGTTAAGTTTAAACAATCCCTCTGCGATTCATGAGCTAGCGTGAACCTCATGACAAAAGACATTGCAGAGAGGCTAGGGATTGATGACATTCAACCTTCAAGCATAACTCTTGAATTTGCCAATAATTCTACCGCAGTGTCATATGGTACAATCCCAAATCTACTTGTCCAGGTTGGGAGTTGCCTAGTTCCAACTGATTTTCAGGTTGTGGAAGTGAGCAGAACGTCTAGCATACCATTCATCCTTGGAAGACCGTTCATGGCCACAGTAGGAGCTATTGTAGACATGCCCAATAAGAGAATGTCATTCTCTAATGTTGACAAAGAAGTGTTCTACAAGGCTATCCCTACTACTGAAATTTCCAAACCCATCTCTTGTATTGCTGTGATTGCTGGAGAAGAACCTGATTCTAAAGAGCAAGAGGATAAGCTGGTTATTCAAGATGCATTAGCTGAAAACTCTAAGGAAGTTGTGGAGCTTGAAGATTGGAGTGGGAACAGTCATATCTTCAGGACTTTGGGCGAAAGTGAGTGTCTAATCGGTGCTAAGTTGATGGAGGACGATGTGTTTGTTATGGAACCAAGGATTGCAGAGCTGAATTGGAGAAAAAGTGAAGAGATTCGAGCTACTGACGTAGTGTCGATCGACACCCTTCGCGGATCACACCAGACGTTGTCTCAAATACTGCCAAACATATGCCTCCACATCCTTTAAGCCACAAACCGCGAAGAAAGCAAAGGTACGCACTCCCTGGAATGAATTCCAAACCACCTGATCTTGTCAATAAGGATTTCAAAGGTTCAAAAGCTGCTTCGCACTTATCCAAGACACGAGATTCTCGTAGAGGGCTTGGTGTTTCTTTTGATTATGCTGCAGAAAAAAGAAGTGTCCCACCCGAAGTCAAGTCCCACCCTGCTGTTGTTCCTCGTTTCGTTGGTCGATCACATGCACCTAACGCCTACACACCGCCATGGACGAGAAGACATTCGTCTGGGAAGCATTCAATGCCACCCTCTGATCCACCAGACGTCTGAACCCCGACACAGTCAAGCTAATGACTGTAAACGAGCGCTGAGTGGGAGGCAACCCACTGTTAGGTACGTTTTTCTTTTTTTTTGTTTTGGTTTTTACTAAGTCCTAGTTTCAGTCAGTTGAAAAAGGTGACATTGGACTCGACATTGACTAGTGTCGATCGACACCACAATAGTGTCGATCGACACCACGCGCAGACGAAGGTAAGTCTTCTATTTTGGTTTTTTATGTTGTTTCTAATCTTTCTTTTAGCTAACTTCGGGCTTGATAACACTGGGGACAGTGTTGTTTAAGTCTGGGGGAGGTGATTACTGACTTTGTGTTTTGTTTTGAGAGTCAGTTGAGTCTTGAGTCAAAAGTTTTCAAAAAT
>JAHZTW010000003.1:28282139-28293700 GCA_020283515.1 Alliaria petiolata
GTTAGAATTGTCTCCCCAAAAGCTCAGGATCAATCTCTCTCTAAGTCTCAAAAACAGAAAATAATGATAAGGTATATGGCTAAACAATGCCTGAAAACTATTTATAGAAGGGGTTTTTTCGTCCAGGGGTAAACTTGTAATTCTTCAAACTTGCTCTTCTTTCCTTTTTCTGATTGGAAACCGTCAAACTTAGCCGTCCTTGATTGGTGTCGATCGACACTGATGGTGTCGATCGACACTCAGCACGTAAATCCATCCTCTTGACTTCATCACTTCGGTTGCTTCTCCAAAATGCTCCAAAATGTCCCATAATCTCCCATTTAGCTCCAAATGCTCTCCATCCTGTAAAGACTCTAAAAAGACTCCAAAACTAGCAAAAGACTCTATAAAAACACTTATATCATAGCTTAAAAACGGGTAAAAACCATGATATAGCATGCTCATGCGGCCAGCCTCCTTCCGAGGCTCCTCCTCATTTTTTGGGTTTTTCTTGGTTTTATTATTATTTTTTTCTTCATATGCCTAAGTACATAAAACTTGCAAAAACTAGTTGTTAGAAATGAAAGAGAGAAAATTAAAAACACGTACCGGATGGGTTGTCTCCCACCAAGTGCTTTTGTTTAAGTTGTTTATCTCGACTTTGTTCGAAGTTTAGGCTGTTGAGGAAAGTGCTTCCGGAGTCGTCCCTCCTGAAGCTTCCCCCTGTTTCCCTATTATCAGCGTGCCTCCGTTTCCATTCCTAAGAATTTTTTCTTCTAAGATCACTTGCTTGATCTTCTTGACCGTCTTGGCCATTTCTTCTTCACTCAGATCTTCCAGCTCGGGAGGAATCAGGATCTCGATTCTAGAGAAGGGTCTCGAGTGGAGCTGACCCACTCTTGATATCATACCCTTTTTCTCCTTTTTAGTCGTTTGCCTCTTTGTTTCCGGTGGTGAAGTGTTTAGCTCCTTCGGATAGTATCTCTTCTGGCTTATACGTAGGAAAGCTACGAAGTTGCTTATGTGGTCGATCCTTGCTCCTACCGTGGCCAAGAAGGGTCTTCCAAGTATCAAAGGCTTTTCTTTGTCTTCCCCCATATCGAGCACATGGAAGTTTGTAGGTACTATCTTATATCCGACAAGAAGTTGGACGTTTTAGACTATGCTATTTGCTCTCTTCCTAGACGAATCTCCGAATACTAGCTGCATAGGTGAGGGGAAACCTTTCAGCGATTGTTGTGGACATGACATTGACATTAGCTCATGTGTCGCATAGACAATCTTTGAAGTTAATTCCCGTGATCGAGCAAGGGATGGTAAATGCGCCTGGATCTTCTTCTTTCTTTAGCCTCCCGAACCCACAGCGTTCCGGAGTATCAAAAGGTGGCTCAGTCGTTCCTTTTTTTTATTGTTGCGAAAAGTGGGACGAATCTGCATTTATCCCCCATAGATAGTTCTGGCTCCTTAGCCTTGCCGGCGATTGCTGAGACCGCTTGTCTCTAGATGGTTTCAGCAGTTTGTGCGACTTGCATGTCCAATTTCTTCACATGGGAAGTTAGAGATTTGAATTTGCCGTTCAGGTCGTTGTACATGCAATCTACCTTGATGTTGAGATCCTTGACCGATTTCTGCTGAGACAACAGCAGTTGTTGCATCAATCCCTCGAGTTTGTCCTCTCGTGATGGGTACGGTGCGTTTGATGCAGCTTGTGGCGCTCCTTGTTGATTGTTGTAGGGAGCAGCTGATAGTTGTAAGGTTGCTTTGGCTGGTACCCTCTGTTGCTTCCGTAGTTCATGTTTTGGATATTATTCTGAAAGGGTCTTCCCTGAGGTGGATATACTTGGTCTCGCAGGTTCTCCACGTTCGGGTTTCGATATGAGAGGTTGTTGTTGTTCCTGAAGTTGTTGTTGAACCCGTTGTCGAAGTTCCGGTTCGGATATGAATTATGGCCTCCTATAAAGTTAACTTCTTCTTCTCGCGTGTAGGATTCATCTCCCTCGTCTCCTGGGTTAGATTCTTCTCTTTCTCATGCGGTATCACACGCATTAATACTGCGTTGCTGTCCCTTGAGTAGCTGGCTCATCATGTTTTTCAGCTCGGCTATTTGCTTGGAATCCGAAACTCCGGTTCGCAGATTTCTATCATAATCCGGACATTTGTTGTTGTTGCTCACAGCGAGGTTCTCGATGAGTGCGCGTCCTTGTCGCTCCTTCTTTGTGGTAAAGTCTACATTGCTGGCTGTGTCGAGTGAGAGTTGGTACCTACCTTGCAGTCCGCGGTAGAACATGTTTAGCAAGCTTGCCCCGGAGAAACCATGGTGAGGGAAGTCGCGTTCGTAGTCTTTGAATCGCTCCCATGCTTCAAAGAATGATTCGATCGGTCCTTGTTGAAAGCCTTGGATCTTGTTTCTCAGCAGGTTGGATCGCGACTTCGTGTAAAAGTGATTGAGGAAAGCGGATTTGCATTCCCCCCAGTTAGTGATCGATCCTGGTGGTAAAGTCTTCAGCCATCTATGAGCCTTGTCGCTCAAAGAAAATGGGAATATCTTACACTTTAGATAGTCGGGAGGGATTCGATTCGTCTTTGTGGTGTTGCAAATCTCTTCAAATAATTCGATGTGATCCATCGGGTGCTCTTTTGATAGCCCGTGAAACTGATTTTGCTTCACCAAGGAGATGATTTGCGGTTTGACTTCAGCTCGTCCTCATGCGGGATGTTCACTTGAATCGTAGCTCCATTCTGAAAGTGTTGATCGGGAGTGTCGTGATCGGCTATGGTTCGGTTCCTTGCTCGCCTGGGTTGGTTGGTGGGCAGAACAGGTCGGTTGTCGTCTTGGTCTTCCGGTTGTACGATAGGGTTTGCTTGGTTCGCGCCATTTCCGACGATCGTATTATGTTCTCCTTTCTGCAAGGCATGATCGCGTTCTTCTTCATCCGAGTCAGCCTCGGGAATTTGGTTGATAGGTTTTCCATTGTTCTCGAGCTGTGGCTCCCCGTCTTGTAAAGCGTGAGGTGGTCGACCAGCGTTGCAAAGAATTTCCTCGCGGTTTCGTTGAACTCCAAGGGCGACCATGCTGATCTGTCTTCTTAACCTTCGAATTTTGTTTTCGTGCATGTCGATCTCGATGTAGCGGGGTAAGATGTTGAAAGCGTTCCTCCTAGTGGTCATACACCTGAAACATGAGAAGTAAACACACGAAAATCGTGAGCAATAAACGGAAAAGACTGAAATTCAACGTGGTCTAAAAGAGGAATTAGAAACTAAAAATTCGCATAAGCAAACAATCCCCGGCAACGGCGCCAAAAACTTGATGCGACGGGGTTTGTTACTTCATGTTTTACCCCTAAGATAGCCGCAAGTGCACATCAATCACAGTAGTATATTAAGGGATCGAATCCACAGAGATTGTTGTTTTGAGAAAGTCTTAGTATTTCTAACTTGTTTAAACAGAAAGGGAAGTTGGGGGTGTTGTGTGTCACGGTTTGCAGGGGTAATATCAAGCAGCATAAGAGAATTAAACGGTTGTAAATCAATAGATAAAAGGCGTTGGGTCCAGGGGTGTTCTCTGGGGTTCATGGATCGGATCTAACAAGCAATAGTTTAGGTTCTAAATGATTCAACGGGTAAGGTTCTTAAGCTGAAACGTGACTACTCCGCTCTCGCGGATCGAGCCACCTACGTTTGTCTTGTCCCGCGGATATGAGTTCTCATCCCATGATGCAAGACAACAACGCATACATATCATTCACCTATTTGTAAACACTCGCGGTGCGGTCTGTCGATATGCCTAAGCATCCTACGGTGCGGTCCGCTCGTTAACCTCTAGATCCAGGCAATAGACCACACGTTCGTGTATCTAATCGCCCTGAAATCAGTTGCTAATTGATCAGAGAAGCAAACATGCAATAAGAGCAAGACATAAACGAAGATACCTAAAAGAAACTCTATCTCTATCAACCTAGCGAAATCAATCCATGATTAAACCCCTTTGAAAACCCCCTTAAAAACCCAATTAGACGACTACTCGTTCATGGGAACGAGAGACATCTTTGAGATAAGAAAGGTGCGAATTGTATTGATTAAGAAACAGAGTGAGAAAACTTCTTCAAAGGAAATCCGAATGAAGAGATCTTCTTAAAGTATTGAAAAACAAAGAATTAAGAACAAAAGATGAAAAGAGAAGGAAGAAAAGGTGGCTGCTACAGAAGAAATCTCTCTCGAGGTCTTCAACTTCGGGACCTTCGATCTCTCTCTCTCTCTCTCTCTGGCGGCGTGAAAAGTGTTTCTGAAAAGGCTCTGTGTGAAGTCACGCCCTTTGTGAAGCCCTAAGGTCTCTTTATATAGGCCCTCCTGTCTTCAGAAAGCGGGCTTCGTGTTTTAACCTCGAAAAATATCAAATAAGTGCAAACGGGCTCGAGACGGGCCGGAATGGTCTGTCCACACCTTTTTGCTCTAAAATGTGTCCTTTTTGTCCAATTTCCCTGAAATGAATCTTAAGACTAGGAAACGTGGAAATCACTTTAAAACCGATGAAAACCGGATTAGAACACTTGTAAGGGATCTTGAAATGATGAGTTTTAGGAGTAAAATATGAGTGTTATTACTGCGCTTCACGAATCCTCCATAACAAGTCAGCTCTACCCACTACTTCCAAACCAGAATTATCCTCATTCTCTAAGGTCGTGCCGAATAAACTCAGACAAGCTAACTCTGATGTCAGCTCTTGCATATCCTTAGCTTGCGAGACATCCTTCCTTCTCCTACTTAGGGCGTCCGCTACTTGGTTAGCCTTCCCCGGATGATAAGCAATGTCCACATCATAATTGGCTAATAACTCTACCCTCCTTCTTTGCCTCAGATTTAACTCCCCTTGGGTAAATATATATTTTAAGCTCTTGTAGTTTGTAAATATCTGAAATTTCTCTCCATATAAATAAGATCGATACATCTTAAGCGCAAAGACAACATCTGATAATTCCAAGTCATGCGTTGGATAATTGATTTCATGCTTCCTTAACTGCCTAAAGGCATACGCAATTATGATATATCTATATTTTGCATCATATTATCACCCATTTAGTGTAAGTTTCTCATCATCTAAGAGTATATTTAAGAATCATTGTGTTGCATTTTGATCATTTAGAGTCTAAGGTGTCTTTGCATAGTACTTGCATATTTGTTGCATTTGGAGTGTTCCTCAGGTACATTTGGAGCTTTGGGGATGAGTCGGGATCGAAGAAGAGTCGAAACAAAGCTTGAGAGAAGTTGTCTGTCGCCACCTCGGTTTGGAGTACCTCGGTTTGGCAAACCGAGGTGAAACCACCAGAGTTCACCTCGGTTTGGTCACCTCGGTTTGGCAAACCGAGGTGAAGCCACCAGAGTTTACCTCCGTTTGGAGCCCATCGGTTTGGCAAACCGATGCGGTCTCTTTTTCAAGGCAAAACCGGGTCAATACCCAGTTTGTTCCGGGTTGACCCGGTCCGATCACTATTCACTATAAATACATTTTAGACCTAATTTTATGCCCCAATTTTTATTCTCTTGTTCTTAGCTTAAACTTTTTGCTACTTTGGGAGAAATCCTTTGTTTATGCTTGAATCTTGAGTTTAATGCAATATCTTTCTTAGATTTCTTGTTTTATCTTTCCCTAATCATGTTTAGCTTATCTTTCACCTTTGATTTGATGGGCTTAGCTATGATTAGTGAGTAGTTCCTTAGGAACTTGGGGATGGGCTAGATTTAGGGTTTTCTAATGGGTTAATCTTGCAATCTAGGATAGATTCTTTCATTATATCTTCTTATTAAGTGATTCCTAATGCCAAATAGCTAATATTTGCTATTTTGGATCATAAGCATTTCATACACCCACCAAGTGTTTGATGAAATGCTTGAACCAACTTAATAAGAGATTTTCATTTCTAGCCTAAGACATTAGTAGCCTAGAGTGTTTATCATGCCAATTAGACTTGAATTTAATGCTTGTTGATTATCTTAATGCTAAAACATCATTAGTTCATTAGGGTGATTAAGAAAGGGATTAAGGCCACACATCATGGTTTAATCTTGTTTAAGTGTTCTTGGCATAGAGTTAGCTTGATTAGTTGCTTAAATGATTGCAAGGTTGTCCATTTAGTTTCCCAAATCAATGATTCCATCCCTAGGTTTCGTTTTAGTTAAATTGTTAATCTTGCTTAGTAGTTAATCACTTGTTTTGTGCTTGATTAGTAGTAATTAAGGCCTAGTTTCATAACATTGCTCTAGTAGTATCTCTTATAGTTTGTGCTTTGCTTTCAATATTTGTTTGTGACTTGCTTTTATCATTTTAACTTAGCTTAGACTTAACTTTGTATTCTTATTGCATCATCTCCCAAGATGGATTGATACCTCAATATATTACAATGATATGAGCAATTGAGGAATTGCTTGCAAGACATAAAAAGTCTTGTATCAATTTGGCGCCGTTGCCATATTGGGATTGATTGATCATTAAGATTTGTGTTTAGTTTGAGACTAAGTGATCCTTTTGTGTTTATTGACCATCTTCTTTTCTAGATTTCAGTTTTCTTTGAATGCATTTGAGATCACAAGGAGACAACAACTTCTAAGGCTTTCAAGACATTGATCAATTGGAAAGGGTTGCTAGGATTGCAAGAAGGGAAGCTGTAAGGTTAGAGAGGTTGAGAATGGAAGAACAACAAGGAGAACAACATCCTCCACCAAACATGGCGCAAGCACCAAGGAGCAATGGAAACCCCTTACATGCGCCTAGACAAGGGAGAACCATTGGGGCTGGAGATGCCTCAAATATTCACCAAAATCGATATGGCATTCAACCTCCACCAGTTCACAACAACACCTTTGAGGTCAAGCCAACTTTCATTTTCATGGTTCAACAAGACAAGTTCCATGGTTTGCCAATGGAAGATCCACTTGATCACTTGGATAACTTTGAAAGAGTTTGTTGGTTGTTCAAGATGAATGGTGTGAGTGAGGATGCTTTCAAGCTAAGACTTTTTTCCTTCTCTCTTGGGGATAGAGCAAGGCAATGGGAGAAAAACTTGCCTCAAGGTACTATCACCACTTGGGATGAATGCAAGAAAGCTTTCTTATCTAAGTTCTTCTCCAACTCTAGGACCGCCAAGTTGAGGAATGACATCTCAAGTTTCACTCAAAAGAATAATGAGTCTTTTAATGAAGCATGGGATAGGTTCAAGGGCTACACAATGCAATGCCCTCATCATTGCTTCACACAGGAGTCTCTACTAAGCACCATCTATAGAGGGGTCCTTCCAAAGATTAGAATGCTTCTTGATACAGCAAGTAATTGAAACTTCTTATGAAAAGAAGTAGAAGATGGTTTGGAGCTTGTAGAGAATCTTGCCTTGAGTGATGGTAATTACAATGAAGACTGATAGAGCTCCAAGGGGAGGTGAATATGAATCTCACAAGAGAGAAATGAAGTCTCTACATGACAAGATGGATAAGCTTATGTCCTCCACTCAAAGGCATGTACATTTTGTTAGTGAGAATCAAGAAAATTGTGATGATCAAGTTGAGTCTCAAGAGTGTCAAGAAGTGGTAAATTTCGTGGGTGGCCAAGGAGGCTACAACAACAACTACAATAACAACTATAAGGGGAATAACAACCTCTCTTATAGAAGTACTAATGTAGCCAACCCCGAAGACCAAGTCTACCCTCCTCAAGCTACTCAAAGCACACATTTAGTACCTTACAACAATCAACAAAAGGGTTATGCACCAAGGTCTAATTACCAAGGAGGAAACCAAGGCAACTATGGTGGTCCTAAGTACAATGCTCCACCAGGTTTTACTCAACCTTCACAAGGTCCTCCACAAGACAATGTTCAGCTTATGCTTCAACAAATCCTACAAGGTCAAGCCAATAGTGATGCTAATATGGGAAAGAAAATTGCTGAAATTAATACAAGGATGGATTCTTCACTCAATGAGCTTGCAACTCAAATAGGAGGTCTTCAACAAATGTTCAAGCAACTTGAGAATGGCAAGGCTTCTAGCTCCAATTCTCAAGGCACTTTACCCGGTAAGGCCGAAGCTAACCCAAAAGAGTATTGCAATGCTATCTCCACTATTGATGAAGATGAGTATGAGCTTGTTGTGCTAGAGTTTGAGAAACTATTCGAAGCTCCTTATGATACATCTACATTCAATGAGGACATTGACGTTCAAGATGGGAAGGTGGTCATTGAAAATGACTCCATGGTTGTTGCTACAGAAATGGGAAAAGAAGGGTTTGATGAACCCAAGACTTCTACAAAAGCAAGAGTTGAAGAGAGAGTAAGAGAAGTGGCTAAGAAGAATGAAGTAAGAGCTTGTGATTCTCTTATCTATAAGCCACCACTCCCATATCCTGAGCGGATTTTGACTAAGGCACAAAAGAAAGTGCTCTCAAGCTTTAGAAGAAGTATGGAGAAAGTTGGTGCACCTTTGCCCAAGGGGGAGAGTTTGTTTCAGGTCAAGGATCAAATAAGGTTCATCAAAGAATTGCTAGCTAATAGGGAGGAGGTAGAAGAGCTGATGGAAAGCCTTGATCCACCAAGCACAACAAAGGATGAGCCTAAGACTATTCCAAAGCTTGGTAATCCCGGAAAATTTTTGATTTCTTGCTCTCTTGGGAATTTGAAGATTGATGAGGCCTTGTGTGATTCGGGATCAAGTGTCAATGTGATGTCCCTTGAATTGTCAAAGAGCCTTGGGATTACAAACCTAAAGAAGTATCCATCACCTATTACCTTTGTTGATGCTTCCTCAAGGCAACCACTAGGCCTTGTAGAAGATTATCCTTTGAAGATTGGTGAGTGTCTAGTCCCAAATGACTTCATAGTCATGGACATGGTTAAAGAAACATCGCTGCCTCTTCTCCTAGGAACCCCGTTCCTCAATACAGTTGGAGCGAGCATTGATTTCACTAACAAGAAGTTGGTTCTCAAGAGTGTTAATGATAAGGTCTTCTATCCCATGAAGCCTTCTTCCTTTGGTTTTTGTGGCACAATCACATGTGCTACCATGGAAATGGATGAAAAACCACCATATAAAAAGGAGCAGCTGATGGGATTCACTTGCGTGATGTTGAAGGGTAATGACACCTTGGAAAACAATGAGTATGATGGGTCAAGCTTTGATGGTGTGAGTCTTCTTGCTATGTTTGATGGGATCAATGTGAGTGAACATATAGCTGATCCACCAAAGTGGTTAAGAATGAGGTCTAAGAAGAAGAAGAAGGTGTCAAGCATTGGAGCAAACACCATGTTCATCGAGAGGGGAGGAGGAAGCTCATGTCCTCTTCAAGATCCTCCTCATGCCTAAGGGTTTGTAAAGTTAAGTTTAGTGACTTTAAACAAGCTCACTTGGGAGGCATTCCCATTTTATCCTTGTATATATTCTTGTTTTTCATTTCTAATATTGTGTTTTTAAGTGTTGGTGATTGTCAGGTTTGAGCCATATGAATTGAACTTTGATGGAAAGCATGAAAAGAGAAATTTTTGGGAGGCATCGGTTTGCAGCACCTCGGTTTGGCAAACCGAGGTGAGCCTGGCAGAACATCCATCGGTCTGGACGCCTCGGACTGGCAAACCGATGCAGCCCCAAAAGGTAGTTAACTCTTCCTCCTCAACCCAATTCTAGAGGTAACACTCCAAACTCCATTGTATATACCATTAGTTTTTATTTTGCCTTGATCTATCATTTTTTCATATTGATTGCGGTCTCTCTCGGACTTTTATTACACAAGGGATTGTGTAATTTAAGTTTGGGGGAGAGGTTGAGAGATTTGACTTGTGTTTTGTGATCTTATTTTCCTTTTTCATGAATCTTTGAGTTTCATGCATTCATCTATGGTATAGAAAAACCAAAAAAATTGAAAAAAAAATTCGAAAATTTCAAAAAACAAAATGGCATGTATTTGCATTTGCATTTGTTACATAAGTAGGATTGAGTCTAGCTTTCATATAGGATTGCATTCATGCATAGGGGACAATGATGATTTTTCCTTGTAAGGTGTTTAGCTCATGAATTAGTTCAAGGCCCTAGTTAATAGTTGTTTGATGCTTTGTGTGCAAATTTTGAAAGTTAAAGTTGAACCCTACTTGGACCTCACCATTTGAAATTCAAGTTTTAATTGAAGCAAGCTTTGAATAGAAACCAACTCTCTTGAACTTGAACCTAATTTTAATAAGTAATTATCATGGTTATGCATTGCTAGAGAACTTGTGGATACCATATACTTATTTGGGTTATCTTCTTTCCTTTTACCACTCTTGTTAACCCAAATAGCCGACTCTCATCTTTAAAGCGTTTGAAAACGAATTCCCTAACTAAGCTTCCTTTGAAACCTCTTCCTTATTAAGTGAATTAGGCCTTTTTCATCTTGTGAACTTAGCAAAAAGTGTTGAGTTTAGAGCGACAAGGATAGGCTTCCATGTAGATAGCTCAAGAACAATGAGCTAGATGATAGGATAGGATTCTTGGGTTGGAATTTTGGCTTGACATTTGGTATGGAACAAGTAAGTGGGCAAAGTTGAGTTGGTGAAAAGGGGAAAACGAAAATATTTGGAACAAGTGTTGGCATTGTATATTGTGCTCTAAGTGTTAAAAAATGAAAAGAAATCCTCTAGAAAAGAAAAGTAAAAGAGCCAAGAAAAAGAAAAAAATATGGCTAAGATGTTATAAGAAAGGGGATAGCAAATTGTGAATGAAAAGAGAAAGAGCTTGAAGTAAAAGTGTGCCAACACTTGTGGTTGTAGAAGAAGTTTTCCCCAAGTGCTTAAAAGAGAAAAGGAGTAAGTGGTTTGAGCTTATGGGTTTGGTGAATTGCCTTGTAATGGGTAGCTTAGGTTGGACTTGGTGAGTGAGCTTAAAAGAAAATGAGAGTGAAGACAATTATGTTACAAAGGGTAGATGGAAGTTTGTCCTTGTATGCATAGGTTGCTTTTTACTCTTAGCATTTTGCAAAAGTTCACTTGTTCATTGAGAGATCCCATGCATTGGAAACCCATAAAGTTGAGATCATTTTTATCTCAAAACCTTACCCAAAAACCAAGCAAGTTCGCTAGCATTGTATGATTCATGATCCATGGTTACTACTTAATGAATGTTCAAGGGTTGGTGAAAATGAATGCTTGTGTAGGTTGAGGCTTAGGTTCACTTGAATCAGTATGGGTATGGCTAGACCTTTTGGAGTATAAATTTGCATAAAGAGCATCCTAGAACTACTAACTAGGACCATTGAATTGATTCATTTGCTTGGCACATTTGGATTTGAGTCCCCACTTTCAAACCTCTCTCCTTAGCTTGTGTTTCATTTGCTTGGGGACAAGCAAAAGGCAAGTTTGGGGGAGTTGATATGTCTATATTTTGCATCATTTTAGCATCCATTTAGTATAAGTTTCTCATCATTTAGGAGCCTAATTAAGCATCATTGTATTGCATTTTGATCATTTAGAGTCTAAGGTGTCTTTGCATAGTACTTGCATATTTGTTGCATTTGGAGTGTTCCTCAGGTACATTTGGAGCTAAAGAAACCATTTGGAGCTTTGGGGATGAGT